>CM029407.1:23503722-24058293 GCA_017139565.1 Luffa aegyptiaca
AAACTCATGGTAATTCAGGAATTTCTAAGTGTAAGGTGTTTTCTTGCTACCACTTCTTTATCTCCTGATTCTGAAGTTGATCATCTTCATTTACTGTTGCGTCTAAGTTTCCTGTTTGGCAGAAAGCAATGAACTCTGATTTGCGGCTCTCACACAACAAGGAACTTTGCAACTTACACCTCTCCCTCCTGTTAAAAGTGCCATTGGATGCAAATGGGTGTATCGAGTCAAACGTAATCCATATGGCTCCATTGCTCGCTACAAAAGCTCGCCTAGTTGCCAAGGGCTACCATCAACAAGAGTATGACTATGACGAACCTTTAGTCCCATGGTTATAGAAACCAACCGTCTGAGTCATTCTTTCCTTGGCTACTCACTATGGTTGACAACTTCGTCAACTCGATTTAAGATTCCTTCTTACACGGGATTTACATGCAGATCATCTGCATCAACCTCAGTATTTGTTTGACTCAACCAATCCAACTCATTCTGCAAATTACTTCGGTCCCTTTATGATCTCAAGCAAGCACCTCGGGCGTGCTTTGAGTGTTTTACATCCTATTTCTCACGTTGGGTTTTTGTGCTTCTCAGGCCGATTCATCTCTATTTGTTTTAAAACAGATGACATCTTATATATCTCTTCTTCTCTATGTTGATGATATTATCATCACTTGTACTAACAATCTTATGATTAGCTCCTTAATATCTCAGTTGCAGTCTCGGTTTGACATGACTGATATAAGTTATCTTACATACTTTCTTGGTCTTGAAGTCAAGATTCTTCTACTGGGATTCATGTCTCTCAAGCTAAATATGCTCATGATCTTCGTCATTGTTTTGGTATGGCCAATGCTAAGCCTTGTTCTACAAACCGATTTCTCTCACCAGCTACTAATGTTGGTTCTCTCTGTTCGTCTGCTGATGTTCAAACTTTCAGGCTCTTGTTGTGCTTACTTATCTCACCTTCTCTTGCCCTGATATGGCTTACTCTGTCAGTTGGCTTTCTCAATTTGCAGACTCCTTCTCATGCTCTTAGTTCCTGTTAAGTAGGTCCTTCGTTTACCTTGCTGGAACGTTAGCCTCTGTATTCTCTTTCGCAAGGTGGCTCTTTGAATCTCACGACTTTCTCTGACTCGGATTGGGTGGAAGTTCTCTTGACAGACGTTCCACGACAAGCTTTGTTTCATTTTAGGGCCTAATCCAATTTCATGGGGAGCAAAGAAACAATCTACTGTGTCTCGAAGTTCATAGAAGCTGAGTATCGTGCTCTTGCCTCTACGCTGCTGAATTATTTTGGCTCGTCAGCTTCTTTGTGATCTCTACATCTTTGGTTCCTCACCTCCTCTTCTATTATGTGGACAATCAGTCCGCGCATTCACTTGCTCGTAATCCGGTCTTTCATGGGCGGACTAAGCACATCGAATTTGATTTTCATTTTATTCGCGAACGGTTACTCGGAAGGATCATTGCAGTTTTGTTTCTTCTACCTCTACTTAGCTAGCCGATTTCTTTACGAAGCCTCTGACTAGCCATCGCCTATGCTTCCTTCGCTTTCAACTCATGCCTCGATAGTCTTTTCGTTTTCGGGGGATGTTATGGATATTGGTTATTGTTGTTATGATATTAGTTATATTGTTATGGATATTGGTTATTATTCCATAATCTTCTCCTTTTTGTTATTCTCTGTATTATTTTGTATTTTTTTATATTTTGTATTATGTTATTCTTTGTGTATAAATAGGGGCCAGTTGTATTCTCATTCATTCAATGATAACAACCTTTTCATAATCTCTGAAAAGTTTTAGAAAATGGGTAGGGTTGAATTGTCACCTGTATTCCTGTTCTTTCGTATATAGCCAACCTAACCAACTCGAATTTTTGGTTGGTCCAAAAAATCTCCCCAACCCAACCTGTGTATACCTCTAATTGATAAAATAATTGAAGACCAATTTTATCGCACATAACCTTTGTAAGTAAAGGAAGAGTGATCGAATTCGACTTCAAACTTTGTCTTCATCTGGTTTTATTGCACATAACTTTTATAAACAAAACCTCTCATTAATTTTCATGGAGAAAGAATTTTTAGAGAGAGAAAAGAGGTAGAATTTGTAGAGAGAGAAAGGAGGAAGAAAAATAAACATTTTCCATCCAAAACTTAACAATAGGGTATTTTTGTAACTTTTTTTTAAAAGTCAAAGGTGTATTAATGTACCTTTTTAAAATTTAAGGGTATTGTAGGATCATATGGCAACACTAGAGGGGTGAAGAAAGTTGCTTAATAAAATTTAAAACTTTTTTTTGTTAAGTTGAACTTAATTGATTTAAACTAAATAAATTTTATAAGCACTATAAAACATAAAATATGCTAGAAATATTTGACAATTTTCCTAGGCATGCAATCTACTCATAAACATTAAATAGCGGAAATTAAAAGAGTAAGAGAAAGAGATAACACCGAAAATTTTTATAGTGGTTTGGAAATCCATACTCCACTCCCCAAGACTCCTTCTTGGGTATTTTACCAAGTTCAAGAGTAAACCTTTACCAATCCTTTTACAAGTTCAGGACCCAACCTATACCGATCGTTTTAAACGGGTTCAGATGAAACTACTATGATCCTTTGAACTGGGTTCGGGATCAAACAGCTACAAATCCTTTTTCGGGTTCAGGATTAAACCACTCACATCAATTCCAAGGTGCACCCACATCTTATTACAATATCCCAATTGAAAAAGAAAATAATCTCACAACAAAAATAAACCTCTTCAGAAGGCGAAATACACAAATAAGAGCACTCACAATTTTCACTCAAAAATTCCTCACAAAATTTCACTAAGCTGGTTTAAGAGTATGAGAGGATTTTGGACGAGAATAGGGAGATTTGAGAGCTTTGGAATTTGATAACTTGAGCGTATGTTGGAGGAGAAGAAATTGGCTCAATTTATAGATGGAGAAATTGAATTTTGGCCAATGGATTAAATTTAAATAGGATGATGGGGATTTGATTTAATGAAAAATAAGGTATTTTGGATTTAAAAAAGGATCAAATTAGGAGCCAAATTGAATTGAATTTGGGCTGTGCCCTGCTCCCTTTTTGGCGCCCATTTGCCTTGCCTTGGGCTTTGCCCGGCTCCCTTTTTGGCGCCCCTTGGCGCTGCCCTTGCGCTTTCCCCCGGCTTGCTTTTCCGGGGCTCCTGCGCCTTCCCTTGCGCTTCCCCTGCCGCTTTGCCCAGGCTTACACTTCCGAGCTACTGGGCATGACAACGGGACTTACACTTAGGACATGACATGATAGAATTGATTCAGCCAACCATTCAAAATGAGATTCACGTCAGCTGCCACATCAGATGCCACGTAAGCGTCACGTCACTGCCACCATAAGCTTTTTCTTTCCATCTTCTTTTGCTTGTAACTTTCTCGTTTGAACTCCGATTTGAGGAATTCAAATTGCATTGGAATCGTCTTTCCGAGCTCTACAAGAAGAACACTTTGAAACACTAAAAGTGTTAATAAATTAAAGGTTTGTTATCATCAAAACATATGGTATGATTAAAGCTTGCAAAGCTAATATGTATTATTGAAATGAAGTACAAAGTTGATGGACATTTTCTATAATTTAGCCTATAATTTTTTTAAGATTGGGCCGTTTGTTTGATGGTAATCCAAGATTTCCATGGAATGGGCATCTAGATTATCTCGTTTGTTTTGTAGTAATGTTGGATACCTAGTAATCTCGGGATGCCTGAGCATCCTAGGATGCCCATACGGGAGGCATTCAAAAAGCTTTTGATGCCTTCATGAGAGATGAGTTTTTAAGATTCCCATGTTGAGGGCATCTTTGGATGACATTTTACTGTAACGACCCCACATTTCATGTCTAGATCCTAGGGCCATTACCATATGCATTTCATTTTACTTACAAAGAATAACGATAAAATAACATTTAGAGGAAAACATGCTTAGAAAATCAGTGAAACTTTTCAGCCTGGGATCCCAGTTAAAACAGAATAAGCAGAAATTTTAGTCATTCCTACGAAAATCTCAAACCTGAATAAGTCCTAAAACATCACATAACAAATGAAAAAAGAAGAAATTCGAAAACATATTAAGCGGAAGTCTATCCTAAGGAAATCCATGGCTCGTCCAGCAACATTCCGTCACGCATTCTGTACACCTTTGCCTTTACCTGCAATTACATATTCAGGAAAAGAATGAGTATTTAAGAAAAATACTCAGTAAGTAACAATACTACTAGACATGCAAGAACCAAGGATTCAAGAGGTTATTTGGGCTAAGTAACAATACTGCTAGACACGCAACCCCAAGCCCCTTTGCCGATCAATTTTCTCGCCTTCATTCCAGAGACTACTTTAGGAGCACCTTTGATCGTCGATCCTTTAAACTTGAAGCTCGCCTCTGATGGAGGGTTGAAGACAACCTCCTTACGATAACAATCTATATTGCCATAATTAGAAGCCAACCATTCCATTCCCAAGATAACATCAAAATCACTCATGTCAAGGGTGATCAATGTCACATCCATCGGTCGATCAGACACTAACATTTGACAGGCTTTCACTGCTTCACTAGTTAGCAATGTTACCCCTGCAGGGGTTGAGACTGACAGAACATAGCCTAACGGCTCTAGTTCTAGGTTGGCTTGACTTACAATTGATGCAGAAATAAAATAATGGGTTGAACTTGAATCAAACAGCACGAAAGCGTAATGACCGAGAATAGGGATGGTACCTGTCACTACTGCATTCAGGTTCTCTGCCTTCTATCGGGTGGTGGAAAATATCTTGCCCTGTTGCTGTGCTGGTCTTACCCCAGATGCCTGATTTGAACTAGACGGCTGGTTGGCATAATTAGATTTCTTCTGATTGCAATTCGGAGCGATATGCCCTTCTTGACCACACTTAAAACATACACGGGTCCCTGCTAGGCAACGACCCCAATGGTACTTCCCGCACGATTGGTACAACGACCTATCCTGATTAGGCCATAGCTGATTCTGTGCTTTCTGCCGACGATCCTGAGTCGGGCCTCGTGTAGGGTAACGCTGACCCCGCTGTGTGTTCGAGCTCATCTGATCGTATCTTCGCTTATGACCCGAGGAAGGTTCTGGAGGGACAACTGACGGGTGTCGATCAATCAACTCTGCCACCCCGATTTTTGTGGCATAGTCTTGTGGTTGATGGGCTGGCACATTGCCTTGTATCTCTTCCTTTAAGCCCGTGATAAATCGTTCTACCTTATTAGCCTCTGTAGTTACCAGGGCAGGAGCAAATCGAGACAGTCTGGCAAACTCTGTCTCGTATTCCTCTACGGTTCGGCTTCTCTGCTTAAGAGCCACAAACTCTGCTTGCTTCCTGAAACGGGAGTGTTGAAAGAGAAATTTTGACCAATCACAAATTGCCACGTCATTACATGAAATCAATGACGAAATTATAATTAATTAAATTTGGGACTAATTATAAATTGACATGTGTCCCAAATTTAATTTGAAGACAAAATTGGCCAATTATAAATTTATAGAGCCAAATTTCTATTTGATCAATTAATTAAAAATAAATTATTTTGATCAAATTAATTAATTTGACCAATTAATTAAAAAAATTATTATTTGGATCAAATTTGGATCTTTTAAATATTTGGGTCATATGGTTTTGGGTCAAATATGAACCAGACCCAAGACTAAATAGTTGAGCCAAAGACAAATAAAGCCCAAGCCCAAGTTGTTGGCCCAAAAGTCATCAGGGCCCATCCAGCGAGAACTCTATAAATAGAGGGGTTCTCTTCCATTTTAGGGGGGAGAATTTTGGAAGCTCTCAGCAATAGTCAGAGAATTCGGAGAAACTCCACCAAGACTTCTTGAAGACTGAAGACCCTTCAAGACTAGAAGACTTCAACAATCCTTGAAGACCAAAGACTCTTCAAGACTTCAAGACTCCAAGGCTTCAAGACTTCAAGACCCCAAGACTTCTTGAAGACTGAAGACCCTTCAAGACTAGAAGACTTCAACGATCCTTGAAAACCAAAGACTCTTCAAGACTTCAAGACCCCAAGATTTCTTGATGACTGAAGACCCTTCAAGACCAGAAGACTTCAACAATCCTTGAAGACCAAAGACGCTTCAAGACTTCAAGACCCCAAAACTTCTTGAAGACTGAAGACCCTTCAAGACCAGAGGACTTCAACAATCCTTGAAGACCAAAGACGCTTCAAGACTTCAAGACCCCAAGACTTCTTGAAGACTGAAGACCCTTCAAGACCAGAGGACTTCAACAATCCTTGAAGACCAAAGGCTCTTCAAGACTCCAAGACTTCGAAAGCTCCAAGAATCAATTAAAGCCTCAGACTCGAGAACAAGCGCTACAGCCCTTGAGTGAAACACATTCACACACAAGAGAGAGAATCAGAGGATTAAAATTAGAGATTGTACACCCACACGCATATTACATCAATACAAATAAATATTTATTCCGCGTTTCTCCATCTTTGAAGTTACGTGTGAACAGGGAGGCTGCAAGGTAATACTTTCTAAAGAACTCCTCCCTGAACTGAGCCCATGTAACAGGTCTGTTGCTGACGTCTATAGTCCTCTCGATCGACTGCCACCAAATTAAGGCGTTGTCTTGCAACAGGAACGCGACACAGTAAACTTTCTGGTCATCCGGACAATTCATGTGGCGAAAGACAGTTTCGATGGAGGACAGCCACAGCTCTGCCACTGTGGGGTCCCTTAATGCTCCATGAAACGGACGAGGGTCCCACTTTCTAAAATCTCTTAAACACCTTGCCTCTCGCGATAGGGCTTCGTTGTTCTGAGGCGCTTGGGCCTGCTGTCCCGCAATCACGCTTGCAACTGTCGCTTGAACTGCGGACTAAACTGCAAACTGAATTGTCCCGACAACTACTGACTGAACAATTGCCTGGATGGCATCCACTGTGACAGGTTCTGTCGCAGGTCCCGGCTGCTCACCTGGCTATTCAACATGCTAATCTTCTGGTAGATTATCTCCATGCCCCACTGGTGGCACAACTGCTTCAGGGGCTGTACGACCCCTACCACGGCCTCTTCCACGACCTCTTCCACGACCTCGTTCACGGGGAGGCATGATCTATCACACAAAATTTTTAATCCTCTTACTAAACAGCCTCGATTCCTTTAAATATTTCACAGTTACAAAACATCATTCATACTTTTCCACAACATGGACCTTTTCAATTGTATATAACATTTACAGGCTACAAAGTTAAACAAATGTGTACCTGACATGACCAGATGCTTGCTGATAAGCCATGGACATACCTAAGGTTTACGATGTAAACCAGTCTACAGAACCTATAACCTAGAGCTCTGATACCAACTGTAACGACCCCACATTTCATGTCTAGATCCTAGGGCCATTACCACATGCATTTCATTTTACTTACAAAGAATAACGATAAAATAACATTTAGAGGAAAACATGCTTAGAAAATCAGTGAAACTTTTCAGCCTGGGATCCCAGTTAAAACAAAACAAGAAGAAATTTTAGCCATTCCTACGAAAATCTAAAACCGGAATAAGTCCTAAAACATCACATAACAAATGCAAAAAGAAGAAATTTGAAAACATATTAAGCGAAAGTCTATCCTAAGGAAATCCATGGCTCGTCCAGCAACATTCTGTCGCGCGTTTTGTACACCTTTGCCTTTACCTGCAATTACATATTCGGGAAAAAAATGAGTGTTCACACGTAACTTCGGAGATGGAGACACGTGGAATAAACAATATATTTGTATTGATGTAATATGCGTGTGAGTGTACAATCTCTAACTTTAATCCTCTGATTCTCTCTCTTGTGTGTGAATGTGTTTCACTCGAGGGCTGTAGCGCTTGTTCTCGAGTCTGAAGCTTCAATTGACTCTTCGAGCTTTTGAAGTCTTGGAGTCTTGAAGAGTCTTTGGTCTTCAAGAAGTCTTAGGGTCTTGAAGTCTTGAAGAGTCTTTGGTCTTCAACAAGTCTTGGAGTCTTGAAATCTTGAAGAGTCTTTAGTCTTCAAGGATTGTTGAAGTTTTCTAGTCTTGAAGTCTTGAAGAGTCTTTGGTCTTCAAGGATTGTTGAAGTCTTCTAGTCTTGAAGGGTCTTTAGTCTTCGAGAAGTTTTAGGGTCTTGAAGTCTTGAAGTCTTGAAGAGTCTTTGGTCTTCAAGGATTGTTGAAGTCTTCTAGTCTTGAAGAGTCTTCAGTCTTCGAGAAGTTTTAGGGTCTTGAAGTCTTGAAGAGTCTTTGGTCTTCAAGGATTGTTGAAGTCTTCTAGTCTTGAAGGGTCTTCAGTCTTCAAGAAGTCTTGGTGGAGTTTCTCTGAATTCTCTGACTCTGGCTGAGAGCTTCCAACTTCTCCTCTGAATCCCCTCCCCCAAAATGAATGATGGCCTCCTCTATTTATAGAGTTTGATGGACCTCAAATGGGCTTGGGCTTTGGCCCAACCTTTGGGCTTAGGCTCTATTTGGGCTTTAATCCAAACTATTTTTAATAAAGTTGGATTATTTTAATTTAACCCAATTTCTTCAATGATCTCGGGTTACATTAGTCTCGGGTCCAATTGCCACGTGGCATAATTTGATTGGACTCGGCTTATGTCATCTGATGGATCAATAATAGACAAGTGGCATTGTTTGATTTGCCGAATTTTAATGTCTATTAATTTAATTTAGGGACACATGTAAATTTGTAATTGGTCCCAAATTTATTTCATCATTGATTCAAATTAATGACGTGGCAATTTGTGATTGGCCGAAATTTCTCATTCAACAAATGCCCCCTTTTCGAGATTTATGCACAAGTATGTGTGAGTGAATCTCGAAAAAGATAATTTGAAATCAAAATGTAAGATATTCGTTCTTAATTTTGGCTTTCTTTGATGTGTCAAATAATCAAAATAAGAATTTAATTCAAAATTTTGATTATTATATATTTTTTTATTTGACACAGTTTTATGCCAATTAATCAAAATATGAATTTGGGTCATAATTTTGATTTTTTTATTTGGCAACAAACTTTCAGTCGAATATCAATAGACTTCATATTCCACATCGCATTTTGAATAGGATTGATGTTCTATCCAAGAATTTAAAGTCCACTCAATTTGAATTTGGAGTAGAATTTCAATTTGAATTTGGAGTAGAATTTCAATTTGAATTTTCCTCAAATTTTGATTTGTGATCAAATTTGGACTATGCCCAAATTTTAATTTGAGGTGGAATTTTACGAAATTTTGACTTGAATTTGGAATGAAATTTGATCTCTATCTAAATTTTGATTTGGGAGAAAATTTGGAGTATGCCCAAATTTTAGTTTTAGAAAATTTTGTCAAAATCTTGAATAGAATTTGAGTTCTATTCACCTTGGCTTGAATTTTGGGATGAAGTTTGAATTTGAATCAAATTTGGGAGAAAACTTGGAGTATGTCCAAATTTAATTCAAGGTAAACATTTAGACTTTGCTCATGGGTTATGATTTGGGAAAATTTTTGGAGAATACCCAAATTTTGATTCAAGGCCAAATTTAAATTCTATTGAGATTTTTAACTTTAAATAGAATTTGAACTCAAACCCCGATCTTGGCTTTAATTTGAAAGATAAAATTTTGAATTTTACTCCTTTGACATAAGATTTGGAATAAACCAAATTGATTTGGAGAGATTTTATCCAAATTTATGTTGGAATTTGCCAAATTTTGCTTTATCAATAAGATACTGGTCTTAAATGATACCAAATCTTATTTAAAATTATCAATTTTATCGGTATCAAAATCTTTGTCCATCTAAAATTTTCTCAATATATGTCATATTCAGCAAGTTCTATGAAGATCACCTTCCTCCATGTTATAGCCGCAACATGTCTACAAACTGCTCCGTCATGATGATTTGCGATCCCAACTGACAACCACTGCTTCAGCGACTTAGCAAGTTCAATCTTCTCCGATCATCAGAACGCAATGAAGGTTGTGGAGTCGCCGCCGTGTGTGTCGAAGATAAGAGCAGCCAGCAGCGCGACACCGGAGTTGGGTATCATCAGGATGCCGTTTTTCTCTGTCATTTTTCGCCATTTTAAAAAATTCACGTACCTACTTATATACAAAATTGGAATTTTAGGGTCCCACTAGGCGTCAAATTCAATTTTATATCTAATAGATAGGTCAATTTTATCTCGAATATGTCAGGGACCTATTAGACACAAAACTGAAAATTTTGAAGACTTATTAGATATTTTTAAAGTTCAAAGACTTATTAGACACAATCCAGAAAATTTAGGAACTAAACTTGAAATTTAACCTTACTTTTATATTGGGTAAATGACATTTTTGGTCTTTGAAGTTAAAATAGTTCTGCTACGACCCTAAATTAACGACCTCAGTTAAATAATTATCAGAGGAACTAATGAGACAATTTTTAAAATAAAATAATAATAATAATAATAATAAAATTATTATTATGTTAGAAAAAGTCCTCTCCCTCCCCCTTCCCTCTTCTTCTCCTCCCCAACCCCATGCCCCACCCCCTCCCCTTCCCTCTGTTACGATCCCCCTCCCTTCTAACAACAATTAAATAAAATTGAAAAGAAACTCAAACTAAAATAGAAATCGAAAGAGAAGAAGATAAAACATAGAGGATTATAGTCGTTCGACTGAGGTCTACATCCATTTTGAACCAGAGAGAGAAAGATTGATTTTATTAGCTACTCGATTCGTATACAAGTTACATCCAAAACTCAATTTCTAAGGTCCTGTTTGGTAACCATTTTGTTTTTGGTTTTTGGTTTTTGAAAATTAAGTTTATAAACACTCTTTCCATCTATCCATTTGGTTTGGAACCTACATCCTAAACTCAATTTCTAAGGTCCTGTTTGGTAACCATTTTGTTTTGGTTTTTGGTTTTTGAAAATTAAGCTTATAAACACTCTTTCCATCTATCCATTTGGTTTGGAACCTACATCCTTCCCATGTTTTCAAAGGTCAACTCAAATTTTGAAAAAAAAAAAAAACTAGTTTTTGTTTTGGAATTTGACTGAAAACTCTAATATATCCTTAACCAAGATGAAAACCAAGGTAAGAAAATTAAAAGAAAACAAGCATAATTTTGAAAAACCAAAAACCAAAAACCAAATGGTTATCAAACTGAGCCTAAAAGATTTATATAGAGGATTCACATCGAAAGAAAACCTCGAGTTTTCGCCTCAACCGAATAGCCCGACCCTCACGAAATCTATCCTTTCCATTGAAACTGATAATTGAATGGGTTTAATTTTAGCTAACTTATGTGTTCACACGTAATTTCAAAGAGATTAGACATGTGGAATAAACTTGTATTTGTATTGATGTTGTAGGGGTAGTACAATCGCTCTAATATGTAATCCTCTGATTATCTTTCTTGTGTGTGTTTCACTCGAGGGCTGGAGCGCTTGTTCTCGAGTTTGAAGTTTCTTAAATTCACTCACTTTTTTTAAAAAAATATTATTTATAGTTCCTTTAATAGTATGTCTTTGAAAATTTTTATTTTTTATCTTAATAAATTTTTAATTCTCTTTTTCTTTTAAAGTTTGATTTATTTTTATATTATATTTAGAATGTACACTTTTATAATATTATGACTTTGATTTATTTTTTAAGATAGAATGAATTTGGAGCAATACTATCATTACCAAATCAATTATATTAATGTTGGTCTAATACTCCAAAAATATCATCTCATCATCTTATTATTGAATTGTGAATCATATACTTGTTGACCAAAATTTAAAATTATTGGAGTTTATATTTATTTTACGATCTTCATTGCTATCTATTATTTTATTGATGCATATATTTGACTTACTATTATTGATATATTTTCTTGAAGTAGTAGTTT
Source organism: Luffa aegyptiaca (assembly GCA_017139565.1). Classification (NCBI taxonomy): domain Eukaryota; kingdom Viridiplantae; phylum Streptophyta; class Magnoliopsida; order Cucurbitales; family Cucurbitaceae; genus Luffa; species Luffa aegyptiaca. Next base: position 23,515,619 of record CM029407.1, read on the forward strand.
ATTACTTAAACAAACTTATTTTAAATTTTCACAAAAAAAAACTCACGATATTTTTATTAGTTTCCGTAATATCTATGATTTTTTTTTGGAATATCCATTGATATTCAAATATACCGTGATACATCTGTAAATCTGAGTTACCGATATTACTATCAACGATAGCAATCTTTTCCTCCTTCATTAGAAGTGCATCAAATTACTCAACGTGCAATATGAGTCATATTATATATGTTATATAGAGCCTCACATATATATTAGTGAGGGGGAACGTGTTAGAGAGAAGCAAAAGGACCTTTTTTTTTTGGTAAAGGAGAATAGTGTGGTAGAAAGTTTATAAATCGTACTGTTACTTGTATTACATTTATTAGAAAGATATGAGTGTGTAACAAAGAGAAAATTAAACTTTGAACTAAAAAAAAAATTTAGTGAGTGCAATAATAGAAGTCACTATTATTCAAAAGTGTGATTTATGCCCTTTGCTCTTTAGGGAAAACAATTTGTCCACCTCTTAAAAAAAAAAGAGAAAGTCGAATCCGGGTGAAAAAAAAAAGAAAAGAAAAAAAAAGAAAGAGAGTGGCAAATCTTGATAAAAAAAATAATAAATAAAAAAGAGAACCAAGTTGTTAATGAGGCCAAAACGAACCTAACTTAACGGTAATTGGTATGTACCCTCGACAAAAAAGTTAATCAGCTATATGTCACACACACAATAAGGTTGTCGGATCACCAAATAATTTCTTCTCGTGATCACAAGCGATTGAATAACGACTCTAAACTTGTTGTCTCTAATTTTAATTTTCCTTCAAAAATCCAGCAGCACTCCTGTCCAAAATTTCCCACACGACACAGAAATCTAAGAGAATAATATGCCCCTTTCGGACAATGTTGAGGTGGATCCAATCTCATAAATTTAGGCCCCGTTTGATAACCATTTGGTTTTTGGTTTTTGAAAATTAGGCTTATTTTCTTTAAATCTCCTCATCATGGTTTTCATTTTTGTTAAAGACACACTTGAATTCTTAACCAATTCTAAAAACAAAAACAAGTTTTTGAAAACTACTTTTTTTAGTTTTCAAAAATTCGCTTGGTTTTTGAAAACATAAGAAAGGTATGTGAAAAAAACAAAGAAACTTAGAGTTGGAAGTGTTGTTTATAAGCTTAAAAACCAAAAATAAAAAACAAAAAAACCAAATGGTTATCAAACGGGCCTTAGTTTGTCAATGCTCCAACATGGTAGTGTTCCAATTTCTTTTTCCAACCTAAAATATTAAAAGGCATTTAAGCTTCGATCGCTACATTGAGAACTACTACTTGTAGATGAAACATATGGATAAGAATATAAGAGTTGTTATAGGTAATTTTGGACCACTTCGATGTATAAGGAGCTGACGAGGACAACCGGGCAGAAATAGGGCTGGAAGATGGACCCCAGAGGCGAAACGGGCCAATGGGTCGGGCTTTTGGCCCGACCCCCTGCTTTTGATTTTATACCTTTAAAAGTAATTTTCATATCATCAAAATTAAACTTGAATGATTAAAGACATGTTTCGAATTGATTTTAACCATTTCAAAATCACTCCCAAACATACACTTAATATGTTGGTTTTTATTGATTGGATTGATGTTGCTTAAGAAACAAACTTGGGCTCGTGCTTCTTTGCATTGACAATGCTTGCATATCCATACTCGCAAATTTGTGTTTTGTTTTTGTTATGAGTATAAGAAATATTCTAGAGTATTCTTTTATTAATTTTATGTAAATTCCTTTTATTATTCTTTGGCTGGTTTTTTGTTATAAATAGGGCCTAAGGCCTCAGCACTATTCATCGAATAAATCTCTTTTCTCACATTTTGGTGAAAATCTGCATGGTATCAGAGCAGTGATCTGACACACGCCACGTTCTGTTTCCTTTAGGTTTTCCTTTTCCCTTTTCAAATGGCTACTGTAGAAAAAGAAACTCATTCCCCAATCTTTCTTCTTTCTAATATTTGTAACCTAATCTCCCTACATCTCGATTCGACCAACTTCGTTCTCTGGAAATTCCAGCTTCAATCGATCCTAAAGGCGCATAAGATGTTCGGTTTTATCGATGGATCCTCAGTTTGTCCACCAAAAATGATTTCAACACCTGCTTCTTCTTCATCTGTTTCCGCTGGAGAAGCAACTGAGACACCACTGCCCACTGCTGTTTCAAAAATTAATCCTCTCTTTGAGGATTGGGTTGCCAAGGATCAAGCCCTGATGACGTTAATCAACGCCACTCTTTCACCCGCGGCTCTGGCGTATGCTGTTGGTTGTACCTCGTCTAAGCAAGCCTGGGAGGTACTCGAGAAGCATTATTCATCAAGCTCCAGAACAAATATCGTCAACCTGAAGTCTGATCTTCAATCTATTACCAAGAAACCGGGTGAGTCTGTAGACGATTATGTTAAAAGAATCAAAGAACTAAAAGATAAATTAGCAAATGTATCTGTCATCATGATGAAGAAGATATTCAGATTTACACTCTAAATGGATTACCATCGTAGTTTAATACCTTTCGTACATCCATGAGAACTCGTTCCCAGTCAGTCTCTTTTGATGAGTTACATGTTTTGTTGAAAGCTGAGGAAGCTGCGATTGAAAAGCAATCAAAACACGATGATGTTGTTACACAACCCGTTGCTATCTTTGCATCTCAACTTCCATCGAATTCTTCTCAACGCCCCAACTCGTCTGGAAATTTTGGTCGAGGAAGGGCAACTGGTCGTGGACGAAATCAAGGTAGAGGTGGTCGTACCTTCAATTCTTCTGGTAGAGGAAATGATAATTCAAGCCGAGGCCCATTTTCTTTTTCTCCATCATCTGATGGACAGGGGCGAGTATTCTGTCAAATCTGTCAACGCCCAGGGCACAGCGCTATTGACTGTTACAACCGAATGAACTACCATTTTCAAGGATGCCACCCACCTACTCAGCTTGCTGCCATGGTTGCTTCACAGAATGTAGCTTACTGTAATACAGCTTCCAGCAGTGTTCACAATGGTGCTCAAGGCTCATCATCTACTTGGCTAATCGATTCAGGTTGTAATGCTCAGCTTACCTCAGATCTAAATAACCTAACCCTTGCTTCAGAATATGCAGGTGATGATCAAGTTTCGGTAGGCAATGGGCAATCCTTCCCTATTTCTCATAGCGGCACAGGTTCTCTTAAAACCTCTTCTTCTTCCGTTTCCCTTAATAATCTTCTCTATGTGCCTCACATTGCCTGTAATCTTCTTTTTGTCCATCAGCTATGTCTTGATAATAATTGCATCATAATATTTGACTCTCACAAATTTATGATTCAGGACAAGTCTTCGGGCAGAATTTTGTTCCAAGGGCCTAGTGTTAATGGCCTTTATCCGCTGTCATCTGCTTCTGCCCCTGTTTCTCCATCCTGTTCTATTGCTCATGTTGCTGCAAATAATTCATATAGTTTATGGCATTGTCGTTTGGGGCACCCTGGTCACACTATTTTGAATTCTGTTCTTCGTTATTTAGGGTTGAATACTTGTTCTGTTTCCTCTTGTGTTTGTAAGCATTGTCCTAGTGGAAAGATGTCTAAACTTCCCTTTCCCCGTTCATCTACTGTTTCTGTTTTTCCCTTACAACTTGTTCACAGCGATGTTTGGGGCCCTGCCCCTGAAACCTCTATCAATGCCTTTAATTATTATGTGTCTTTCATTGACGATTTATCTAAGTTTACTTGGTTATATCCTGTTGCTCGTAAATCTGATGTTCCCATTATCTTTCAACGCTTTAAACCTTTAGTTGAGAACTTATTTTCCACTAGAATACAAGTTTTAAGAACTGATGGAGGTGGAGAATACATTAATCACTCTCTCTCTTCCTATCTCAATTCTAATGGCATTTTACAAAAAAAAAAAATCATGTGCTTACACTCCGAAACAAAATGTCGTTGCTGAGAGAAAACATCGCCATATTGTTCAAGTTGCTTTAACACTTATGTCTCAAGCTTCCATACCTATGACATTTTGGTCTTATGCCTTTAACACAACCATCTTTCTTATAAATCGCCTACCCTCACCCTCCTTAAACAATAAATCTCCTTTTGAATGCTTATTTCAAAAACCGCCGGATTACTCTTATCTTAAGACGTTTGGTTGTGCCTGTTATCCTTTGCTCACTCCCTACAACTCTAACAAGCTTCAACCAAAGTCCACCCAATGTGTCTTTCTCGGCTATCCACTAGATTATAAAGGATATATTTGCTACAACATGAGCAATGGAAAATTTTACACTTCTCGTCATGTTCTTTTCGATGAAACTGTTTCTCCTTTCTCCTTTTCTCAATCTTCTTCTCCTCCTCCTTCTTTACCTACACATACCAGTAATTTACTTCCTTTACTTTTACAATCATCTGTCCCTTCCCTTGATGATTCTCCACTGCCTACTGAAATTTGCTTGTCCCAAGATTCTGATAGCATTCCTCCTAGGCTACTGCACCCGAGACTATCTCATCCACTGCTTCCCCTGTACCTCCTTCTCCACGGGTTGAATTAGAAGACCACACTGCTCCTATTTCTGACACTGATCTTGTTATTACTGATACTTTGCCTTCCAATGTGCCTTTATCAGATACTTCTTCAGGTGTTGTTCCTAGAGTTGAGAATGCTCACCCTATGCAGACTCGTGGGAAATCTGGCATCTCCAAGCGTAAGGTTTTTCTTGCATCAACACCCTTATCCTCTGATCCAGAAGTTGAACCAACCTCCTATACAGCTGCCTCCAAGTTCCCTGTTTGGCAAAAGGCTATGCGTACAGAATTTGATGCTTTACAGAAGCAAGGTACGTGGAAGCTCACTCATTTGCCTCCCGGTAAGAGTACTATTGGCTGTAAATGGGTATATAGAGTCAAGCGTCATCTGGATGGCTCTATTGCTCGCTACAAAGCCCGTCTTGTGGCTAGGGGGTATCACCAACAAGAGGGCATTGACTTTAATGAGACTTTTAGCCCGATGGTGAAAAAGCCCACTGTTCGTATCATCCTTTCTTTGGCAGCTCAGTATGGTTGGCATCTTCGCCAGCTTGATGTCAAGAATGCCTTCCTCCATGGGGACTTAAATGAGGAGGTCTATATGCAACAACCACAGGGCTTCGTTGACTCATCTCGGCCAACTTATGTTTGTAAATTGCTCAAGTCTCTCTATGGGCTAAAGCAGGCTCCGCGTGCTTGGTTTGAGTGTTTTACCATTTACTTACTCTCTCTTGGTTTTCATGCTTCTCAGGCTGACTCCTCATTGTTTGTGCTCAAACTTAATGGTGATCTTATTTATCTTCTCCTTTATGTCGACGACATTGTTATCACGGGCTCAAACACCTCCTTAATTGGTTCTCTCATCTCCAAGCTTCAGTCTCGGTTTGATATGACGGACCTTGGTCATCTCTCGTATTTTCTCGGCCTAGAAGTATACCGTTCTCCCTCAGGTATTCGGGTTGTCCAAACGAAATATGCTCGTGATGTTCTTCACCGTTTTGGGATGACAAATGCCAAGACGTATTCCACGCCTATTTCTCTTAAGCCTACTACTGACAAAGGTACTCCTTGTTCTTCGTCGGATATCCAAAGTTTTCGGTCACTAGTTGGTGCTCTACATTATCTTACCTTCTCGCGGCCTGACATCGCTTTCACTGTGAGTTGGTTATCTCAATTTATGCAGTCTCCATCTTCTACTCACTTGATAGCAGCCAAACGAGTACTCAGATATATTAGTGGTACCATCTCTTATGGTCTTTGTTTTCGCAAAGGAGATTCTCTGAGATTAACTGCATTCTCCAACTTGGATTGGGCTGGTTGTTTCATTGACAGACGTTCAACTACTGGTTTTGTCCTCTTTCTTGGTTCCAATCCAATTTCTTGGGGTGCCAAGAAACAATCCACTGATTCTCGAAGCTCCACGGAAGCTGAATATAGAGCTCTTGCATCCACCACTGCTGAATTATGTTGGACAAGACAACTGCTTCGTGATCTTTGTGTTTTTGGCCGATCCCCTCCTCTTATACTCTGTGATAACAAATCAGCAATTCAGTTAGCCCAAAATCCTGTCTTCCATGGGCGGACAAAGCACATAGAAGTCGACTTCCACTTCATCAGGGAACGAGTTACACAGAAGGATATTGATCTTCAATTTGTCCCTACAGATTATCAGCTGGCTAACATTTTTACAAAGCCGCTCTCCAGTCATCGGTTCTGTCTTCTTCGATCCAAACTCCTGCCTAGATAGTCCTTCGTTTGCAGGGGAATGTTATGAGTATAAGAAATATTCTATATTATTCTTTTATTAATTTTATGTAAATTCCTTTTATTATTCCTTGGCTGGTTTTCTGTTATAAATAGGGCCTAAGGCCTCAGCACTATTCATCGAATAAATCTCTTTTCTCACATTTTGGTGAAAATCTGCAGTTTTCACTCTCATGTACAAAAGTTCTTGATCTCATACTTGTTATAGGATAAATGCTACATTTTAAAGATCAATTATCCTATCTTAGGTAAACCTAATAGATAGGAAATAACAAGTAGAAAAAATAATAAACAACCCCAGGATACCGTCAATTTTAACAAGGAAAAACTTCCTCAAGATGAGGATTAAAAAACCATAGTCAAAGTCAAAATCTCCATTCTAGTAATCAATAATAGTTTATAACGAGTTATCTCTAGTCATATAATTATACACATACAATAATAGATATCTCAAGATAATAAACTTTGTTGTCACACTTTCTCACTCGATTCAAACTAAGGTTTAGCATATGATGGCTCCGACATTTCCTTTCATCTCTTGTGACCTAGCAACATCACCTTACTTGTCTCGAATTGCTTGCGAGAGTGAAGACTGTCCCCATGGGCCAACACTGTTCACGAGCCCTTTCAGTATGCTTTGTCCTTACTTGCATGCTTCCTAGGAAAATTTTCAGGAGATCATCCTAAGTCAAGCATACTTAACTTTGAAGTTTCTATGATTAAGCCACTAAAAAGGAAAAAGTGCACCTTGTTGGTATAGATAGTAGCTATGAATTCTTTTAAGTTTTTCTTAACCATACTTGTATATCCTTGAGCTTCCCTCGCTCATTCAGATGTAGTTTCGATTCATTCATGTACCCTCCTCTTCTACTTGGGCATCACAAAAAATAATCCAAAAAATCTCCTCATTTTTACTATGTGGAGGAATCGGTTATATCGTCAACTACAAAAATGACAAAACTTAAGATTTTCTCTTGGTAGATTGCTAGTCAACATTTTAGTTCATTACAGATAGTATTAGCTTATCGAGCTCAAACACTCCATTATTCAAAACATCTCTCATTTAGTGATAACTCATATCTATATATTTAGTTTTAGAATTGATGACAGTTAACGAAATCATAAGAATACCAAGTCTAAGTGCGAGTGCACACTTGTCCACCATGTAGTATAAAATGGAAGTACTCCAAGTGTTGAATCCCAAAGGAATGGTGTAACAAAGGTTCAAATCAAAAGTAAGGACCTCCACTAAATTTGCAACCAAAGTAACCAGTAGAAAATAATTGAGAAGGTTATTGGTGACGAAATGGAATTCCGAATTCCACAGCGAAAGCACAATTGGGACCGTTCTAGTTAATTTTGTTTATCCCAAAATACCATCCATTGGCAACAATTCATACATCACAGAACAATTCTATGGATCTAGGCTAAGCACATAATTTAGATCTAATCTAAATGAGAAGAGAGCACATACCTCCGTTGACGTCTCAGAATGATCAAGAACACGTTGGGGACCGAATGTGAAATACACCAATTGGGACCCCACCAATTGATCTTCCCCGCTATGACTCTGAGATTAGGAACAGAGTGGTGGGACTCCCTCAATTTGATTTAGGAATCAATCACAGAGAAGGAGAACTGTTCTCTGTGTGTTCTTCATGTTGAGAGAGAGAATGAGAGAGAGAGAGAGATATGCCATTGAGAGATACTACAGACAAAATGAGGAGCTCACACAGACCCCTAATGTGTGAGGAGTAAGTATAACCAAGGTTTAAAATGTCGATGTCGATGGAAATGTCGAGGTCCAGATTTTATGGAAATGTCGATGTCGATGGAAATGTCGAGAGACATTCCGGGAAAATTTACGGAAATCATGGAAATTGTTTGAATTAGTCAATGAAACTTTAATTATAGTTTAATTAGACTATAATGGATCCCTTTTTATCATCACATCTAAAAAGTAAGATAATATTTAGATGGAATTGTCGATTCAAATGTCGATATGTGCAAGAATTTTGAAAATTGATGAAAATTATTTGAATTGTTAAATGAAAATTTAAGTTTAAAGGTAAAGAAACATGAAAACCTTTAAACTTAACTTAACAAGTGAAGATAGATAACTAGAGCTAGAAGGCTAGAGCTCTTAATTTAAGAAAGTAATTGGAAAATATTTTGGGGGAATTTAAGAGAATTAAGGTATGAAGAAATTAAAATGAAATGAGAATATTTATATAATATGGTAAAAATAATAAAATAATAAAAATGTAAAATTATAATTGAGAATTTGAGAATGGTGGCGTGAAGAAGTTGAAATGAAATGAAAGTATCTATAGATGCTAAAAATAATAAAATAATAGAAATTTAAAATTAAAATAATAAATTTAAAAGTATTTTTGTAGTAAACACTAAAAAATAAATTTGAAAATTTGTAGTGTTTTGATGTAAAATTTAATAAATGAAAAGCAAAAGAAGAAAGTATAAAAAGTTTAAATAAATGGAGGTTCAAAAATAAAATATATATATATATATATATAAAAGTTTTAAAAAAACTGTATTTAAAAAAATAGAAAAAAATGAAATAAAAAATATGTTCAACAGGATTCAAAGTCTAGCCCACGGATATGTTAGCCACGCACGCTTCCGCTGGGACAAGGGAAAGTTACAAAACTTTAGGTTCAAACTTAAAACTTAAACTATAAAATATATTAAAAAACAATTAAAAAAAATCGATACATCTCGACATTTCGGCGAAATCGCCGAAATGTCGAGATTTCGACGAAATTTCGTCGACATGGGGGGAAGATCGAAACTTCCCCCCCTTGGAAATGTCGACATGGTCGACATACCGACATTTCCACCGAAATGTCCGTATGTCGATGGAAATTTGATACCTTGAGTATAACCAACTAATGGTTATATTTATTTTATTTTATATTCTCTTTTTTTTTTTTTGAAAAATTTTATTTTATATTCTCTTTTAATTAAATAAATAATAATCATAATTAAATTTTATTTAATTAAATGTATTAATTAATCATATTAATTAACCACAATTAAATATCCCATACCTAATTGATATGCATTTAAATCAAATGTAAACGCATTTACCTCACATAGTCTATAGTTTTTATTTAATTTGATTAAATCTAATTTAAATGAATTAATTAAACTAATTGATTAATTAATTCACAATTAATTAATCCAATGGTTAATTAAATATCACATATTCAACTAATCATACATTTGAAGTATATTCAAATGTGTCTCTCTCTTTTAACCTATAGTTTTAATATGAATCTAATTTACATTAAAATTAATCTATAGATTTAATTTAATTAAACCACATTTAATTAAATTAATTAATTAATTCAAAAATTAATTAATTTTACAATTAATTAAATATCATACATATTTAATTGATTACACATTAGAATGATATCTCTCATATAACACATTTAATTTAAACTAAATTGAATAATTAATTAATTCATAATTAATTTATTTATTTACTAATTAAATATCACATATTTAATTAATTATATATTTGAACTCCTTCAAATATATTATTCTCTCAATATAATAAATTTTAATCTCAAATTAAACTTTATATTATAATGTATCATTATACATTATATTAATTGTATCTCATACTATTAACTTGATTCCCATATTGAATTTGAACAATTCTGTTGGGTTTTATGCCCTAAAACTCGTAGATAGTAAATGTAACATTTGACTTGCTTCAATGAAGTATTGTTTCTATATATTTGTTTTGCCTAAATATAACCACAAATCCAATAAACTAAGAACCCATGGCTATATTATGTATACTTGAAGTTTATGTGTGACATAAGTATGGATCAAGTTCAAGTAAATAGTCTAAATGATCTACAGTATATGGATAAGGTTGGGTACCTTAATCCTGGGGACACTATTGGCGCGGCTCGCTTTGTTCCTTAAAGACAGACGATCTAATCCTAATCGTTCATGTATAAGACATGTGAGTGAGAGCGTCCTATGCAAAGAATTTGCATAGAGATCGGACCAGGAGATAAGTCACTTTCACTTTACAACACCGTTTACTGTTGAAACTGAACATCTCATACATATAACCTAGGTAACTCGATCTTAATCCTGAGCTAACTATGAACTCTTGTTTATTTAGGATTGTCCTTTGATTTGCATGGGTGAGAGTAGCCAAACATAGCCGACTCAATAAGCCTACCATTCTGGGGATAAGACTAAATGAATAGCTGGGGACATAGCTTTGCAAGATGGAATTCACTGCTACCCGTTTTAGGGTTAGTAAAGGTTGTTCTCTTAAGTGCTGACTCCGAGTCTTGAACAAAGGGGCCCCGCCCTCTCATAACCTTGAGAGGGACTAGGTTTAGTGATTGTATCGCGAACTAGTTGTTCATTAGAGGATCAGTGGAGCTTAAGGAACAAGATGTAACTATAGGGGTAAAATGGACATTTGACCTAGCTCTAGTTACAAACAACCGGTGAAGGGTCGACTTACTAATCATGGTTATCTAAAGTGGACGAGAAATATATCTACAGCGAGGGGAGTGCAGCTACAGGCTATAGTGGAGTGTCCCGGAAGCTAACGAACAATGAATGACTAGGTTAATGAGATTAACCGGTTATCATCATCTCGTTGGAGCCCATGATCTGTAGGTCCATTAGGTCCCTCTACTAGCTCAATAGGAATAAAACTTGGAACAATATGATAGGATAAAATTTGAAACGTTCAAATTCGGATAAGGATACAAAAGTCGCTTATATATTATATTTAAACGACATATTAGTTTAATTATGAATTAAACTTAAAATGAGAGTTATATATTTAAATATGATTTAAATATTAAACACGTGAATAAAGATTCATGTTCGAGAAATTTCGTTGGGAGAAAAACCAAGATTACACAAGTGGTATTAATTTAATACAAGATATTAAATTAAATGATTTTATTAAATAAAGTTTTATTTAAATTAAAATAAAATCATAATTGAGTGTGATTGTTCAGATTTTATATTTAAACATACAAAATTTTGAATTTAAAAGAAATTAAAAAAGATGGTAATTTTTGGAGGTGGTGCTTAATGACTAATCACCTTAGATTAGCCTTCTTGCACCACATAATCCATGACTCAAATCACTCCCAAATTGCTGTCAATTTTTGGTGCAATTCTTGTGCATGATTTTCCTCTATATATAGAGAATGAGCTGATGAGAATTATGGGATTTCTTCAACCTAAAATGCTGCCAAAATTCTCCCAAGAACTTCCATGTTCATACTCTCAAGCTTGCTTATACCCATAAGCTTTCCTTTCCAATTCCTATCAATTGAGGATCCCACAATCCGTTTCAAGGCCTGAGGATAGTAGAGAAGATCCAAGTGGTTGTCCAAAAGCCGTTCGTGTGAATTATAAAGCATCAGATTATACGAATTGGGAGCTTCAAGAGGTAGGTACCTTATTACTCTGTTTTTTGTTCTTATGAACAACGTGACTTCAAGGATCAAATTGATGAAATTGTGTGCCTAAGATCCAAAATTGCTTCCGCATGTGTGATATTAACACCTACAAATTCAAATTCTTTTCAAGATAATTTGTTTCTAATTACTCTTTACGAGCTAGCAGTGGGACCTAATGGACCTACAGACCAGAACCTCCAATGATAAGAGGTTAACTGACTAAACTTATTAATCGAGTTAACCAATATTCATTAATTGTGGGTCACTCCACTAAAGACCCACAGCTGCACTCTTCTCACTGTAGAATGTTTCTGTGTCCACGGATATTGACCAATACCGGTAAGTAAATCCCTCACGAGTGTTCGTAACTACAGCTGAGTCAAATTATCGTTTTACCCATGTGTTACCTCTGTCTCCTTAAGTACCAGTACTCTTCTAATGAACAACCTGTTTATGGTTCAACCATTAAACAGAAAGTCCCTCTCGGGCCAATGAGAGGGCAGGATCCCTTTGTTCAAGACCCGGAGTCACCACTTAAAGGAATTCTCATTTATTTCTCATAAAAGTGGGAAGGAATGAATTCCATCTTGTGTTGTCATGTCCCCAGCCCCCCACTCGGTCTCGTCCCCAAAAAGGTAGGCATATCGAGTCGGCGTATAGGCCACTTTCACCCATACTAATCAAAGAACAATCTCTCATGAGAAGGAGTTCATGACACACCTAGGATTAAAACTGAAGTTACCTAGGTTATCCTATTGAAATAGTAACCTAACTAGTTAACGGTGTTACATCTAGTGGTTTACTATTTCGTGGTCCGATCTTATGCAAACTCATTGCATAGGATACCCCCGCTCGCATGTCTGCTACATGGATGCCTTGGATCAATAAGTCTGTATCTAATACAAAGCGGGTTGTATCACATAATGTAACCAGGATAAGGTACCCAGCCTTATCCCTGTACTATAAACCTTTTAGGTTGTTACTGTTGGGTTTTATGCCCTAAAACTCGTAGATAGTGAATGTAAACAAATTGTATACTTGTTTCAATAAAGTGTTATTGAATTTCTACAATAAAGTGTTATTGTTAAATATTGCACAATTTGACCCAAATCCAATAAACTAAGATCCAAGGTTGCTTACATGTGACTTGAACTAGTATGTGGGGACATACGGGGATCGGTGTTCAAGTAACAACCTAAAAGGTCTATAGTATAGGGATAAGGATGGGTACCTTATCCTGATAACACTATGTGATATGGCCCGCTTTGTATTCGATACAGACGTATTGATCCAAAGCGTCCATGTAGGAGACATGCGAGCGGGGGTATCCTATGCAATGAGTTTGCATAAGACCGGACCACGAAATAGTCAACCATTAGTTATAACATCGTTAACTAGTTAGGTTACTGTTTCAATAGGATGACCTAGGTAACTCAGTCTTAATCCTGAGTGTGTCATGAACTCCTTCTCATGAGGGATTGTCCTTTGATTAGCATGGGTGAGAGTGGCCAATACACCGACTCAATATGCCTTCCTTTTTGGGGACAAGACCGAGTGGGAGGTTGGGGACATGACAACACAAGAAGGAATTCACTCCTTCCCACTTCTAGGAGAAGTAGATGAGTGTTCCCTTAAGTGGTGACTCCGGGACTTGAACAAAGGGATCTCGTCCTCTCACTGGCCCGAGAGGAACTTTCTGTTTAATGGTTGGACCATAAACAGGTTGTTCATTAGAGGAGCGCTGGTACTTAAGGAGACAGATGTAACACAGGGGTAAAACGGTAATTTGACCCAACTGTAGTTACGAACACTTGTGAAGGATTGACTTACCGGTATAGGTCTATATCCGTGGACACAGAAATGTTCTACAGTGAGAAGAGTTCAGTTGTGGGTCTTTAGTGGAATGACCCACAGTTAATGAATATTGGTTAACCTGATTAATGAGTTTAATCGGTTAACCTCATATCATTGGAGCTTCTGATCTGTAGGTCCATTAGGTCCCCCTGCTAGCTCGCAAAGAGTAATTAGGAACAATTATATCTTGAGAGAATTTGAATAGTTCAAATTCATATTGGGAATTAAGTTAATTGTATGAGATACAAATTAATATAATGTATAATGATACATTAAAATATAAAGTATAATTTGAAATTAAACTTTATTATTATGAGAGAAATAAATATTTGAAGAAGTTTAAATATCAATATGAATTTGATTCATATTAAATTTATAGGATATAAGAGAATTGGAAGGAGTTCCAATTTTAATATGAATTTGATTCATATTATAGAATTAATTAATTGAAGGCCTGAAATTAAATATATGATATTTAATTGGGTAATTAATTAATTAACTAATAGAAGGTCTGAAATTAAATATATGATATTTAATTGGTGATTAATTAATTTAAAGAATTAATTAATTGGAAATTAATCAATTATGAAAATGATTAATCACTTATGGAAGTAATTAATCATTTATGGAAATGATTTAATCACTTATGGAAGTGATCAATCATTTATAGAAAAGATTAATCAATTATGGAATTGATTGGTTATGGAATTGATTGATTATGGAAAAGATTAAATCAGTTATGGAAATAATTGATTTTAAATGAATATTTTATTCATGGCCTTTCTCCTATAACTAGAACAATAACCCTAGGGTTTAGGTGATACACCATATGACCACCATAAGGCCTTCTCATATTCTCTTAACTCAAGAACTTTAGGGAGAATTTTCTCTCTAGAGTTTTTCCCATTCAAGATTAGGTAGTCCCACAACTACGTTCCTAATCTCAGAGTTATAGCGAGGAAGATCAAATGGTGGTGTTCTTCGTTGTTGCAGAGCAATCAAGAATCATTCGTTGAAGTATTCAGAGTCGTCAACGGAGGTATGTTTTTCACCACTTAACCTTTTGCCAATGCATTGGTATTTTGTAGAACAAAATTAATTTACGAACGGTCCAATTGCTTCCGCTGTAATGGAATTGGGGAATTCCAATCCTTCAGTTACTTGAACACTGTGTTGGGATTGGTGCCCTAAAACTCTTAGATAGTGAATGTTAAACGAATTATATACTTGATTGATAAAGTCGTTATCGAGATTCATTCAGTAAAGTCGTTACTAAATAAGTAAGTTGCACATTAGATAATCCAAATCCAATAAACTAAGATCCCTAGCTATAGGATGAACACTTGAGCTTTATGTAGAGACATAAAAGTGGATCAGCCACGAGTAATAGCCAAACGGTCTATAGTATAGGGATAGGGTTGGGTACCTTATCCTGGGGACACTATGAGACGTGGCCCACTTTGTAGATAGTACAGACGATGTGATCCTGAATCGTCCATGTGGAGACATGCGAGTGGGGGCGTCCTATGCAATGAGTTTGCATAAGACCAGGACCGAGAAATAAGTCACTCTCGCTTTATAACACCATTTACTGACAAGACTGACTATTTCATGTGATGACCTAGGTAAGTCAATCTTAATCCTGAGCTAACTATGAACTCCTGTTTATTCGGGCTTATCCTTAGATCTGCATGGGTGATAGTGGCTCAGCATCGCCGACTCAATAAGCCTCCCAATTCAAGGATAGGAATGGGTAGATAACTGGGGACATAATCCTGCAAGAAGAAATTCACTCCTACCCGAATTAGGGATAGTAGAGAGGTTGTTCCCTTAAGTGCTGACTCCGGGGCTTGAACAAAGGGATCCCGCCCTCTCATTGGCCCGAGAGGGACTCGATTTATTGGTTGGACCATAAACCAATTTTTCATTAGAGGATCAGTGGGACTTAAGGAACAAGAAGTACTATAGGGGTAAAATGGACATTTGACCCAGCTATAGTTACGAACAACCTGTGAAGGATCGACTTACTAATCATGGTTATATCAAGTGGACGGAAACATATCTACAGTGAGGGGAGTGCAACTACTGGGCTATAGTGGAGTGTCCCGGTAGTTAACGAATGTTGGTTAACTAGGTTAATGAGATTAGTCGGTTAACCTCGGATCGTTGGAGCCCATGATCTGTAGGTCCATTAGGTCCCCCTGCTAGCTCATACGGATGATACCTTAGAACATAGTGATAGGAAAGTTTGAATCGTTCAAAATTCGGTTTAGGGAATTAGTGTCGATTATATACGATATTATCAACACAATGGTTTAATTATGGATTAAACTATTAATTGAGAGAGTAAAGTATTTAAATATGATTTAAATACAATATATATGAATAGGGATTCATATTAGGTGCATAATATTAATTTGATATATGATATTAAATTAATATTTCATAATTGATTAAATTGTTTAATTAATTATTGTTTTAATTGAAAAATGATTATGAATTGTTTTTTTAATTAAAATTGAGATAGAGATTTCAATCTTGAATTTATGGAAATTCAAGATTAGTGGATTAAATTAGGTGATATGAATTAATTTGATTAATGTCATAAGATTAGTTGAAATTGTTCAATTAATTGATAATTTGAAAGGCAGTTGAGAATTGCATTTTAAATTAAATCCAAGAGTAGAAATTCACTCTTGCATGGATGGAGATAGTGGAATTACACAACTAAATCCACTCTTGCATGAATGAAGAAAGTGGAATAACACCTCCCACATGCAATCTTGCATGTTATCTCCATAGAACACCTAGAATCCACTAATGCCATTCTCCTCTCCATGTGTCTTACATTGGTGAATCTAAGATGCATGAAAATCCTCTATAAGTAGAGGATTAGAAGATGGAGAAGTATGGGTTTTTTGAGTAATGTTTTGCTACCAAAATTACTACTCAAACTCACTCTCTCAAACTCTCTAAAAGCTTGAAGTGCTCAAGCATATCCCTTCCAATCCCTATCACCATAGACTCCCAAAAGTCGTTCTAAGGCCGGAGGATAGCGGGGAAGACACTAGAGATGGTCCACACACCGTTCGTGATCAAAGGAAACAAAAGGAGTTGCTCAATTGGTCTCCAAAAGGTTGGTTACAATTCTGCTCTCTGTTTTGGTATAAAAGACAACATGTTTTCATTTTCTAAAATTGACAAGGTTAAGTGCCTCCGATCCTAAAATTGCTTCCGCATTTGTTATATGAACACTTTCATATTGATCCCCGTATGTTCCCACATACTAGTTCAAGTTACATGTAAACAACCTTGGATCTTAGTTTATTGGATTTGGGTCATATTGTGCAATTTTAGACTTAATATGACAATAACACTTTATTGCTTAAACCTCAATAATATTTTATTGACACAAGTATACAATTCGTTGACATTCACTATCTACGAGTTTTAGGACATAAAACCCAACAATTGGTGTATAGAAATAGCAAATGAATATAAATAAAAGATAAAGGGTTGATGAAAATGAGTAAAAGAAATTATTCAAATAAGTTTCACTCTTTGGTAGAAATGTGACCACGACTTTTCTCAAAACACTCTACACATTGAATTGGGTTCAACACCTATTCAACCTTTATTTAAACACTTTTAGAAGCATAAGTAATTAAGCCTATATGTCTTTTAGCACACACCATTCGATCCTGAGTTTTACCTAATTTAGAGTCCTTAGACTCTTTTTTTTCCTATGTTGCTTTTATGAAAGTCGTATATTATTCAACTTTTTCAGTATTGGACTCAACATGATATGCTATCCTAGATGATTAAGCTAGTCTAACAATAGAATATAAAATCAATAAAAGCAAAAGGTGCTAGAGTGGTGAACAAATTTGAAATTACATAAATGACCTTATTCCATTCTTTAGGGGCATTCACATCTTTGAATCTCAGATAAAAATTTAGCTCGTGATGAAAGTGTTGGGTTTTATGCCCTAAAACTCATGGATAGTAAATGTAACATTTGACTGAACATTAATAAAATGATATTTGATGTATTGTTCATTTATTTTTGTTAGTATTGTGTATATCTTGCCTAAATAACCCTAATTCAATAAACTAAACATCCTAGGCTGTTAGTATGAGACTTGAACTAGTATGTGGGGACATACGGTGTAACGCCCGTGATTTAAGGAAAAATTCAAATTTATTTAGTTTGGGAGTTAGTTTGGTGTTGGAGGGAAATTAAAAGATTTGAGAATTGGTGAAAATTTAAAATTAGAGCTGGAATGGCAATTTCGTAAATAAACTGTCTTTGGAGCCAAGCAAGCCCTAAGCCTTCTTTTTATTTAAGACCACACGGAGCCCTAGGAGGAGCCATCAGCCAAACCAAGATTTTTTCCCCATTCTTCTTCTTCCTTCTCCCTTACCCGACGGCAGTTCCTTCTCTCTCTCAACTCCGGCGACGATTCTCTCCAACCAGCAGCAACCCTTGCGCGTCTTCTCCGGCGGCGTCACGACGGTACAGCAAAGGTCGGGGGTGAGCTCCAGTAGAGGGTGTTCGCGGCAGTTAGTAGTGGGTGTTTCGGCGCGGGTTCGTGGTGGCTGTTCGGTGAGAAGAGAACAGATTTCGGCTAATTTCGGCGCTTATACTGCTCGGTCGTGGGTGATTTTTCGTGTGGGTCTTCTTCTCCGGCGTTGGCAAGGTCGTGGCGGAGTTCTTTGAGTGGTCTAACGGCATTCACGAGCTTCTCTCGCGGCCAGCAGTGTTGTCGAAATTTCCGACGATCTTGAGCACTTTCGGGAGTGGGTAAGCAAGATGTACAACCCTTTCAGATTGATTTTTAGTTTTGGTGAATGCCCATTAACATTAGTCTTTGAATCTTTGGTTTCTCAAGCGATTTGGTGTCGAATCGTCGAATCTTGGAGTATTTTGAAGTCTGTCCAGCAAGCATTATTTCGTTTTGGAAAGTAATCGTTTGATTAAGGTCGAGGTTGGCTTTGCTGGAATTAATTGGAATTTTAGATCGAGAATAATTAAGCCAAGGTAAGTGACTTTATTGTTGAAATTTATTTTAATTGGGTACACGTGTTTGATTTTCTAAAATTCTCGTGCTTATAAGTTGTTCATGAAATTTATTATTATTGTTAAAAGCATGAAAATTGTGCATGAAAAAATTATTATTTTAATTACGTATGCGTTTATGAAAATTGTTGAAAGCATGAAATTTATTATTATTGCATGCATTTGTTGATATTTGAAATAATTGAGTTGGTGGTCTCTCAAAATTCCATTAAACGTATGAGTTTAAATGATTTATGAGATCTCTTAAATTTTATAAGTGTACATGAAATTGATGTACATTCAGAGATGCCTACACAGGACTTAGGGACATGAAATTGATGTACCTAAGTCGAGGTTTGTGAAATTGACGACCTCGAGGTTTCGTGAAATTGACGGCCTCCGTAGGAGACACATGAAATTGATGTGTCTAGGATATGCATGGATATGCATGAAATTGATGTATATCCTCTCTAATTATTAAGTTTAAAAATAAAGTTTAGAGCCACCTAAAAAATATTTATTGTTGATTTTCAAATCGAGATTAAAGTGTGACCCAACCTCAATAGTAGGGTCACTTACTGAGTATTTTAAGTACTCATTCTTTTCAAAAATATTTTTTTTTCAGGTAAAGGTGATAACTCTCCAAAAGGGAGTTATTTATATCTTATTCTATGATGATTTATATCTTAATTGTGCCATTTGGGTGTGATATTAGATGAATATAATGTGTTTTAACCCATTTGGAAGAATGGAGGCTTTGGAAGTTATTTTGTGCAGAAAATATTGCTGAGTGACTTGAAGGAGCAAAATCTGTGATCCAGCAAAGTAGGGAGCAAAACTGCCACGTAACAGCTCGTTATCCATTTTAATAAAGTGGCGTTAGCTGAATTATTTTCAGATCTAAGAAGCTTGGAGAGCCCTCCACATGTCTAAATTAACCTAATTAGGTTAAACCTCATCTTATAAAAGGAGGGAGCCGTCAAAGATAAGTTCATTCACGATTGGGAGACCGAATCAATCGGATGGAGGCCGAATTGACCGCAAAATGGAGATCTAAGAAGACCATTTGCGATTCAACTCAAGAAGACGAAGTTCTTCCATGTTCTTGGTGGTTTGGAGCAGCCGTTTCATCTCCCCAATTACTAAAAGGATTAGTATTTTTTGTGTATTTCGTATTATGGATGTGCTTATCGAGATTGTAACGTGTTTTATGTTTTCAATCATGAACTAATTGCTTTATAGGCATAGGTTAAGAATTATGTGATTGTTATATTTATAAAATCTGGAAATTCTATTTGATTATGTCATCTTGAGTTATTGTTGTTCTTTAATTTCATTATGTGCCTGCTTAGCTAGCCGGTATGTATAGCTTCTCCTAGTTTCTGGGATGATTTAGGAGTTGTGTGGCGATAATTCACACTAGACCATTATGTGTTGGTGAACGCTAGTGATTGAGTTAGGGATAACCAGTCGCCTAGTGCTTGATCGGTAGAGCGTCATTGGATTTGAAACATATTCCAAAAAATCCGGAGTTTCGGGAGGATCCCGCTGATAATATTGCATAAGATTGATGGATCAAAAGAATTGCTGGAGCATCTTTATAAACAATTATAGAAGTCTTAACCTGTGTCTGTTTCCATTCTGTTTTCTCTAGTCGTAATCATTTACTGCTTTCGTATTTCTTTTGTTTCAGCATTTTAAAAACCCAATCAATTTAACCAACCTTTTGAAATCACTAAAAAGACAAATTAAATCAATAGAGGTAGGCAATTCAAGACCCTGTGGATACGATAAATACTTATTACTTGCTGCTAGATTGTGTATACTTGCACAGTATTCTGGAGTTAATTTATCTCATAATTTTAACCACTTCAGAATTGCAACAAAAGGCAAGGGCAGGTGAAAGGCGATTGATGAGAATCCGTTAGGCAGCCATGAGAGGACCTGAATTTCATATTTTTCTTCCGCTTTAAGAACTCTGTTTTACCTTATTTGATTTGTAAATTTGTTTGAGAAATTTTCTAGAGGCCATGTACATTTATATTTTAGAAATTATTTAAGAATATTTAAAACTTTTAAAATTAGGGATCCCGAATAAAAGTTTTGTTTTAAAGTTTATACTTAAATTAGTGTTTATGTTTCAAAATGTTTTTATGTAAAAATGCCTCCAAAGCATGCATTGTCGTAACGGTCTTGAAAAGATTATTTAAAAAGTCGGGTCGTTACATACGGGGATCGCTGTTCAAGTTACAGCCTAAAGGGTCTATAGTATGGATACGACCCACTTTGTATTTTGATACAAATGCAATGATCCAACGCGTTCGTGTAGGGGACATGCGAGTGGGGGTATCTGATAAGGGTAAAAAATATACCTATTTTACCCTTATATTTAGCTCATTATCTTGTCAAAACTATATGTTTTAGATCAATTTTATTGTTCCCGAGCTCAAAATATGTCAAGGTTGATAAGTTAGGATGTTGAGAGTCACTTTTGTCAAATTATGCTCATTTATGCTTAACAAGACTCAATTTTAAGGGAATTTGACTAAGTTTGTCGATGTACAGGAAAATAGAGGAAATGCTGGAATTTACCCAGAAATGCGATTGCATTTGTAGGAAGGCAAATTGAAATGCGACCGCATTTCTGGAAAAACTGAAGCAGTTCCGAGTCGTCCGCGGGTCATTTTGAATGAGACTTCTTCGCACCTAACAGGCTGTTTTGACCCCGAAACCGACTGGGCTACCTACCAGCACCTATTTCGCAGCTCCTCAACCACTTCCAACACTATATAAGCTCGTGATTCGAAGTCAAATTCAAGCAGAACTCATTTGGAAGAAGAGGGTGGTGACAAAACCCTAGTTGACGCTTATGAGTAGGGATGCCCGAGGTCCTTCTTAGATGACTAAATTCTAACCTGAGTTAGACATCAAACCTTAGGGTTTGTAGGATTTTCACCCATTCCCACTTGTAAAAGCGAGAGAGTGGAGTGTCTAAGCGAACTCTAGAAGGATTGGATAAAATAGAAAAACCCATAGTATTTAGCTACTGTCAATATTTCTAGCTTTTGTTACTTTTCATTTATTTGTATTCTTTACATCTTATTTTCAATGAAAATGTATTCATTTGCACTTTATCTCACCATGAGTAGCTAAATTCCGTTAAGGGGTTCAATATGGTGAACTCCCTTATGGTTCAATAGCTTGAAAATGTTTTATTTGCTTAAGTATTGTTCAATGCATGTCATTCTTTATTGAATATCATTCTGATCTTGTTGAGTTTAAATTGATCACTTAGACTTTGCATGCTATGTGAGTTTGTTCTCGAAAGGGACAGACGATATCGGTTCTCATAAAGGTGATATAGAAGAAAAAGCTCGAAAGAGATTGTTCGGTGGTATAGGACAAGCTACCTAAGGCACCCTATATCAACTATAGGGTTATAGATTGCATTCGTGAATCATCTATGTCGGAGTCGAGTCACAGAAATGTGCATAACGGTACTCGTTTAGCCTTCTAACGGTTCTTGGGAGCAAGGCCAAATAGAAGTTAAATCTGACTCAATGCATTGAATAGGCTTAAGTTGAACAATCAATGATTACGGTTATTGCCTTTGGGATGAATCCATATTCAATACCTCGTTTGTTTATTATCGTTATTCTTTATTATTTACTTGTGTTATTTACTTTTCTAAAAATCAATCATCAATCATTTCTTTGGTTACCTATTTTTAAGCAATCAGTTGAGCAGTTTCTTCTTCAAAACTGAATTTCCAATTTAGTCCTCGTGGGATCGATATCCTTGGAATACTTCTAAGGTTTTTATTACTACGTGCAATAGTGTATACTTGCACTAAGGTTGGTTGAATTTATCTTTACTATTATTCATCATCTTATCTCGCATCCATCATTCAGCCTCTGTCGCACCAGTATCCTATGCAATGAGTTTGCATAAGACCGAACCGCGAAATAGTAAACCACTAGTTGTAACACCGTTGACTAGATAGGTTTCTATTTCACTAGGATGACCTAGGCAACTTAGTCACAATCTTGAGTGGATTATGGACTCCTGTTCACGAGGGATTGTCCTTTGATTTGTATGAGTGAGAGTGGCCTACACGCCGACTCAATAAGCCTACCATTTTCGGGACAAGACCGAGTGGGGAGCTGGGAACATAATCACACAAAATGGAATTCACTCCTTCCCGACTTTAGGGTAAGTAGATGTGTGTTCCCTTAAGTGGTGTCTCCAGGTCTTGAACAAAGGGCCCTACCCTCTCTATGGCACGAGAGAGATTTCTGTTTATTGGTTGGACCTCAAACAGGTTGTTCATTAGAGGAGCACTGGGAACTTAAGGATGTAGAGGTAACCTAGGGGTAAAACGGTAATTTGACCCAGCTGGAGTTACGAACACACATGAAGGACTGACTTGCTATTATTGGTCAATATCCGTGGACACAGAAATAAATCTACAGTAAGAAGAGTGCAGCTGTGGTTCTATAGTGGAGTGAACCACAGTTAATGAATATTGATTAACTTGGTTAATGAGTTTACCCAATTAATCTCATATCCTTGGAGCATCTGACTTGTAGGTCCATTAGGTCCCATCGGTAGCTCATATAAGGTGTTGAGGTAAATTTACTAAGGAAAATTAATATGAAGGAGAATTGAATATTCGAAGGAGTTCGAATATTAAATTTAATATATGAATTGGATTCATATTAAAACTATAGGTTAAAATTAATGCGCATTGGATGCACATTAATACTATAGGTTATATGAGAGAAATATAATTCACTACAAGAAAATGAGGTTTTGCCGACGCCAAAAACACGTCGAGAAAAGCAGAAAAAGCGTCAGAAAAGGTTTTGCCAACGCAAAAATCAGCGTCGGCAATGGCGTCGAAATAGACCCGTCGGCAGAAGTTTTGTCCACGCCAAAATAGTCCCGCGTCAACAAAAAAACTTCTCCCGACGCATACAAAGTAGCGTCGACAAAGGGTTTTTTTTTTCCTTTCTCTTTTTTTCCTCCTCCTTCTTCCTCTTCTTCTTAAAGCTCCTTTTGAATATTAGTATAACCCCAAATTTAAACTCAAAATATTTTCCAATTCTCATTCAAATAATGAACCAAATTTAAATTTGTTCATACAAGTTTGAGATTAAAATAAAATTACAAAGCGTCTACACTTTAAAAGTTCTAAACTACAAAGTAAACTTAAAAACTAACAACTATAATCTCAACATTTATAAACCAAATTTATAAGTAAACACTAAAATAAAGAGAAGAAACAACTTACAAGGGCACTATGAGCTCGTCGATATGACCTTTTATTGGATGGAAGATAACCTACACAGAGGGAAATTCGCAAACATCAAGTAAGTTCATTTTTGTCAACTTTCTCACAACAACAAACTACAATACTTTAGAAATAAAATTCAAACAAACAGACCTCAAAATTTTTCGCTGATGTACCTTTGTCGTCGAATAAAGAAGTCAATATCGCCAAACAAACACATATTTTGTTTTCTTTAGTTCACTACTTCTTTCACACTCTATTTTCTTCTCCACACATTTGCTTCAAACACATTAATATGACATCTACGAGCCCAATAAAAAAAAATTTGTAAACATTCAAACTAAATGCAATAATAACGTATAAAACGAACTTCTCAAGTTTCATAAACTTATAAACATAACCACTAAATTTATTGAAAAAAATCAATATTACCAAGTAAACACATATACTAATCTTCCTTACTCACAAAAAAAAAAAATCATATTTACACTTAACATCAAAACCATTAACTTTAATCAACAAAAACCAAAAGCTCAAAATACACAAAAAAAAAAATCATCATATTTATACTTTATTTTCTCACCACTTTTCACCAAATTAATAAACATCAAACAAGCTTTTGTTGACTCACAATCCCAAATGAACACAACACACACAACCATAAATAACACAATCTAGAGAGAACAAAATAATAACAATATAGATGCAAAGAAATGAAAAAAAAAACAGCCATCAAAGAAATGTAAAACAAAAAAAGAGAAACAAGGAAGGAAAAATTACTTACTAAATGAGAGGGAGATGACAACCCATACAACGGGGAAAGAAATGTAATTGTGGAATCAAATGGCGAAAGTTGCGACGAGGGAGAGAAACGAAGATGGCGATGGAAAAAGAAGAAGAAAATGCAAAGGGGAGGGGTTAAAATGAGGAAGAAGACACGAAATGAGGGAAAATTTTGATTAGGGCTTTTAATTAGTTTCTGCCGACACAGTTAAAATGGCGTCGGCAGAGGCTATACTTCTGCCGACGCTGTTTTAACCACGTCGGCAGAAATCACTTTTGCCGACGCCATATGAAAACAGCGTCGACAGAAATCCAAGTTTGGAGGGAAAAACTTTTGGCTGTGAATTTTTAAATGACTTTTTGCCGACACCATTTGAAAACGACGTCGGCAGAAGTCCAAGTTTGGAGGGAAAAAATTTACCATCGAAATTTTAAATGAATCTTTGTCGACGCCTTCTAGGCACGTCGGCAAAGGTCACTTCTGCCGACGCCGATTAACACGGCGTCGGAAAAAGTCTTGCCGCTCTCGACGCAGATATAAATTGCGTCAAGAGAGGAGGCCTCTGCCGACGTGGTCTTAACGACGTCGGCAGAGATGGTTTGCGCGTCGACAGAAGGTCCTTCTCCCGACGCATTTAACGGCTTCGAGAGAAAACGTGTCGGCAAAAACAATTTTTCTTGTAGTGATTGAATATGTGATATTCAATTTTATGATTAATTAATTATATGTTTTAATTTAGTTTAATTAAATGATATTAAAACTATAGGGTAAATGAGGGAGGTTCATTTAAATATTAATTTAAATGAATTAACTAATTAAATATGATTTAAATTAGTCAAAATTAATTTAATTAATTTTATTAATTAAAGTAAAATTGAATTTTTGTTTTTAATATTTTAAAATTAAAAATATCAGATAACTGATTTGATCAGTTACCTGATCGTGGGCTACGGTTCACAATTCCCTCTCCCTCTTCCCTATCGATTAGCAAAGGAGGTTAGGTCTTCTTTTCTACGCTCTCATTCTTGCTCTTAAGTTCCAGAGAAATCCTCCAGAGATTTTGATCATCTCCCTATTCCTTAGTAAAAAATCTTCTCCCACAAGAAACCTCTTCTCTAATCTTTTTTAGAATACCGGTTGCTCCATTTTGGTGGTGTTAGTGGAATTTTTCTCAGCAAAAGGTCTTCAACGCTGCTGTATTTTTCTGCAAAATTCCCAAGGAGAAGGTGATTCGGTCAAGAACATCAACGGGAGTAAGTGATCTTTCTTTCTATTGATCCAATAAATAAAACTTGGTTAGACTTAGGTTTTATTCACAAAATCTTGCATGTTTACAACCTGTTTTACAATTTTATTATATGATATATATTGCTGTGGTTTTTTGCGAACTGTATTGGTATTTCAATTAAAATAAAACACGGTGTAGGTTCTTTGATTTCTTCCACTGTGTAAGGGCTTTTATCCCTTCAGAAAGAGAGAATAGAAAAAACTTCAAATTGAAATAAACTTCATATTAATTCAGAATATTAAAGGAGTACACAAATGTTTCAAGTAAGAATACAAAAACGACTAAACTAAAATTAAGGAAGGAGAGAAGACATAATGTAAGAAAAGCTCAAGGGAACTTCTAGATTGCTAGGTCCCGTTTGATAACCATTTGGTTTTTGGTTTTTGGTTTTTGAAAATTGTGTCTGTTTTCTCTCAATTTTCCTTCCATGGTTTTCATCTTTGTCAATGACACATCTGAATTCCTAGCCAGATTCCAATAACAAAAACAAGTTTTTGAAAACTACTTTCTTTAGTTTTCAAAATTTGTCTTTGGTTTTTTAAAACATGGAAAGAATGTATTAGGAAAACAAAGAAATTTGTAGGATGGGAGTAGTGTTTATAGGCTTAATTTTCAAAAACCAAAAGCCAAAAACTAAGGCCCCGTTTGATAACCATTTGGTTTTTAGTTTTTTGTTTTTGGTTTTTAAGCTTATAAACACTACTTCTAACTCTAAGGGTGTGTTTGGTTTAACTTTTCAAGTGTTTAATTTTGAAAAAAAATCATTTTGAAAAAATTTCTAGTGTTTGGCAACCACTAAAAATAACTTATTAAAAAATGAGATTGATAAATAAATCATTTTGAGAGAAACACTTGAAACCAACTTTTAAAAAAAGAGTGTTTAGTATGCAATAACTTGTGTATAAAAACACCTATAAGGAAATGCAACCAAATATATGGGTGTTTAAATTCTAAACAATTTTTATACAAAATGTTTTTTAAAAAATGCATTCTTGACAAACATTTAAATTAAAATGTATTCCAAACGCACCCTAAGTTTCTTTGTTTTTCAATCTACCTTCTTCCCATGTTTTCAAAAACCAAGCCAATTTTTGAAAACTAAAAAAAGTAGTTTTTAAAATCTTGTTTTTGTTTTTAGAATTTGGTTAGGAATTCAAGTATGTCTTCAACAAAAATGAAAACCATAGTAAGGAAATTTAAGGAAAACAAGCCTAATTTTCAAAAACCAAAAACCAAAAACCAAATGGTTATCAAACGGGGCCTTATCGATCTAATTTGATTGTTCCCTTTTCAAGGAGAATTGAATCATTACAAGCTCACTCTCTCAAATAGGTGTATGATTGAGTTCCAAGTAAAACAATAGAGATTTTCGTTCTCTATTGTAAATCTAGGGTTCTTCAATAATCGATGTGACAACTCGTGAATGAATTTTCTCCCTCGATGGTTGATAATCGATTTTAGATGCAATGGTTGTCTTTTATATAAGCCTTCGACGGCTAGGGTTTCTATTGAAATCAGTGTGAAGAGCTGCAATAGCCATCAGTACCGTAATTCAAGGGAGAATATTGGAGAATCTATCAATGCCTGAAATCACGTTCATCCTAGCGTTGGGTTAATTTACGGCTGCAACTTGCCTTCTAACTTTGCGGTTGCAATTGGATAACTTCACAAATCCTTCACAAAAACACAAAATTGCATTAGATCTTTAAGAAAATCCTTCTTCTCACTCATTAGATCTTTTGTTTGTTTTTGCATAAATTTGCTCTATTTGACAAGAAGGACGTCAATAAACTCATAGTCTCAAAGAAAATAAACTCGAGTTTTTAGAGCTAAATAACCCTCATAAATTAGTGTTATCACACCCCAAACTTAGTTTATCCTCAAGCAATTCTAAACAAAAACATGGGCTTTTTAGAAGAAAGTTTAAAACTTTTAATCTTTCTTCTACAAAGATTTCATACCATTACTTCTATATCCTCCCCAAACTTATTAGACATATTGTGGTTTTCTTTATAAAATGTGGTTTGAGTGAGAGAATTGCAAGGATGTGATTGAGGATGATTTGTTGTTCATTTTTTACTTATGTATTTTTAATTTGTTATTTATGTGCATAATTAAACTGATCTTTGTTGACGACACAGTAGATAAATGATCATCGCCTTTCCTCTCATTTTGGGATAGTACATTGGTAATGAATTGTATGAACTAAACAAGGTCTCTATGTTTTGTAAAAGTTTATTATAAATATTCTTCTCACTTTTTTTTTTGTAGCTTCGCAACTTTATAACCTAGTACAGGTCCTGATCAATGTTATTCTCAGTTATTTTGATTAATATATTTGATCCTATCTTATTTTATTTGATTATTCGTATCAATGTTTATTAGAAGGTGTCTTTGGTTAAGATACAAAGAATATACGGGAACAATGAGAAAAAAATTGATAAATATTTGAACTTTTAGATTCAATTGAGTTTTTAAAAATGTCTCTATATTGAGAGAGAAAAATATATTCTTTTATACCAACTAAAAAAATTTGCGAAGAATGGCTAGCTTTCGTTGCAAAGCTCAGACTTGCGAAAAAAAACGAATTTCGAAGCAAACCGACATGCGAGAAAATGTCTTTTTTCGTCACATACATGCTTGCGATGAAAAATGTTTTTTGTCGCAATCAAGCCTACGACGTTTTCCAAAGTTTCGTTGCAACTTGCTATGAAATTTTAGAAAGTGTCGCTAAAGTTTTTCTACGACTAAGTTTTAACAATGTTTTTTATGATGTCTTCATTTTCTTCCATGAGAGTATGTGTGTCAAATTTTTGGTTTTAGTGACGTTTTATTTCATACGAAATGATGAATTTCTTGTAGTGATATCTCTATTCTTTTTTTTTTTCACTCTAATTTCTCTCCTTAAAAAGTTCTCTCTAAAATTTCTCCTCCTAAACTTAAATTTCTTCTTCTAGTTTGTGTATAGACTCTTAACTTTTTTTCATCGCACACACGCTTGTGACGAAAGACGCCTTTTATTGCAATCAAGCTAGGTACGTTTTCCAAAGTTTCATCGCAACTTGCTATGAAATTTTGTAAAACGTCGCTAGAGGTTTTCTCTAACTAAGCTCCAACAATGTTTTCTCTGGCGTCTTTATTTCGTCCCTAAAGATTATTTGTGTCGAATTTGTGGTTTTAGCGACGTTTTATTTTCTTCCCTAAATGACGAATTTTTGTAGTGATATCGCTAATTATTTCCACCCTAAATTTCTCTCCTTAAAAAATTCTCTCTAAAATGTCTCTCCGGCTAAACTTAAATTTCTTTTTCTATTTTGTGTCATCTTTTACTCTCTAACTTTTAACTTTTAGTGTCCCTAGATTTTAAAGATTGTGTCTAATAGATCCTTAAACTTTCAATTTTGTGTCCGATAAATGCTTTTCAAATGTCTAATAAATCTATGAACTTTGAATTTTGAATCTAATAGGTCTTAGACATAATTAAAAAAAACTTAAAATTATTGTTTTAGTTAATTCAATTATGTGTCTAAATTCCACCTTGAACTTTTTATTTTGTAATCAACAGATACATTAATTCTAAAAAAATATACAATAGGACCCATTAAACACAAAATTCAATCATATATTTAATATAACATCTAATTTAACCTCATATGAACTCGTGCCCTTAACATAAAGTTCCGGATCTGCCACCGACCACCACGAATGATATATCACCAATAAAAACGTAATCCATCCAAAGTCCAACAAGTCTAAACGTCAAATTAAACACAAAATAGACTTAAGAATAGGTTCGAGCAATGTGGCAAAGTTTGTTGAAGAGATCCAATGGCTTAGACATCATCACCATATGATCTGATCCTCTAACTTCGACCACAGCAGTTGGTGGATTTCTTTTGATCACCCATCGTTGGAAGCTCTTTCTTATCACTTTATCCTTTTCTGAAACAACAAAAACTCTCTTGACAGACCCATACCTCTCTCTTGTCAATTGAAGATCCTTGCTCCATTGTTGTGGCTCAAACAAATGGGTTGCTCTCATCAATGTGTTGCCCAGTGTCAAGTCCTTCAATTGTACACCAAATGCTATATGTTTAGGCGCACATCTTCTCGTCTTGAATTAGATTTTCTTGTCTTTTTCTTTTTTTTTCCATTTTTGAGTTCGGTTGTTGTAGAGTTGGAGATCGAACCAAAACCATTGGGAAGGTGATGAGTCTTAGTTGGTGAGTTGTTCTTGGATTGAAATAGTTAGATTTAGGGTGTGTTTGGTTTAACTTTTCAAGTGTTTAATTTTGAAAATAAATCATTTTGAAAAAAATTCTAGTTGTTATAGGTAATTTTGGACCACCATGGTGTACAAGGAGCTGACGAGGACAACCGGGCGGAGATAGGACCAGAAGACGACCCAGAGGAAGACCGGATCAACGGGCCGGGCCAACGTGGCCCGACCCGTACGGTCGGCCTCGGCCCAAGGCCGAGGCCAGCGGGCCGAGTTTGCCTCCGCTCGGTCCCTCCTGCCTCTGGCCGCCCCGGTTCCGCCTGGTTTGTCCCGAAACGCCTCCGAATTCCTAAAAACCCTAGGAGCATGAGCAGGTATTTATACCCCTCTTCGCCACTAAAGAAGGGGACCCGAACTCTCGACTCTCTCCTCTTACTCTCTTGCTCTCCTCTTCCGTTTTCTGACTTAAGCATTGGAGGCGGTGTGGCTAGCACCACACCGGTGTGCAGGTTTACCCTTTTGCAGGCCACGTCTTCCCCACTCTCAAACAAATTCACTGTCGATTATCACGTGGAGCGAAGGTAATTTACCTAGCGAAATTTGATCATCAACACTAGTGTTTGGCAACCACTAAAAATGACTTATTAGAAAATGAGATTGATTAATAAAAATTTTGAGAGAAACACTTGAAACCAACTTTTTAAAAAAGACTTCTTAAGTAAACAATAACTTGTGTAGAAAAACATTTGTGAGGAAATGCAACCAAACATATGAATGTTTAAATTCTAAACAATTTTTATACAAAATGTTTTTTAAAAAATGCATTATTGAAAAACATTTAAATTAAAATGTATTCTATTTGAAATACTTTTTAGTTGAAGTGTTTTTCAAAAATGCATTTTTTAATTAAAAAAAATTGTATAAAAATTGTTTAACTTTTAAACATTTATATGTTTGGTTACATTTCCTCATAGGTGTTTTTATACACAAGTTACTATATACCTTAAAACTTTTTTTAAAAGAAATTGCTTTCAAGGGTTTTTCTCAAAATGGTTTATTTCTCAATCTCATTTTTTAATAAGTCATTTTTAGTGGATGCCAAACACTAGAATTTTTTTTTTAAAATGGTTTTTTTTCTTCAAAATTAAACACTTGAAAAGTTAAATCAGATATACCCTTACCCATCCCAGATTACAAATTTTGCTAATTTCATGAGTTGTTGCATTGAATCCAAGCTTTTTTATGTGACATTAATTTTCTAATATCAGAAATCAATTGACTAGTACATGTCTTGTAGACTCGAGTTTCTATGATATTTTGTTCATTTTTATATAATCTTTTAGGGGCTTTTTGGCCCATGGGTTCGGAATCAGAACCCTGGGAATCAAAATCCTGGGAGGTTTGTTCTAGAGTGTTTGAAAGCCTAGGAATCAGAAAACACTGTTTGGGGTGCTGTGTTCTGAACCCTGGGAATCAGAAAACAGTGTTTGGGATGCTGGGTTCTGAATCCCAGGTTTGGACAGTTTTTTTTTTTTTTTTTTTTTTTTTTGCTTTTCCATTTTTTTTTAATATTTTATTAATTGTAAAACCTCTTGTGTAACATATATTAATTTTTAAGAGAATTTTGAATTAAGCATTTAATTTATGGTATAGACGAAGAATAAGAAAATTGTTTCCAATAATCAAAATATTGATTACCATTGACAAATTGAAAAACATAACATGAAATTCTTAGGCCCCATTTGAAAATTAAAAAGTTTTGAAAACTAAAAAAAAATAGTTTTTGTTTTTGGAATTTGTCTAGGAATTTAAATGTGTCCTTAACAAAGATGAAAACCATCCTAAGAAAATTGAGAGAAAACAAACTTGATTTTTAAAAATAAAAAATCAAAAGTCAAATGGTTATAAAATGGGGGTTTAAGTTTGGTCATTTTTTCCATGGATCCACAAATTTTAAATTCAAAACAATAGTTCATTAATGTTTATAAATTAAATTAGTTATTGGGACAAAAAAAAACATAGTTCATGGGAAAAGGAAAATTTGGAACATATAATCACATAATAAATAAAATGGAATCTATAGGTTACTTTAAAATGATTAAATTAAATATAAAATTATGTATATTTATATTATTTTAATATAAATAAGTTCAAAATAAATATCATATGCCAAAATAAACTTAGCTTAACAATAATTGATATATGCCCTCGATCAAGAAGTTAGAGGTTCGAACATTCCCACATCGAAACGTTGTTGAACTTAAAAAAATTGTACATATAAATTTGTTTTTGTTTTTGTATATGTAATTTAAAATTAAATACTTTATTTACTATAGCGGATTTAAAATTAAATATTATTCATTTTATTTTATAAATTCAAAATAACATATTATTTATTTTTGTTACTCAGAATATTGTTAATTTGAAAATAAGTACATATTTTTTAATACGTTAACTCAAAATTAAATGTTACTTTAAAAATATTTATATAAGTAAGTTGTTTAAAATGCCTTTTCTTATCTTAAAATTATAAAATTATATACATATTGAAATATTGTTAATTAAATATAGAGAAATGAAAAGAATTATGAGAAAAATGGAAAGAGAAATGATGGGACCCACCAAAATTATGATAAAAAAATAGATAAAGAAATAGTAGGTCCCACCAACTTTATGGAAGAACGAGAAAATTACAATAAGGCAAACATAGTTTAAGGTTTGGAACACAAAACCATCCAAATCCAAAACCATGGGTCAAGCACCCCCTTAGACTTAATAGATTCAAACTAATTAAAACAACCTAGGATAGTAGTTGATTTTACAAATGGTATTTTATGTATTATTGACCATATGTTTCAATAACTATTGTTCTATAAAATAGATTTTGAAAAAAAGAAATTGTTATTTGAATATAATTTGATAACTATTGAACACTATTAATTAACTCTTTGAAAAAGGTGTTATTGACTAAAATTTGTGAACCAATAAAAATTTTTAAAAAATTTATTTTCTGGTTGTAGTACATACATACATGATCATTTTTTAGATTGTTAAATTAAATTACCTCTTCTTTTCAAAAAAAGAAAAAAATATAATAATAATAAGTTACCTCTTTGGGACTCTCGTTGAATAATTTTGTTGCCGAGAAAATTGGGCCGAATGTCAAAGTGGTTGGAGGGTTTTTGGGCCCATTACCGAATGTATAAAGGCTATCTGGCCCAAAATCTATCCTCTTGCGAAACTGTAAGAAAACAGAAAAGAACAAAAATAAAAACAAAAGGACGATGAGATAGGAATTTTTGTAAGGATGATCCTCTAAAATAGGCGGAAATGATAAATGTCTCACATTTTCAAAACAAGGATATATGCCCTTTTATTTGCATCAGCATCCTAGTAAAATTACCATTTTACTCTCTACTAACATCGCTCTCTCTCTCGCTACTCTCGCTCTAGCTTCTCTCTCTCGCTACTCTCGCTCTAGCTTCTCTCTCCAATTTCTCTCTCCAATCTCTCACTCTCTCTCCAATCTCGCTCTGGCTCTGGCTCTTACTTCTTGCTCTCCAATTTCTCCCTCCAATCTCTTTCTCTCTCTAATTTCTCTCTCCAATCTCTTGCTCCATCTCCAATCTCGCTCTCGCTCCAACCTCTCGCTCTTAAATGCCTTAAATGTGCATTTTTATATAGAGAGTAAAATGGTAATTTTGCTAGGATGATGATGTAAGCAAAATGACATATATC
The DNA here is from genome assembly GCA_017139565.1 of Luffa aegyptiaca. Lineage (NCBI taxonomy): Eukaryota > Viridiplantae > Streptophyta > Magnoliopsida > Cucurbitales > Cucurbitaceae > Luffa > Luffa aegyptiaca. The sequence continues at coordinate 23,549,615 of CM029407.1, forward strand.
CTTATTTTGAAAATGTAGAGTATTTTTTATTTTGGCCTCTCAAAATGGGTCGTCCACGCAATTATCTTCGTGAGATAAGCAGGATAAAAGTAACATACATTAATAGTTTAGCCAACCTATTTAAAGTATATCAGTTGTGACATAAAACTTGTATTAATGACCAAGACGTGGTTCAGGTCTCTCTCCCCACATGTTATCAAAACAAAAAAAAAAAAAGAATTATTGATTATCTTAAATAAATACAGGGTAAGGGATTGAACCTTCAACCTTAAAGAATGGTTTTTTTTTTTTTTTTTTTTGAGTTCAACAACATTTGGAGACGAGTGATTCAAACCTTTGACTTAGTACAACCTATGATCTCTTAGTCGAGAGCACATGTTAATTACCTTTAAGCTATGCTCACTCTGGCAACCTTAGAATGTTATTATTGTCTTTTTTCATTCAAACTATGTTCAAATTTGCATTAATCTATATAAATAATGTTGATCAATATAATTTATTTTATGTGATAATCATTGATGAACGATGATTAACTTAGGCCCCGTTTGATAACCATTTGGTTTTTTTGTTTTTGTTTTTTTGAAAATTATACTTGTTTTCTCCCATTTTCCTCATCATGGATTTCATCTTTGTTAATGTCACATTCGAATTTTGGCAAATTCCAAAAACATAAACAAGTTTTTAGAAAACTATTTTTTTTAGGCCCCGCTTGATAACCATTTGGTTTTTTGTTTTTTGTTTTTGAAAATTATGCTTGTTTTCTCCTACATTTCCTACCATGGCTTTCATCCTAGTTAATGTTGCATTTGAATTCCTAGCCAAAATTTAAAAACAAAAACAAGTTTTTGAAAACTATTTTTTTTTTTTCCAAACTTGAATTTGGTTTTTGAAAACAAGGTAGAAAATTGATACTAAAACCAAGAAACTTATAGGTGAAAGTATGTATATATAAGTTTAATTTTAAAAAACCAAAAACCAAAAACCAAATGGTTATCAAACAAGACCTTAGTTTTCAAAAATTGACTTAGTTTTTTAAAACATGAAAAGAATATAGATTAGAAAACAAATAAACTTATAGATGGAATGAGTGTTTATAAGCTTAATTTTCAAAAACCAAAAATCAAATGGTTATCAAACTGAATCTTAAGTATTGATTGACTATAGTCATACCAATGAATTACCCTACATATTAATTAGTTAATAATTTACGTATTTTTTTGAAACATTAATAATTTACGTATTTTAATTTTATTATGTTTGCAATTATTATTGAATTGTTATTTTTACAATACTTTATAACCTGAATTAAGCTAGATTTGAAATTTCAAGAACATAAACATTTTGGAAAAATATGAAGTCTAAAATAGACATGTTAAAATTAGTGCAAACTTGGTAGGCAAGTAGTTTGATTTAGCTAATTTACTTGTGTAGAAAGTAATGGTTAGTGGCATTTATTTAGGATAGTGGCTTCTAATTTGGAGGGATGTGACTTAGTGAGGTTGATTGAAGAGATTTTCAAGGTTAGTGGGTTAGTGGGTGTCCATTTTACTTTCCTATAAATTTGTGTAAGTTTTTCATTTCAATGCATCACAACTCAATTTGATTCACTTCCTTCTTGCAATTTCTATCTTGTTTCCACTATTTGTTCTTTTTGTTTACATGGTTTCAGAGCCAAGTTATTTATTTCGTGTTTGAGTCTTATACTCAGTGAAAATGAATGGTGGAAACAATATTTGTGTGGACAAGCTTACCAGTGATAATTATAGCTATTGGAAGCTATGTATGGAAGCTTTTCTACAAGGACAAGATCTGTGGGATCTTGTTTCCGGTGATGATACTGAAATTCCAAGAGACACTTTGGAGAATGTTGAGGCACGGAGGAAGTGGAAGGTCAAATGTGGCAAAGCTTTATTTGCTTTGCGAACTTCTATTGGCAAGGAGTATATTGAGCATGTTCGTGATGTGAATTCTCCAAAGCAAGTGTGGGAAACGCTTGAAAGATTGTTCGCTCAAAAGAACACGACAAGGTTGCAGTATTTGGAGAATGAACTTGCCGGAACTATTCAAGGCAACTTGTCAGTTTCAGAATATTTTCTAAAAGTTAAGACTTTGTGTTCTGAAATTACAGAATTGGACAAGACGGAGCCTATTAGTAATGCTCGGTTGCGTCGGTATCTTATTCGTGGACTGCGAAAGGAGTTTATGCCATTTATTTCTTCGATACAAGGTTGGGTAAATCAACCTTCTATCATTGAGTTGGAAAACTTGCTTTCAAATCAGGAAGCGTTGATGAAACAAATGCTTGGTAACAACAAGCAAATTCACTACGAGGTGGAAGCTGCTGTTTATGCAAAAGATAAAGGAAAAGTTAATTCTTTTGTCAAGCGTTCTTCAAATGATAGCAAGGATTCCAAGGTTGAAGGGCAGTCCAAGGGCAATTTCAAAGGATGTTTTAGATGCGGCAAGCCAGGACACATCAAACGTGATTGTCGGGCGAAGGTGGTGTGTCATCGTTGTGGGAAGTCGGGTCATATTAGACCAAATTGCCGGGTGAATCTCAAAGAAGCAAATGTTGTACAGGAAAGTAACAAACCTGAACAACTTACTTGGGAACAATGCTTGTCAATTGAAACTTTTGATCAACCCATTAATCTGCATTCTAATGCTTCTATAGATTATGATGAGGATTGGATTATTGATTCTGGTTGTTCTCATCATGCTACTGGAAATGTTTCTCTTCTCTCTGATGTCCATACCCATCAGGGAAAAAGAGTTATTGCAACGGCCGATAATTCCTTACATCCTGTTGTTGAAGAAGGGCGTGTTAATGTTAAGGATGATGCACCAAATGTTGCTGGTGTTTCTCTTGAAGATGTTTATCATGTTCCAGGTCTAACGAAGAATTTGGTTTCAGTCTCTCAGATTGCTGATTCTGGGAGGTATGTTCTCTTTGGTCCAAATGATGTGAAAATTGTTTCTAATATTAAGCAATTTGAAGCTGATGTTTTATTAACTGGAAAGAGGAAAGATTCTCTCAACGTTTTGTCTGCAAGTGAAGCTTATGTTGAAAAGACAGGTCAGAATGATAGTGCAGCACTTTGGCATGCTCGATTAGGCCATGTTGGTTATCAGTTACTACAAAGAATTTCTATGAAAAAGCTTCTTGACGGTGTTCCTCTCTTTAAGGAAATTCATCACGATGTGGTTTGTCCTGGTTGTCAGTTTGGGAAATCACATCGTCTTCCTTTCCCAAATTCAAATAACAGGGCTGCTGTTACATTGCATTTGGTTCATTCAGATTTGATGGGGCCAACTAGAACACCTAGTTATTCTGGTTGTCGTTATGTGATGGTTTTTGTGGACGATTTTTCTCGGTTCACGTGGGTGTATTTCTTGAAGGCTAAAAGTGAGACTTTCTCCAAGTTTGTCCAGTTCAAGGAGCAAGTGGAAAGTGAATTTATGTTGCCAATAAAGTGTCTTCGCACAGATAATGGGGGAGAATACATGTCTGATCAATTTCAGAATTATTGCAAAGAGCATGGAATTCAACGCCAAATGACATGTCCTGACACTCCACAACAGAATGGAGTTGCTGAACGTAAATTAGCACATCTTATGTCTATGTGCTTGTGTTGGTTGCATGCAAAGAACCTTCCAAGGGAGCTTTGGGCCGCAGCTATTCAGTCAGCTTGTCATGTCATAAACCGTCTACCTCCATGGACGGGATCGAATATGTCTCCTTTTGAGGTATTATATCGTCGTAAACCTAATGTGAGTTATCTTCGAGTTTTTGGGTCAATTTGTTATGTTCATGTTTCAAAAAATAAGCGTACTAAACTTGACCCAAAGGCAAGACGTTGTATTTTTGTTGGATATGATACTCACAGGAAAGGATGGAAATGTATGGATCCAAGTACAAGAGAAGTTGTTGTTTCTCGAGATGTGGTATTTGATGAAGTTTCATCACATCAAATGGATACAAGTTCAAAGAAAGGTGTTGTTGATTTACCGCCTTTCTTTACTGATGATGCCTCAGATGAAAAGGAGATCAATACCAGTATTGGAGAATATGATCAAACAGATGAAGATGCAGAGACTGTTGTTCGAAGATCCTCTAGGCAAAGAACACGACCCAGTTATTTATCTGATTATGAGGTACAGTTAAATAACTGTTCAATTGTATCTTGTTTTTTGATGGGTGATATTTGTGAAGGTGAACCCAAGTCTTATAATGAAGCTAGAGATGTTCTTGAATGGGAAGAAGCAATGAAGGAGGAAATCTCGGCTCTAAACAAGAATGACACTTGGGAACTTGTTCCAAAGCCGAAGAATGTTGAGTTAGTTACTTGTAAATGGGTTTACAAGTTAAAGAAAAAGCCGGATGGTACTATTGACAGGTATAAAGCTCGTCTTGTTGCTCGTGGTTTTTCACAACAATATGGTCTAGATTATGAAGAGACATTCAGTCCTGTTGCTAAAATGGTAACTATTCGAACAATTATTTCATTAGCTGCTTACAAAGATTGGAAATTATGGCAGTTAGATGTGAAGAATGCTTTCCTTTATGGAGAGTTAGATCGAGACATTTTTATGGAACAACCTCAAGGTTTTGTTTCCAAGGAGTCTCCAAATTATGTGTGTCGACTCAAGAAGGCTTTATATGGTCTTAAGCAAGCTCCCCGTGCTTGGTATGGTAAAATTGCTCAATATCTTGAGTTTTGTGGGTTCAGGTCTTCAAGTGCAGATTCAAGTCTGTTTGTTAAAAAGACAACTTCAGTATGTACAATGCTTCTACTATATGTTGATGACATGATCATAACAGGTGATGATGAAGTTGAAATTAATAGTCTTCGAGATGCGTTGTCAATTCGTTTTGAAATGAAGAGTTTGGGTGAAGCAAGATGTTTTCTTGGCTTGGAGGTTGAAAGGTCAGATGGATACTTTGTCTCACAGAAAGGATATGCAGCAAGTTTATTAGATCGTTTTGACATGAATGAGTCAAAACCAATGACTACTCCTATGGAGCCATCTTTGAAGTTGACTAAAGAAGAAGGAAAACGATTGGCAAATGCAACACTTTTCCGACAACTTGTTGGTAGTCTAATTTATTTAACTATCACAAGACCTGACATTTCTTATTCTGTAGGCGTTGTTGCTCAATTTATGGATAAGCCATGTGAAGCTCATTTAGTTGCTGCAAAGAGAATTCTTCGATATGTTAAGAGCACCTTATGTTTTGGCTTGTTGTATAAACAAGCTAAATCTTTCGTGTTAAGCGGTTTTGTTGATGCAGACTGGGCTGGTGATGTAAATGACAGACGTTCCACAACTGGATACTGCTTTAATACAGGCTCAGGGGCTATTTCATGGTGCAGTAAGAAGCAAGCATCCGTTGCTCTTTCAAGTTGTGAAGCAGAATATGTAGCAGCTACTATGGCTACTCAAGAATGCATTTGGCTAAAAAGACTCATGGCAGAAATTTTTTCCAATTTGGACTATCCAGTTTGTATTTTTTGTGACAACGAAAGTGCAATCAAGCTTGCAGGGAATCCAGTGTTTCATGCTCGTACAAAGCACATTGAAACTCATTTTCATTTTGTTCGAGAGAAAGTTTTGACGCAAGACATCAAATTACAGAAGATACATTCCAAGGAGCAAGTTGCTGATATATTTACCAAGGCTCTTGGTAAATCCAAGTTTGAAGAACTCAGGAGTGCACTCGGTGTTGTTGATCGTATGTTTGCACTAAGGGGGAGTGTTAAAATTAGTGCAAACTTGGTAGGCAAGTAGTTTGATTTAGCTAATTTACTTGTGTAGAAAGTAATGGTTAGTGGCATTTATTTAGGATAGTGGCTTCTAATTTGGAGGGATGTGACTTAGTGAGGTTGATTGAAGAGATTTTCAAGGTTAGTGGGTTAGTGGGTGTCCATTTTACTTTCCTATAAATTTGTGTAAGTTTTTCATTTCAATGCATCACAACTCAATTTGATTCACTTCCTTCTTGCAATTTCTATCTTGTTTCCATTATTTGTTCTTTTTGTTTACAAGACATTATAAAAGTTGGAGAATAAGAGAGTATAAACCTAAAAATTTAAGTACTAGGATATTTCGAAAAACCAAAATAAAATCAAAATCTAGAAATGAGATTATTTTTTTTATTTTTCTTTTCGAACAAAACTTGGCTGTAGTATGGATCTCTCTACATATCCCCATTAAAATATTGACAACTAAGTAAGAGGAAGGAAAAAATTGAGAAAACCTTTTTATCTCCCTTAGTTGTTAACATTTTAAGGGTGGTATGTAAGAAGATCCCTACATACCGATATGCACCCAAGTTTTTTCCTTTTCTTTATTTATATTATTATTATTATTAGGCTAAATTATTAAAAATACCCCTGAACTATGGGGTTTGTTTCCAAAATGCCCCTAAACTTTAAAAAGTTTTCAAAAATATCCCTAAACTTTAAAAAATGTTTTAAAAATACCCTCGCCGTTAATTTTTGGATGGAAACCGGTAAAAATGTCTCAAAAATACCCTTGCTGAAAATCTAGTCAAGCTCTTGGGATGATGTGTTGAAAGAGAAGAAAAGCTTCTAGGGTATGAATACATGACAAATAGGTAAAACTTCTCATTAATTTCCATGGAGGAATAATTTACGGTGAGAAAAGAAAAAAAAAACATTTTCCAATAATGTTATTTTTTAAATTTTTTTGAAAGTTCAAGGGTATTAATGAAACTAAAAATTTAACGGTTTCCATACAAAAATTAACGGCAAGAGTATTTTTGAAACACTTTTTAAAGTTCAAAGGTATTTTTTAAAATTTTCAAAGTTCAAGGGCATTTTTGAAACAAACTCCATATTTCAGGGGTTTTATTTTTCTAATTTAGCCTTATTATTATTATTAGGGAAAAATACACTTTTGGTCCCTGAGGTTTGGGTTAAGTTACACTTTGGTCCTTGAGTTTTAAAACTCAACAAAATTACCCCTGAGGTTTGGATTTCGTTACACTTTTGGTCCCTCCATCCATTTTTCTATTAAACCCTAACAGTTTGATGACGTGACATCATAATTTTAATATAAAAAAAATCATTTTTTAAATTTTCTAAATAAAAATATATTAAAATAATATAAATAGTATTATTTTATTCTTTTTTAATTCTTTCTTCCTCTGTCTTATTCTTCTTCTTCTCCAACCTCTTCTTCTTCATCCTCTTCCTCTCAACTCTTCCTTCTTCTTCTTCAAATCTCTGGCGGCCAGAGCCGACAACCACCGCTCGCCGTCGGCTGCCGGCAACTTTGTTGTTTTTTTTTTTTTTTTCCTTTCTTCTCCTCCTTTCTTTAACTTCTTCTCTCTTATCCTATTTTTCTTCTTTTTTTAAAAAAAAATATATGAGGGAGGAGGGGAGGACCTCCCCTCCTCCATTTCACGCCGAAAATGGAGGACCCTCCTCCTCCATTTCGCGCTGGAAACAGAAGAGGAGGGAGGTCCCTCCTCCCTCCAATATTTTTTTTTTTAAAAAAAAGAAGAAAAATGGGATAAGAGAGAAGAAGTGAAAGAAAGGAGGAGGAGAAAAAAAAAAAAAAAAAAAGTCATCGGCGGCCGGCCGACCACCGGCTGTCGGAGATTTGAAGAAGAAGAAGGAAGAGTTGAGAGGAAGAGGATGAAGAAGAAGAGGATGGAGAAGAAGAAGAGGATGGAGAATAAGAGAGAGAAAGAAATAATTAAAAAAAAGAATAAAATAATAATATTTATATTATTTTAATATATTTTTATTTAGAAAATTTAAAAAATGATTTTTTTTATTAAAATAATGGTGTCACGTCAGTTAAGGTTTAACAAAAGAATGGACGGAGGGACCAAAAGTGTAACGAAATCCAAACCTCAAGGATAATTTTGTTGAGTTTTAAAACTCAGGACTAAAGTGTAACTTAACCCAAACATCACGGACCAAAAGTGTATTTTTCCCTTATTGTTATTATTATTATTATTATTTATGTGTACTTTTATTTTTATTTTTATTTTTTTTGTTCAGCAAGAAATGAGATTTAAAACCATAATTAAAGTTATAGAAAGTTTGGTGTTTGATATCGAATAATAAGAAAAATACTTGTTTTCTATCTGTCTTGTTAGATGAAACTAGGTTAAATAACTATAAATTTAGTCCCCAGGTCTGAGAAAATTAAAATTTTGATTTACTTCATATAGTTTTAAAAATTTTATTTTGTCCTCCGTTTGGTCCAATTAGTTTCAACAATTTCAATCTAATATTTAATTTTAGTTTTAATTTTGTTCGTGTAGTTGATTAAATTTCACAAGTCGTTTTAGATTGTATTTTACCAACTTGAAAATTTCATATTTTTTTCTTTGACAACATATATGGGAGTGGAGGGGTTGAAACCTTAGACCTCTTGGTCATTATTACAAATTTTATGTTCATGTTTGCAAAAAAATCAATCTATTTTCATGTATCTCACACCAGACCCTAAATCCTAATAAACCCAACAACTAACATAATTACAACCAAAAGACAATTGCTACATGAATTTTTCTTTTTTCTTTTTTTGTTTAAATATGTTAACTGTTATAGGTAATTTTGGACCACTCCGATATGCAGGAAGCTGACGAAGACAGCGCGATACCAGCCCAAAGAGGCAGCCAGGAAACGGGATCCAAAGGAAGAACAGGACAGAGGGTCGGGCCAAAGCCGAAGGGATCGGGCTTTTGGCCCGACCCCCTGCTCGGCCTCGGCCTTGGGCCGAGGCCGAGGCCGACCACTCGGCCCGCTTGCATGGTCCGAGTTCTTCCGCCTCCGTTCGGTCCACCGGTGCCCCCAGCTGCCTCAGTTCCACTCGGTTCAGCCCAAATCGCCTCCGAATGCCTAAAACCCTAGGAGCATGAGCAGGTATTTAAACCCCTCTTCGTCACTGAAGAAGGGGGGCGAAAAACTCACTCTTCTCTTCCTTTTGCTCTCTAGTTTTGCTCATATTCCCTCCGATTACTGACTTAAGCGTCGGAGGAGGTGTGGCAAGCACCACACCGGTGTGCAGGTTTCCCTTGTTTTGCAGGCCACGTCTTCCCCGGATTCAAACAAATTCACTATTGGTGTCACGTGAAGGTCAGGTGAGCGCTTGGCCGGATTTTGGCATCAACAGTTGGCGCCATCTATGGGGAAGAAGCTTGCTAGTGGGATTTGCACACTGGTTACCTGGCGGATAAAGAGGATGAAGAAGAAAAACTAGATTCCAGATGCAAAACGAACAGTGCCGACCCGAGGCCGAGGCCGAGGCCGACCAGGCTGAGGCCGACCAGGTCGAGGTCAAGACGAAACCCCCCGAGCGATCATGGTCATCTTTGGAGGGCAAATCAGCGAAAAAAGTCTCGTTGAAGAACTGAAAATCATTCTATCAACATCCAAGATTGAGGTAACGAACACTCGAGGAAGACTGGGGGCTAAGAAGGAAAAGCTACCGGATTTAGGCCAACTCTAGGCCGAAGCCGAGACCGACCTTCCAAGGCCTAAAAGTGTCTCCAATATCACAGTGTCAATGCAATTTTGATTGCCAATCGAGTCGAACAAGAGACGAGGATAAGATTGGAGCAAAGAAACCAAATACGAAAGACGACTGATTATTCGAGGCTAAGGCCGAGGACGATCAGGCCGAGGCCGACCAGGGGAACCTCTTTCCCTCATGAGGCAGTGATAGCTTATGTGTTTGTTCCCATTATGTTTTTTAATGACTGGTGGCATTTTCATTCTGATTTTACCATTTACATTTGTAGGTGTAGGAAATTTAAAACGCTTGATACGCTAATCTTAATAAAGGTTCCATGTTTAGTTCTGTTGTTGCAGACGATTCAATAATGACAGGCGAAAATGCCCTTGGTTGAGTGGAACACTTGAAGATTTACTACCAGTAGCTTCCACAGAGATGGAGCACCACTGCCCCACCACGGGAAGGCACAGCCCGACCATGCAGAGGATGACCAACTTATAATGTCCTTGTAGGAGTGGCAATGCCTATACTCCCAAGGCCCTCGTTGGAGTGGCAATGCCTATACTCCCCGAGGTCAGCGACTTATTCAAATGTCCTTGTCGGAGTGGCAATGCCTATACTCCCAAGGCCCTCGTCGGAGTGGCAATGCCTATACTCCCCGAGGTCAACAACTACTGGATGCCCGGGAATGGAGCCAAGGTTCCAGTCGAAGCCATACCAGTAGAAGGAGGTGCAGAGGCATTAAGGCTTCAATGTGTGGTAAGTTACGTCCCAAGCGTCTTTTACTCAAGTATGATTTGTAGATTTAAAATAACACTTGAGTAGGGGGCTGAGGAGGGGAGACTATCGATTGGGTGATGATTAAAGCTTGCCTGGAAAGAATATGTCTAGATGGCCGAGGCCGACCAGGCTGGATTAAGTCATTGCTTTTTCCTTTTTATTTTTTATCATGTATGCTATTGTGGCTATTCAATTTTAGTCATGCTCATAACATTTCTGTTGCAAATTGATAATTGTTTGCTTAGGCACGAACTCAAGGCCAACTAGGCTAAATACATGTTTAGTGCTCTAAGTGCTTTTTGCAGGAATGATGATGCTGAAATTGTTATGGTAAGAGGTGGTAGCCACCAAACCGTACCTATGTTATTCTTTTGCAAAAATATCATTATTCTGTTTGACCAATGCATGACATTAAGTGTTTTACCAAGTTTCTACAAGAATAGGACTGAGGTCGACCAGGCCACGCCCATACCATATTTTTACAGGAACAGGACCGAGGCCGACTAGGCCACGTCCATACCATGTTTATGCAAGAGTGTCATTCTCCATACTTTAAGGCATAAGCTCAAGGTCGACTAGGTGAAGCACATTCTAAGTGCTCACATCTTTATGGTAATCGGTTTTGCTTAGTCACTCTTTACAGGGGCTTGAGGCCGAGGCCGACCCTAGCCCCTTCCCTCATCTTACTTTTTAAAAGCTAACGTATGAGTGCAGCAACTTAGATTTTGGGTTAACAGGGACTTGAGGCCGAGGCCGACCATAGCCTCTTCCCTCATTTTTCTTTTGCAGATAACATTTCGATGCAGGAACTACACAGGGGGCTACAAAACAGAGGAATGGCCTGAACAAACGTCCAAAATGAGAGATAAAATGCATAAAAGTTTGGACTCGCTCCAAACGTTAGCCTCGGCCTCATTCCAAGGCCGAGGCCGAGGCCGGGTTATTTCTTCAATCCCCACTTTTCTCACTTCTCTCTTGCCTAACCCCTATTCAGGGAGTTTCTGCTTTGTTTAGTTTATTCTATCTTGCAGGATAACGAAAATTCGCACATAAGTCAGCACAATAGGAAGATCTTTACTCTTAAATCGGGCTTAAGGAGCTCAACCTATAGCAATAAGTCACACCTGAATCCCAATTCAAGAGTGGGGGCTTAATGTTATAGGTAATTTTGGACCACTCCGATATGCAGGAAGCTGACGAAGACAGCGCGATACCAGCCCAAAGAGGCAGCCAGGAAACGGGATCCAAAGGAAGAACAGGACAGAGGGTCGGGCCAAAGCCGAAGGGATCGGGCTTTTGGCCCGACCCCCTGTTGGGCCGAGGCCGAGGCCGACCACTCGGCCCGCTTGCATGGGCCGAGTTCTTCCGCCTCCGTTCGGTCCATCGGTGCCCCCAGCTGCCTCGGTTCCACTCGGTTCAGCCCAAATCGCCTCCGAATGCCTAAAACCCTAGGAGCATGAGCAGGTATTTAAACCCCTCTTCGTCACTGAAGAAGGGGGGCGAAAAACTCACTCTTCTCTTCCTTTTGCTCTCTAGTTTTGCTCATATTCCCTCCGATTACTGACTTAAGCGTCGGAGGAGGTGTGGCAAGCACCACACCGGTGTGCAGGTTTCCCTTGTTTTGCAGGCCACGTCTTCCCCGGATTCAAACAAATTCACTATTGGTGTCACGTGAAGGTCAGGTGAGCGCTTGGCCGGATTTTGGCATCAACATTAACAATATAAAAAGTTTGATTAAACCCTAAACACCAACAGAAAAATTTTGAAACCACATGAAATAAATTGGAACTAAATCCTAATTGTTTAATGTAAATTGAATGTTTAAGAATCCATAGAAATCAACTTAAAAGTTAAAAACTTTGTGGAAATCATTAGAACCAAATTTATAATGTAACCTTAAGAAATATAAGTGGAATCAATCAACTAATCTAATAAATGTAATAAATATAATAAAAATAAGTCAACCCTACATGCATCACACCTAATTGGTTAACTATCACAAACAACTAAAGCGAGCATATTCAATGGTAATTGACATGTATCTTTGACCAAGAGGTCAGAGGTTTGAATCCTCCATCCTAAATGAAATGTTGATGCCAAAGTGAGCTTAGCTCAGCGGTAATTGACATGTACTTTCAACCATGAGGTCAGAGGTTCGAATTCCCTACCCCAAATATTGATGTATTAAAAAAAAAAAAACTATCAACAAACAAATTAGAAGTTTTAATATATATATATATATATATGTATGTATTTTATGGTAGCTAAGTATTTTGGAAATAATAATACCTGTCCGAGTAGAAACGAAGCGTTAAGCGATGGGCCAGGCATAGCGGCAACAACGAAAACAGCCACAGATATTTTATCCGGAAAATCCTCCATCGCTCTCGAGATGCACAACCCGCCTTGGCTGTGCCCGACCAGGATCACCTTCTCCTCCGCCGGCAGCGCCGCCATGAAATCCCTCAACGGCCGAACGTAATCTGAGAACGATTTCACACCCTCCGCCTCCCTCGGATCGATTCCGGCCGCCGCCATGTCCAGCGCCGTCACAAGGTGCCCGGCCGATCGCAGCAGCGTCGACACCTTGAACCACGACCAGGCGCCAAGGCAGGCTCCGTGAACCAGAACGAAGTGCTCACCGGAGCCAGACGACGGCGGATCTGATCGCGTTTCGGTTGTTGAAGAAAAGAAGAGGAAAAGGAGGAGGAGGAGATTGAAATAACGCATATTTTATTTTTCCTTTTACTTAATCCGGCGAGTGAAGTGTTGGGATTTTATACAAACTTGGTTTGAACTGTTCAATTATTTATGAAATTGAAATGTAGAGTTTAGTCAAAGGGAGCTAGCGTAGTTTGACTACTGATCCATGAATGGTGACGTGGACATGGACGAAAAGTGGTCAATGAACAAGTAAACGTGTTGTTGGAGACTTTTGGGAGAGGTTTATAAATGCCAAATAATGTTCAATCATCTGCATCTTTCATATTTATTGTTATATGAAATTTAGAACTAGCTAGTACCTTTTTTGTGTGGGTTTTGGAGTTAGGTGGCACATGTTACACATTAATTGGCTTGGATTGCACATTAGAAATTATTTTCTTTAGTACGAACAAATGGGATATGGGGATTTGAACCTCTCGAAAGAAGTACGTGTCAGTTACTGTTGAGCTATGTTCATTTTGGTAAATTAGAAACAAATCGAAAGATCTAATGGAGGGAGAGAGGGGAGGTTTTATATTAATGAACCATGAGGAAGATAACTCTTATTCAAATTGGAGTGTTTCGTCCAATTGTCTAATTGTTATCGTCAAATCAATGGTTGAAGCAATGTATTAAATTTTCGTCGACATTTTTATCGACATTTCCACATGTCCATGGATTCGACGTCGACACAAGGGGTGAGTTGACATTTCTATTATACCGTAGAAAAATCAATCAAAATAACAACAAAAATGTAACTAATGTGGAGTACTATTTACTATAAGTATTTTAACTTATATTAAAAATGTAAAATATTTATTTATTACTTTAAATATTTTTAAATTTTTTTGTTTAAAATAATTTTCCAGAAAAATCTATCGACATCTTCATTTTTTCAATATTTCCATCGACTACCATTGATTTTTTTTATTTTTTTTTATTTTGAAGACTAAATAAACAAGATAGATAGCAAAAATTTGAATAAGCTGATTCGGGTAGACAACTCAGACTTTTAGATAATTACTCTACTTCTAAATCTATAGAAGAAGTTGGGGATTACCAAATGTAGAAGAAGTTCAAGTCATCAATTGGATGTAGAAAAGATAAACTAAAAATGATAGTTTGACTACACATTTAAGAGTTTGAGGGGCCAACAATGTGACAATTTTTCTAAAATTAATAACGTATTTAACCCAAAAAAGGAGTTTTATTTTTCCAAATATCTATGTGGACAGTAGCTAAACGGAAAATTTCTAGTCCATTTTTCCTATCTTCTCCATTTAGTTACTAATTATGGCACATTTTAAAAAAAAATAAAAAATAAACTAATTATTGCTCTTGATTTTATACTAAAAAGACGGGAAAATTTCCACTAGCATTCATAATGAACAAGAGCATAGCTCAACTGGCATAAAGTTGTACTGATAACCACGAGGTCTTTGGTTTAAATCCTCATCCCATATTATCAAAAAATAAAATAAAATAAAATAAAATAAAAGATTCACAATTTTGAGAAGAAAATCTACCAATAGAGAGCAAAATGATCCCTCTCCTATTTATTTATTTATTTTGATATAGCTCTCTCGTCTCTCCTATTTGTTATTGAAACCTTTGCCCAAGGCTTTGACCCTTAACTTCTTCGTTCATTTTTTTTCCCCTTCGTATTTTAAAATAAATTCAACAATTTCCCCTTTTTTTCCTTTTCATCTACTCTATTTTTATTTTTACTTTTTTTTTTCTTTCACTATTACTTTAGATTATTTCATTTTACTTATTATATTTCTTTTTTATTTGTAACGTTATTGGTTCAAATAATTGAATAATTGTTTTATCCCAGAATTATAGAATATATATATATATTTACAGAGATTTGTACAAAGCATATCAAGTTTGGCATCTGGTCTGTTGGTAGTAGGGCACGGAATTTTTATTTGCTTGCCGATCCAGCGTTCGAAACTTGTTGAACGTGAGTGTTTAAGTTTTGCTTTTTTTATTTTTTTTTTATGCAGCCGTTGGTTTAATTTTTTTTTTTTTTTTTAAATTTTGTTTTTTATGCAGCCATCAGTTTGAATTTGAAAAAAAAAATGTAAATATTAAATTTCATCCCTTCTTTTCTTTACCTACCGTCTTAATTTCTTTTGAGTACATCAACTTTTTTTTTTCTTTTTTAATTTTCAATTTTCAAAATTTGCAACATATTTATATATTATTTTAACAGAACTAGTTAGAATTATTTTATTTCTTAATTTTACACACACATATACACAAATATATATTGATCTTTAGCAAATTAATTTAGAAAAAAACTAATTGTATAAAAAAAAATTAATTCTATTTTGGAAAATCTTAAATATTTAAAGTTTAATTTTTTTTTCTTGTATATTTAGGTGTGGATAATTCTACCATGGTTAATTTTGTAATTAATATTACTTAATCTAAATATTAAATATCAACATATTTAAAATTATATTTATTTGAAAGTTCAATGGAAAGTTCAATCGCTGATTTTTATAATTTGTGTTTAATATGTCTTAAACTTTCAATTTTATGTTAATAAGTTCTTAAACTTTAAAAATGTCTAATAGATCCATGAACTTTCAATTTTGTAACTAACAAGTCTTAAACATATTTAAAAGAAATTAAATTAAATGCTCATAAAAATTAATTTTATATCTTTTTGAACTTTGAATTTTCAATTTAATAACAAATATATACATTAATTTTTAAAAATGTTGCATACATTGAGAACTTATTAGACACAAAATTAAACTTTATATCTTATAGAACATTTAATTTATAAATATTTTGAATATGTCAAAGATCTATTAGATATATAATTGAAACTTTAGATATCAATATTAGACAAAAAAAAAAATTGAAATTCAAGACCTACTAGATACTTTTTAAAATTCAGAAGCTAAATAGACCCCATCTAAAATTTCACAAACTAAACTTATAATTTCATATAATATAAACTTGTGCCCTCCTACCATCAAGTCCTGGATTCGCCACTAATTATTAATAGATTTTATTTGTTATCTGTTCACACGTAACTTCGAAGATGGAGACACATGGACTAATATATATATTTGTATTGATGTAATATGTGTGTGAGTGTACAATCTCTAACTTTAATCCTCTGATTCTCTCTCTTGTGTGTGATTGTGTTTCACTCGAGGGTTGTTGCGTTTGTTCTCGAGTCTGAAGCTTCAATTGATTCTTTGAGCTTTTGAAGTCTTGGAGTCTTGAAGAGTCTTTGGTCTTCAAGGATTGTTGAAGTCTTCTAGTCTTGAAGGGTCTTGTGGAGTTTCTCTGAATTGTCTGACTCTGGCTGAGAGCTTCAAAATTCTCCTCCCTCCTTTCTTTCTGCTCCCCTCTCAATTAGGGTTCTGTCACCACCATTTTCTTCCAAATGGGTTCTGCTTGAATTTGACTTCAAATCTTGAGCTTATATAGTGTTGGAAGTGGTTGAGGAGCTTCGAAATAAGTGCTGGTAGGTAGCCCAGTCGGTTTTGGGGTCAAAACAGTCGGTTAGGTGCGAAGAAGTCTCATTCTACAAACGCTACTTTCTTAGAGGAAGACTATTTGAGGGATCATAAACCACGAAGCAAATTAGTATTAAAAGAAACTACTGAAGAAACGACAAAAGTTGTTGATCAAACTGGTTCACCTACTTTCGATAGTGCTGGAGCTAGTTCTTCTGGTCAATCTCGTCCTGCTCAAACGTTGAGTATGCCTCGACGTAGTGGGAGGGTTATAATACAGCCTGACCGTTACCTAGGTTTAACTGAAACAAAGGTCGTCATACCGAATAACGGCATCGAGGATCCATTGACTTTTAAACAAGCAATGAATGACGTTGATAAAGACCAATGGGTCAAAGCAATGGACCTTGAAATGGAGTCAATGTACTTCAATTCAGTATGGGATCTTGTGGATCCAACTAATAGGATAAAACCCATAGGGTGCAAGTGGATCTATAAGAGAAAGAGAGATGCAGCTGGAAACGTGCAAACGTTAAAATCTAGGCTCGTAACAAAAGGTTTTACCCAAAGGGAAGGAATTGACTATGAAGAAACTTTTTCCCCTGTTGCTATGCTTAAGTCCATTAGAATTCTCCTGTCCATAGCCGCATATTATGACTATGAAATATGGCAAATGGATGTCAAAACTGCCTTTCTGAATGGCAACCTTGACGAGAATATCTATATGTCTCACCCGAAGGGTTCATTTCCAAGAATGAAGAACAAAAAGTTTGTAAACTAAAACGATCCATTTATGGATTAAAGCAAGCTTCAAGGTCTTGGAATCTTCGATTTGATACAACAATCAAATCATTTGGCTTTGACCAAAATCCTAATGAACCTTGTGTTTATAAGAAAATCATCAAGAATAAAGTAGCTTTCTTAATACTATATGTAGATGATATTCTGCTTGTTGGGAATAATGTAGGATATCTTACCGACGTTAAAAATTGGCTGGCATCACAATTCCAAATGAAAGATTTGGGAAAAGCACAATTTTTTCTTGGCATCCAGATCATTAGGGATCGCAGGAACAAAACTTTAGCCATGTCTCAGGCAGCATATATCGACAATTTGTTAGCTCGATATTCGATGCAGAACTCTAAGAAAGGATTATTACCTTTCAGGCACAGAGTTCATCTGTCTAAAGAACAATGTACTAAGACACCTCAAGAAATTGAGGACATGAGACATATTCCCTACACCTTAGCTGTTGGCAACCTAATGTATGCTATGCTCTGCACTAGGCTAGACATTTGTTTTGCAGTGGGAATAGTTAGTCGGTACCAATCTAATCCAAGGTATGACCACTAGACTGCCGTTAAAAACATCCTCAAGTATCTCTGAAGAACGAGGAATTATATGTTGGTGTATGGTTCAAAGGGTCTGATCCTTACTGGTTTCACCGACTCTGACTTTCAAACTGACATAGATTCATGAAAATCTACGTCAGGGTCAGTGTTTACTCTAAATGGAGGAGCAGTAGTATCGCCATGAAAGCAAAGTATGTTGCTGCATGTGAAGCAGCCAAAGAAGCAGTATGGTTACGGAAGTTCTTGACAAACTTAGAAGTTATTCCAAACATGAACTTGCCCATCAATTTATATTGTGATAACAGTGGGGCAGTAGCCAATTCTAAAGAGCCTCGCAGTCACAAACGAGGCAAACACATCGAGAGGAAGTATCACCTAATTCGGGAGATAGTGCAGCGTGGGGATGTGATAGTCACGAAGATCGCTTCAGAACACAAGATCGCTGATCCATTTACAAAGACTCTCTCGGCTAAAGTGTTTGAGAGTCATCTACAGAACTTAGGTCTACGAGATATGTATATAGCATAACCTAGGGCAAGTGGGAGATGTACAGGGTAACGCCCTAGTTTATTGTATTTGTAACATTTCCTTGCTTTGGTATTATTAAATGCGTATACATTTCCACTCACTAGAGTTTTAGTCCAAGTGGGAGTTTGTTGGGTTTTATGCCCTAAAACTCGTAGATAGTAAATGTAACATTTGACTTGCTTCAATGAAGGATTATTTCTATATATTTGTTTTGTTGGGTTTTATGCCCTAAAACTCGTAGATAGTAAATGTACTTTTGACCGAACATTAATAAAGTGATGTATTATTCATTTTTTCTATGTTTGTATTATGCTATCTTGTCTTATTAACCCTAGTCCAATAAACAAAACATCCTAGGCTAATAGAATGAGGCTTGAACTAGTATGTAGGGACATACGGGGATCAATGTTCAAGATTTAGCCTAAAGGGTCTGTAGTATAGGGATAAGGCTGGGTACCTTATCCTGGTGACACTATGGATACGACCCGCTTTGTATTTTGATCAAACGTAATGATCCAACGCGTTCATGTAGTTGACATGCAAGTGAGGGTATCCTATGCAATGAGTTTGCACAAAGACCTGACCGCGAAATAGTTAACCACTAACTGTAACACCGTTAGTTAGCTTGGTTTCTATTTCACTAGGATGACCTAGGCAACTTGGCCTTAATCCTGAGTGGATTATGGACTCCTGTCCGTGAGCGATTGTCCTTTGATTTGTACGGGTGAGAGTGGTCTGTAAGCTGACTCAATAAACCTATCATTTTGGGGACAAGACCGAGTGGGGAGCTAGGAACATAGTCACACAAGATGAAATTCACTCCTTCCCGACTCTAGGGTAAGTAGAGGTGTGTTCCCTTAAGTGGTGTCTCCGGGTCTTGAACAATGGGCCCTACCCTCTCTATGGCACGAGAGGGACTTCTGTTTGTTGGTTGGACCTCAAACAGGTTGTTCATTAGAGGAGCACTAGTACTTAAGGATAAAGAGGTAGTGCAGGGGTAAAACGGTAATTTGACCTAGCTGGGGTACGAACACATGTGAAGGGCTGACATGCTGTTGATGGTCGATATCCGTGGACACATAAATATATCTGCAGTGAGAAGAGTGCAGCTGTGGTTCTATAGTGGAGTGAACCACAGTTAACGAACATTAATTAAATTGGTTAATGAGTTTAGCCAATTAATCTCACATCGTTGGAGCTTCTGATATGTAGGTCCATTAGGTCCCACTGGTAGCTCTGTAAGGGTGTTGAGGTAAATTTCTAAGGGAGAATTGAATATTCAAAGGGGTTCGAATATTAAGTTAAAATATGAATTTGATTCATATTAAAAACTATAGGTTATAATTAATGCACACATGATGTATATTAATTCTATAGTTTATTTGAGAGAAATATAATTAAATATATGATATTTAATTGTAATATTAATTAGTTAGCGAATTAATTAATATTTATGTTTTAATTTAATTTAATAAAATTTTGATTTAATTAAGTTATATTAAAACTATAGGTTAAGTGGAATATTTGTATAAATATGTTTTATACAAATAGAATTAAATTAAATTAAAAGTTAATTTAATTAAAATATTAATTAATATTTATTTTTAGATATTAATTAATTAATTTTTTTCCCATCAGTTAGGTTAACTGATGGGAACGTGTCTTCCACTTTTCCTGTGGGTTGCATGTATGATAAGAGGATATTAAGGGCAGTTCGCCTTTGGATCCGTAACTTAATCGCTTCAGTTGATTGATTATCCCAAGCTCTCTCTCACGCAATCTCCCTCGCTCTCTCTCATAGTGCTCTGTGTTTTCTCTCTAGCAATACAGAGACTAAAATTCTCTAAAAACCTTAGAAGTTTTGGTTCCCACAATCCGCTCAACTTCAATCCCTAGGAGAATACTGGTGTTTCTTCTTGGTTGTGTTCGTGGGTAGAATGTCCAGCAAGGAAAAGAGAGTCTTGTTGCCGTTTTTTCTGCAATCCATAGGAGAAAAGGCGATTCGAGTCAAGAATTTCCATAACAGTATAGTATTCTTGATCTTGGATCACTAGGATCCACACTAGATTAGATCTAGAAGTTTTTCCTATATTTTGCAGCATGTTTTATATGGTTTGCAGTAGTTTTAAATATGATTTTTCTGCTGTAATTTATTTTCCCAACGTATTGGTATTTTAATCCGAATTAAAATATGAGTTAAGGTTCTGATCGTTTCCGCTGCGCAAGGGCTTGTATCCCTCATGTTTTGCCTAAATATAACCACAAATCCAATAAACTAAGAACCCACGACTTTATTATGTATACTTGAAGTTTATGTGTGACACAAGTATAGATCAAGTTCAAGTAATCTAAACGATCTATAGTATATGGATAAGGTTGGGTACCTTAATCTTGGGGACACTATTGGCACGACTCGCTTTGTTATTTAAAGACAGACGATGTGATCCTAATCGTTCGTGTATAAGACATGTGAGTGAGGGCATCCTATTCAAAGAGTTTGCATAGAGATCAGACCAGGAGATAAGTCACTTTCACTTTACAACACCGTTTACTATTGAAACTGAACATCTCATACATATAACCTAGGTAACTCGATGTTAATCTTGAGCTAACTATGAACTCCTGTTTATTTAGGATTGTCCTTTGATTTGCATGGGTGAGAGTGGCCAAACATCGCCGACTCAATAAGCCTATCATTTTGGGGATAAGACTAAATAGATAGCTGGGGACATAGCTTTGCTAGACGGAATTCACTGCTACCCGTTTTAGAGTTAGTAAAGTGGTTGTTCCCTTAAGTACTGACTCCGAGTCTTGAACAAAGGGGCCCTGCCTTCTCATAACCTTGAGAGGGACTTGGTTCAGTGATTGTATCACGAACTAATTGTTCATTAAAGGATCAGTGGAACTTAAGGAACAAGATGTAACTATAGGGGTAAAACGGACATTTGACCCAACTCTAGTTACGAACAACTTGTGAAGGGTCGACTTACTGATCATGGTTATCTAAAGTGGACAAGAAATATATCTACAGTGAGGGGAGTGCAGTTACGGGCTATAGTGGAGTGTCCCGGAAGCTAACGAACGATGAACGACTAGGTTAATGAGATTAATCGGTTATCATCATCTCGTTGGAGCACATGATCTGTAGGTCCATTAGGTCCCTCTACTAGCTCAATAGGAATAAAACTTGGAACAATATGATAGGATAAAATTTGAAACGTTCAAATTCGAATAAGGATACAAAAGTCGCTTATATACGATATTTAACGACATATTAGTTTAATTATGAATTAAACTTAAAATGAGAGTTATATATTTAAATATGATTTAAATATTAAACACGTGAATAGGGATTCATGTTCGAGAAAATTCGTTGGGAGAAAGAAACCAAGATTGCACAAATGGTATTAATTTAATATGAGATATTAAATTAAATAATTTTATTTTAACTAAATAAATGATATTTAAATTAAAATAAAAATAAAAGAAAGTGGGATTGTTTAGAATTTTATTTGCAAATTTTGAATTTAAAAGAAATTCAAAAGTTAGCAAATTTTGGAGGTGGTGCTTAATGACTAATCACTTGTAATTAGCCTTATTGCACCACCTAATCTTGTGACTCAAAATGATCCCTATTTGTTGTCAATTTTTTGTGCAATTCTTGTGCATGATTTTCCTCTATATATAGAGGATGAGCTGATGAAAATTAGTGTATTTCTTCAACCTAAAATGCTGCCAAAATTCTCCCAAGAACTTCCATGTTCATACTCTCAAGCTTGCTTATACCCATAAGCTTTCCTTTCCAATTCCTATCAATTGAGGATTCCACAATCCGTTCCAAGGCCTGAGGATAGTAGAGAAGATCCAAGTGGTTGTCCAAAAGTCGTTCGTGTGAATTATAAAGCATCAGATTATACGAATTGGGAGCTTCAAGAGGTAGGTACCTTATTACTCTGTTTTTTGTTCTTATGAATAACATGACTTCAAGGATTAAATTGATCAAATTGTGTGCCTAAGATCCAAAATTGCCTCCGCATGTGTGATATTAACACCTTCAAGGGGGATAATGGATCGCCTTGTCAAAGGCCCCGGCTTGGGGTGATTCAACTGTAAGCGACCCTATTAATCAACACAGCAAACTCGGGAGTGGAAACACAATCCATTATCAAACTAATCCACGAATTGACGAAACCCAATTTCCTCATATTGCCCTCCAAAAAGGACCATTCGACCCTATCATAAGTTTTACTCATGTCTAGTTTTAGAGCTCCATACCCGGTCCTACCTTGTCTTTTCCGCTGGATATGATGAAGGCATTCATGGCCAATAATAACATTATCTATGATGGTCCTCCCTGGGATGAAAGCAGATTGGGAAGCTGATACCACATCTTGCAGGATATATTTCATACGATTCACCAACACTTTTGCCACAATTTTATATGAAACATTACAAAAGTTGATCGGTTGGTAATCTGCCACTGTCACTGGAGAGGCACCTTTGGAATGAGAGAAATATTGGTATGATTCCATCCTCAAATAGACTATTTACGATTCAAAATATCTAGACAACTGGCCATTGTCATTCCACCCACAATATCCCAATAGGTTTGATAAAACAAAGCGGGAAACCCATCTGGCCCAGGCGCCTTGGTTGGAAACATCTGATTTATCGCGCATTCCACTTTCACCCTACAAAACGGAGCAAATAGTTTTGAGTCCATGTCGGGAGTAAGAATAGGATGGATACCCTCCAAAATAGTGTCCAACATTGCCACAATGGGATTAGATGAGCTAAAAATCTGCTGAAAATAATCAACAAAAACTCGTCCAACTGCATCTTCTGAAGTAACCCACAAACCATGATCATCTGATATACCTCTGATTCATTACGTTTCCTTCGCGCTAAGGCCTTACACTGAAACCATCGGGTGTTAGAATCACCCCATTTTAACCAGTTTTCTCGTGAACGTTGGTGCCAATACACCTCCTCTTCCTCCAGCAATTTTGATAGATCATTCTCCATTTTATGGATAATAGAAAAATCTAATGGTTGCATGGAGTTGTAAGCATTACTGATAACCTCTTTCTGCTTACGAATCTGCTTTACTAGATGGATATCCACCCCCTTGCCCCACTTTTTCAGGGCCAACGAGCAACGATCTAGGCGTTGTTTCAAAGATCTATCTTGAGGATCGACAATCATATCACTGACAATCCGACGACACTCTGCATGGCGTACCCAATTTGCATTAAATTTAAATCCATATCGTAAACGAGACTGACTACTCCTCAAGGAGCTCGCATCAACGTGTAAAGAAATGGGATGATGATCGGAACATTCCCAATCCAAATGGAACACCCAAACATAGGAAATATAACACATGGAAGGCCTCATTACCCACAAAACGATCCAAACGCTCAAATACTCTACTCGAACTAGGCCGTCTATTGATAAAGGGTCACTTTTCCTGTATTTTTATGGTCTATTATTTATTGTGGTTTATTATTGGTTTGTTTTTCTCCAGCCTATTTGTAATGGACACGTATCCTTCTTCTTCTCTTTTATACCCTAGCTACGAGTTTGTATAGAAACATCTCCCCCTGAATATTTCTATATCTATTGCACCAAGTGAAAGGGTCACCAGTACAACCAAGATCTCGAAGTTTACAATCATCCAAAGCGGATTGAAAATTATACATTAAACGTGTGTCACGATCTGCCCCCCTTGTTTCTCCGAGTCCCATAAGATCTCATTAAAGTCCCCGCCCACGAGCCAAGCGGAATCGTGAAAGTTATGTAACCTACGTAAAAGATCCCATGTACGCTCACAGAGATGCCCTTCAAGTTGCCCATAAAGACCCGAAAAACGCCACACCATACCATTCCAAGCAATTGAAGCATCAATATGATAATTAGAAAAAGAGCGAATAGTGACCGAAACATCATCTGTCCACAATAAACATAAACCACCGCTCGCCCCACGGCTCTTAACAGAAAAACAACCATAATAATTCAAATGACGCTTTAAATTGTTCATTGACACATCATTAGATTTGGTTTCACACAAAAAAAGAACTTGCGGACTAAGGCGACGAAGAACGTCACTTACATCACGGAATGATCTCGGGGTCTCCATCCCTCGAACATTCCAACATAAGATTTTCATAATTCCCGGCGGGGCTGCTCAACAGCCTCCGCCAATTCACCAGTAAGATCGGTACCATCCTTTGAAGAGAACACATCATCAACCACTGCAAGCTTCAATTTCTTTTTGTCAAAGAAGCCGACTCCCCCCTTGCGCTTGGATGTCACTGAGCCGATAGCATGGGACTCAGCAAGACTCATTCGCAACTTCCGTTTCCACGAGCTAGGCACACTCTCAGTTGACTTATGGGACCCCAAATCAGCCGAAGGAGTAGCCACTTTCTTTGCAAAATCTGCAACCGTTTCAGTCACACACTTGGTGGACCTCACAACATCCTTTGTTGACTCGTTGGGTCACCGGCGGCCACAGGAGCATCTGGAGATGGGTTTTTTACGCCCGGCTGGTTAACTCGTTGTCCCTGTAAACCATGTTCTTCAAATTTAGAATTTACTTTCAGAGCACCATGGTATCGCAACCAAGAACCATACCCATTCCGTTGGCCATATGCACTATCCACCGAAGCATAAAACATATTACAATCCTTCGACCCATGATCTAGCAACCCACAATGCGAACAAAAATCAGTAAGGCGCTCATATATACTTGACAGGAATCCAGCAACCACCAATCGGCCCATCAATATTAAGTTTGATCCCAGGTCGAAGAGGTTTAGAAATGTCAATCCGAACACGAACCCATCTGCATTACAGTCCACATCTTCGAATACACCCCAACAGCGTTACCAAGTTTCTTTGCCATAGTAACATTCATACAAGCCAACGGCAAGTCATAAAAGTGCAGCCAAAATGGCACGATGTTAAATGCCATATCAGAAGGTTTAACCAGAGCGCTCACTAACTCAAGAACCAACAAGAATTTATCAAAATACCAAGGGCCTGTTCGAAAAACGCGATTACGATCCGACAACCGGTTTGTCGTATCAGCAATGTCCTCCTTATCCACATCCACAGTCACCTCTTCCTCATCAGTCGTCAGGCTCAGATTCTTCCAACCCTCCACTTGTGCGTCATGACCATATTTCAAGATTTCTTTTTAAAAGTATTAATTCAGAGTCAAAGAAAACTTGAAAATTGGATTTGAAAAAGAAGAAAGTAAGCGTGGAGTAAGTTTAGAATGCCTTTTGATTTAAATGTTTTTCAAGAATGCATTTTTTTTAAAAACATTCGGTATAGAAATTGTTTATAATTCAAACACTCATGACTCATATGTTTGGTTACATTTCATCGTAAGTGTTTTTATATACAAGTTATTATATACTTAAAAACTCTTTAAAAAAATTTGCTTTCAAGTGTTTCTCTTAAAATGATTTATTTCCCAATCTCATTTTTTAATAAGTCATTTTTAGTGATGGTCAAACACTAGAAAAGTTAAACCAAACATATCTTAGGTTCCGTTTGGATTACATTTTAATTTGAATGTTTTTCAAGAATGCATTCTTTAAAAAACATTTTGTGTAAAGATTGTTTAGAATTTAAACACTCATATGTTTGGTACATTTTCTCATAAATGAATGTTTTTATACACAAGTTATTGTATACTTAAAACCTCTTTTTAAAAAAGTTGGTTTCAAGTGTTTCTCTAAAAAAAGTTTATTTCTCAATCTCATTTTTTAATAAGTCACTTTTAGTGGTTGTCAAATACTATAAATTTTTTCAAAATGATTTTTTTTTCAAAATTAAACACTTGAAAAGTTAAACCAAACACACCCTTAATTATAGAAAGCAAGATGTGAAGACTAAAAGATTCAATATAAAGAAACTAGCTAGGACGGTCCCTATTTCTTTTTTTAACTTTTTATTTTTTGCCACTGCATTTTGTTTAATATGTTTGATGCTATCATATGGGATATTTGTTATAGTGTACTCATTATCATTTAAAAAAACAATGTAAATATGGTAATGGTAGGAACAATTTGTGAGAGTTTACTAAACTATAGGGATCACATTGGAAGTTTTGTATTCATTTTTGTACATAATGGTAGTAAAATATCTAATGTATGATGATTTGATTATTTTTCTAAATGTATGCTTGACTCTACAACTGGAATTCTTGTTCTCAGGCTTCAATATTCAACTTTACTTTTGTTAAAAAATTGATTGATGAATGTGCTTCAAGATGCTTTACAAATCTTTAAAGAGTTTTTTTTTTTTCCTTTCTTTCTTTCTTTCTAACTTCTCAAATTTTCTTAGAGATTGTTTGGTCTAAAGAGTTGGAGTTATGAAATCTAGAGTTGTTTTGTCCAGAGAGTTATGAAGTTTATGTGTTTGGAGTGTAGAGTTGTTTAATCTTGAATTTGGAAGTTAGTGTTTGAAGAGCAGACTTGTTTAACTTGAGGTGTTTTTTTTTTTTTTTGGGAAAAGAACCTGGAGGTGTTAATTCTAAAGTTCTTAAATTTGTGTTTGGGATGTATAGTTGTTAAGTTCGAGTTTATGTGGGTTTTTTTATATAGTCTTTTATACATTTTTTTCCAACTTTAATTAATAAAGATTTGTTCTCATCCTTTGTAAAATTGAGAATTTGTGTTATATTATTTTACGTATATGTTACAATTTCTTTTAGTATCAATTTTGATTAAAATGAGCAAAATAAATTCATTCATTTTTTCGGCGTTCTTTTACTGTACTATGCAATTAGAATTATATTCCAATATACTTTTTTAATTTTTTAATAAAGATTTGTTTTCGTCAGTTTTAAAATTTTAATTCAAGATTTGTTTCCAAGCTTAATAAAAGTTATAATTTTTTTTTTTGCACAATTTAAATGAATCCAAATATGTTTCAAAATTTTTATGTTTCTATCCTTTCAATCGTAAAATTGAGATTTTAAGTTATATTATTTTATAAATATTTTACAATTTTGTCAAAGACTTATTTTGAGCAATTTTAAAATTGGGAAAAAATCGGGCAATTGGGACTTTTGGACCCCTTTGATTTTTGATTTGTAAAAAGGGACCCTTTTTACAAATCTCTTATTTTGGGACCCTTTGTTGACTTTAATGATGTCAACAAAGGTGTAAAAAGTCCATTATAGTCTCTCTTCAATTTTCAAAATAGGAAAATTAGTTTTCTCACCAACCACGTTAAATTTTCCACAAATTCATCCATATATAATATATTCTTAATTTATTTTTTTTTTCAAATTTGTTAAAATTTTTTTTTAAGTATAATAAAGAAACTTTTAATTATTCAAAACATTAAAAAAAAAAACAGAATCTGCCGCTTTTTTCATGTTAAATTTGCAGAGATTTCTTCCGCAGCAATGGCCGTCAAGTCAGCTTAGCTCCGGTTCCGAAATTTCTTCAACAGAGTTTTCCTTTTCTGGTTCTGATTCTCTTCCTCGATTCCGTAGCATGATTGTGCCTCTAGAGTTTAATAAGCTTCTCAATTATCGAGCTTCGATCGCTTCTTTTTCTCATTGTCCCAGCGAAATCTTTGAGTTCTTATTGTGTAATTCAGAAACTTGCTGCATTTTGAAGAACACAAGAGCTTTCAGCCATGGATCAAAGAAAACATTTCGGAACCATGGTTTCGAGCCCAAAGCTTCTCTTTCATTCTTCCGAAATATGGTGCTGCATGAAAGAATGTGTTCGTCGAGCAATGGAACCCTTCCTGTAATGGCGTCAATGGGTTTGCGGCCATTGTGGGGTATCATTGGATTCATTCAGATAAGTCTGTCGCTTTTAAAATTTTTATTAAAAAAAAAAAAAAAGATAAGAAGGCTCCTTGCGGCCGGGAATGCATGAATCCCGCCCGGGATTCATTAATTTGGCCATATTTGCATGATTTCCGGCCAAAATTCCACCGGGAATGCATGAATCCCGGCCATTTTCGATCGGGATTTACTAAATTCGGTCGGGATTCATTAATTTTGGCCGAATTTAGTCCGTGCTTGCATGGTTATTTGTCAAAATTCGATTGGGATTCATTAAATTCTTGGGCAATCAGATTCTGTCGAACGTGAGAGGGAGGAGAAGAGAAAGAGACCTTTGAGAGCGTGAGAGGGAGTGAGAAAAGGGCAAAATGGTATTTTCGCAGTCCAAGGAGTCCCCAAATAAGAGATTTTAAAAAAGGGTCCCTTTTTACAAATGAAATATCAAAGGGGCCCATAAAGCCCAATTGTCCAAAAAATAATGGTTGATCCTTTTTTTAGTACATCAATATTTGGGGTGGAAAGATTCGAACTTCTGACATCGTGGTTGAGGATACATGTCAATTACCGCTCAACTGTACTCACTTCGGCAAATCATTGTTGATCCTAAATTTAGTAAGTTGTAACAATCTTAACCCTCCAATCAACTTCTTAAGCAATCGTTTCATTCAAATCTTTTTTTTTTTTTTTTTTTGTCTTTTTTACTATGTTCGATGATGTGGTATTTAGGTTTAGTTTTGGGAGGCCTATCTAAAATCTTGTCATTTAGGTTGTTTTGGGATAAATTAGTCTACGATTATAATTAAAATTTAGCTTCAATGCTTTTTTTTTCTTTTTCCAAATTTAGTCGATAGCTTCTTACCTTTATAGGTTGAATCAAGTTAAGACACTTTTTTAGATCCAGTTCAATTGTTCAGGTTGTAAATTTCTTCAATCTAAAATAACCCTTATTAAATATAATGAATACAACACAATCCCAACCATGAAATATATGAGTTGGGTTAGTTAGGGTTGTTCAGGTTGTTATTGGTATTTTTGGCATAGCAGAACTTGGGCTCCGGAAGCGACTTTGGGCCCGAACCAGGTCGGCCCACAAAGAGAACCCAGCCCGAAATGGGCTAACTCACTCCTCGGCCCCGGTATTGGGCCGAGGCCGAGGAGGTGGTCGGCCTTGGCATTGGGCCGAGGCCGAGGAGAAGCATAAGCCCACAGGGGCCATTTGGGTTAAGCAAAGGGTCTTCCTAGGCCCAAGAGGGAGGGGTTCGCGGAGCAGGGGCCGGCTTGCAGCGAAGAAAGACAGAA
Source organism: Luffa aegyptiaca (assembly GCA_017139565.1). Lineage (NCBI taxonomy): Eukaryota > Viridiplantae > Streptophyta > Magnoliopsida > Cucurbitales > Cucurbitaceae > Luffa > Luffa aegyptiaca. The sequence goes on from CM029407.1 coordinate 23,579,080, forward strand.
AACCCTAATTAGAGGAGAAGATATAAAAGGTCCACTGAGGACCCAGGTAAGGGGATCCGAAAACCAGAATTCCTAAATTGAATACTTTGACAGCTTTGACTATTGCTTGACTGTATTCTCTCCGATCTCTGACTTAGGCATCGGAGCGTGTGTGGCGAGCAACACCAGTGTGCAGTGTTTACTTCCTTTTTTGCAGGTCACGTCTTCCCCGGATTCAAACAAATTCACTGTTGGTGTCACGTGAAGGTCAGGTGAGCCCTTGGCCAGATTTTGCCATCAACAGTTGGCGCCGTCTGTGGGGAAGAAGGTTGGCTTGTGAGCATTGCACACTGTTGTGAGCGACTGCCGATCGGAGAATGGAAAAGGAAAACCCAGTAGGCGATGGAGGTCCTCGGCCTCACACTAATCCACAGGACATGGAGATGGAAGTTCTCAGAGGAAGGGTAAATGAGATGGGGCAGAGTTTGGCCGAGATTTTGAACATCCTAAAGCAACCGAATCCTAGCACGAAGTGCCAAAAAAGCTTCGTGTGCAATCGAGAGAAAGGGAAAAGAGTCTTGGATGAGGAAGAAGGGGAAACAGATAGCGCTACTAGCAAGCTGCGACAACCCGATGGAAGCAAAAAATTTGACCTGAAGGGGCGAGGGCCGAGCAAATGGGTAGCGCGCAAAGGCGCACTTGACGTTCCAGATGAAACCAGTACAGTGGGTTCGCGCAGGAAAAACGAGGCCGAGGCCGAGGCCAAAATTTGGGAGAAGATTAAACTTGAGACCAAGATCGGAGCCGAGGTTGAGTCTAAGCTTAGGGCCGAAGCCGAAGCCGAAGCCGCGGCCAAAGCTAGGGTCGAGGCCGAAGCCGAGGCCATGGCTAGGGCTAGGATACAGGCAAGCGTACATCCCAAAGAGGCAGACAAGGAAAACTTAGAAAATCTGATAGGACAGGCCGATCCACCGTTTGTCGATGAAATCATGTAGGCAGAAGTTCCACATAAGTTTAAGTTACCAACCTTTCCACAGTATGATGGGAAGAAAGACCCGGTTCAACATTTGGATACCTACCGGTCTTGGATGGAGTTTCATGGTGCTTCCAAGGCAACCAAGTGTCGTGCATTCTCTCTAACTTTGACCGGAATAACACGACAATGGTACGACAAGTTGCCACGCAAGTCCATTGGCTCATTCAAGGAATTGTCGTGCATTTTTGCCACGCAATTCTTGGGGGCAAGGGATCGAACAAAGCCACAGTTTAATTTGTTGACTATTAAACAAAGGTCGGGGGAGAGTTTGAATGGGTACATCAAACGTTTCAGCAATGAGGTAGCCCTAACAACAATTATTTCAGGGTTACAGGACGAAAAATTGCTGAATTCCGTGGGAGAGGATCAACCACGAACATATGCCGAGTTCGTTTCTAGGGCACAAAAATACATAAACGCGGAGGAGTTAATGAAGTCTAAGCGTGCGAAAAGGGAAGCGCAGAGGGTGACCACTATCGATAAGGGTAGAAGAAAAGAAGAAAAAGGCAAGAGGCCGCGGGGGGAGGACGGAGACCGGAACCACCATAGTTTCTCCTTTGGCCGAGGTCAGGTTGACCAGAGGAAAAGCCGAGGCCGACCAGAATTAAGGGGTAAATTTGAGAAGTATGTTGGCTTTTTGGCCCTTAATATGAAATTAATTAATTTTAATTAATTAATTAATCAATGTTTTGATGATAACAAACCCATTTTTTAATTACTGAAAATTTTAATGTTTTAATGTGCCCATAGCGTAGAGCTCGGAACAACAATTCCATCGCCTTTTGAATCACTCAAATCGAAGCTAAAACAAAGAAATTATAGCCGAAACAAGCTTTAACGAAAAATACCGATGGCGATGATGTGGCGGCCAAGTCAACATCAATAGACCAATCCGAAGCTAACATGTGGACCAATTGGAGAGCAACACATGGACTTTTGATATTTAAATATATATATTATATATAAACTTTTATGTGAGTAACGGTTCTTTGAATATTAAAAAAAAAAATCAAATCAAAATTTCAGGATTTAATGCTGTCAGATTTATTAAAAAAAAATTATTTCTTTTACCGTTTTCTCACATTACATATATATATATAATTATTATTTTATTATTATTATTATTATTATTATTATTATATATTTAAAAAGTTACTGTTGGTTTTTTTTTTTAAATAATATTTATTTTATTATTATTATTATATTTATATTACTTTATTCTTTTAAATTTCTTTTAATCTCCACCCTTGGTTTTTCTTTAACCTCAATCCAATGGTCCAAATTAAGTTCAATTTAAAATTTCTTCCAACTCTATCTTCTTCTATATATACTCCCATTCTCTCACAAAATTATATACAACACTTTCTCTCTAATTCTTCTATTGCTATCTCTTCCAACTTTAATGTTGTTCTACTTATTGTGAGAGATTTTATTTTTGAGAGAATTCTTGAGCTATTCAATTTTATTTTTCTTAACCATTTGTGAGCATTAATTTGTAAGAATTTTTCTTACAAAATTGTGAGCGAAAATTTGTATATCTACTCTTTTGAGAGAGTTTGTGAGATTGTATTCAAATTCCAAATTCTTTGTAAGGGTTGCTCTTGAGCCCGAAAAAGAGAGGTTGTAACGGTTTGATCCTAAACCGCGGAAAGGATCGGGTTTGTTCTTGCTCCCGGAAAAAGAACATTGTACCGGTTGGACTCTAAGCCGTGGAAAGAGTCGTGTTCTTCAATCGAATACCCAAGAGGAGCTTGGGGAGTGGAGTAGGCCGTTTGCCGAACCACTATAATTTTTCGGTGTTATTTTCTCTAACCCTCTACTATTTAATTTTTGCAATTAACTTTCTTTATCGTTATTTGCATGAAATTAATTCCTATAATTTATTTTTAATGTTTATGGACAACATTAACATTGGAATTAATTTGGGTGTTTTTTTATTTCAAATTTGTTGACCAACTTGTGTTAAAATTAATTCTGTATAAAAAGTTTGCCTATTTGTTTAAATTGGGCCCACCGTACTAAAAAGTTTATAAAATTTCATTAAACCCTATTCACCCCCCCCCCTTCTAGGGTTGTCATACCGATCAAACAATTGGTATCAGAGCGGGTTGCTCTTCTTGAAATATTTTTTTCTTGATAAGCTTAATTGCTAGAGCTATGACAACTTTAGATTTTATGGAAAGTTATTGTATTGATAAACCTCCATTCTTTGATGGTAAAAAGTATGATGTTTGGAGCCATAGAATGAAAACGTTTTTGCTTGCTATTGATTTTGAAATTTTGTATGTTTGTGAAAATGATTTATCAAAATCAAAATTAAATGATGAAATGCTTTCTTTAAATGCTCAAGCTATAAATATCATATGTTGTGCTTTAGATAAAAATTTATGTGATAAAATTTCACATTTTACATATGCATATGATATTTGGAAATTTCTTGATGATGTTTATAGTGTTAAAAATTCTCCTTGTACTTCTAATGATTTATTTGGTGTGAAGGAGAATTACAATTCTCAAAATCAAGAAAAATTTCATGGAGTAGAAAAAGAAAAATGTGATGGATCCTCCTTATGCTTGATGGCTCATTCAAATGATGGGAGCGAGGTTGAAACCGATGAAGATGAGGTAAATCAAAAATCCCCTTCATATGATGAACTATATGATGCTTTTGAGAATATGCAAAATGATTTAGAAAAAGTTAGTTCTAAATATGTGAAACTATCAAAGAAGTATAAAGCATTATCCATAGAAAATAAATCCTTGATAGATGAAAATACTTGCTTGAAAAATAGAACTACTAATGATGTTTTGCATGATGATTGTTGTGATGAAAAAAAATACTTTGATTGATAGAATATATTTTCTTGAAAAAGAAAATGGGGATCTCAAATCTTTATCTTGTGAATTAAAAAATGAATTGAATGATTTGAGAAACAAGAATGAGAAAATTGAATTTTTTTTCTTTGGATTTAAAAGATAAAATTGCTAGTTTGAAAAATGAAATTGCTATTTTGGAAACTAGTAATACATCTTTAGAAAAAAAGAAAATTCCCTTTATTGACAAAATTAAATTTCTTTAATGTGATAATTATGAGAAAAATAATCTTTTGCATGTGCTTAAAGAAAAAGAAATGCTTGCTAGTAAAGAGCTTGAAATTGCAAAAGATACCATTAAAAAGTTGACTATAGGTGCTCAAAGATTAGACAAGATAATTGAAGTAGGCAAGCCTTTTGGTGATAAAAGAGGTTTAGGCTATATTGATGAATGCTCCACTCCTTCAAGTTCTAAAACTATATTTGTTAAAGCATCTCCTAATATGCCTAATATTGTTCCTAAGAATGCTAGTTTTGTACCTATTTGTCATCATTGTGGTATTGAAGGTCACATTAGACCTAAATGCTTTAAATTGAAATATGCTCAAACTACTCATTTTATGCCTAAAGATGGTTTGCACAATGTATCTAATCTTGTTGAATCTAAATTTGTGCCAAAGCATGAAAATGGTAGAAATATACATGGAAATTCAAAATTTGTACCTAGACAATTTCATGCTAGCTCAAAATTGGCCCATAATGTGAAATTTTTGAATAAGTATGAAAATGCTAGAAATATGCATACAAAATCAAACTTTGTGCCTAAACATGCTTGTGCTAAAACTAATTATTTGCATAACACTAAATTTGTGTCTAAGCATGTTCGTGGAAAATTAAATTATATGCATAATGCCAAATTTGTACCTACTTGTCATTTTTGTGGAGTTAAAGGTCATATTAGACCAAATTGTTTTAAATTGAAAAATGCTCCAAGGAAGAATTTCTTAAAGAAAAATATTGTGCAAAATCAAATTATTAAGAAGAAATTCTTGTCTAAAAATTGTGCCAAAATTGATAATAAATTTGATATTTGTTGTTTGCCAAAAATGAATGCTAAAAGTGTTGGAACAAATTTGAAATGAGTTCCAAAATCAATGCTCACTAACCATGAAGGACCCAAGAAATGGGTACCAAAATCTTTTGGTTGAGTTTTTGTCTTTGTAGGTGTGATTTCAACAAGCAAGTGGTTGCTTTGGTCTTATAATTTGGAAATAAATTTCAATAAAGCAACATAGTGACTTGCTTGAACACATCAAAGAAAAAGATATTTTCGGTAACTTTGTATCTTTTTAGTTTATTATTTTATGAAAATTATATCTTTTTGATGGGTTAGAGAGTGAAATATCGTTTCTTGAATTTTGTTGATTATTAGATTAAATGTCTATGAGATACTTTGAGAATATTTTTGGCATTTATGTGCAATATTGCTTGATTATTTATGGATTAGTGGATTAATGCTCTTGAAAATTTGTGGTAGAATGTTCTTGAGATTTACCCATAATCTTTATTACTTTAAATTTGGATTATATGCCATGAAAAATTATTGAAAACATATTTTGGCATATTTTTGCATGATATTAGATTATTGGTTTTGAATGTTGATATTTATCCAATTTATTGCTCATTAATTTATCCAAGTATTAAAATTTGAATTATAGAAATTGAAAATAAGTATTATTGTTTTTAATAGATATATGTTGTTTTCGAATAATTTGATTAAATGCTTTTTGGTCATGAAGTATATGTTTTCTTTGGAAATTAATTTCAAAATTGAGCTATTTTTTTAAAAAAAATTTGATTGTCTTTAAATTTTTTTTATGAAATTGATTTATACTCTAAAATTTTGTTAGCATGTAGCTCAAGAGTGCTTTCTTAATTTTCGTGATTTTTTGTCCATATTTGATCGATATTTTTTTTTATGACATAGATCGTGGTTAACCTATGATCAACCACAATTGGTATCATTTTTTTAATCTTTTATGATGTTCCTTGCCTATATATGATTGATAATTTTTTTGTGACATAAATCGAGTAGAAGTATGACTGGCAACAATTGGTATTAGTGTTTATTTAGTTAATCTTTTTATGGTGTTATTTGCATATGTTTATTTGATAAATTCAAGTGGTCTAAGTGATGATATGCTTGTTTTATAACATTTCATATTTTGGTATCATGATGATGTTTTTAAATGTTGCTTGGATTTGATAAGTTGTCAAGTTGATTCATTTAAGATTAATTTGCTTATGTATCATTTGTGTATGAAAATTTTGTTTATGTGCATAACCTTGAGAATTAAATTTCTATTTGGAATTTCACTTCTCTTATGTCATATTTTCTCAAATGAAAATTTTGTGAAATTGATTGATGATGTGCTTGAAATAGATTGATCAAACATGATATTTTATCTTGTGCAAAATTGTTTGGATAATTTTCCTTGTGTTGCTTCACCTCCTTGATATTTAATGATTTTTTTTAATAAGAGAATGCATGTTTTTAGGGGGAGTTGTACTATTTATATGATTTTCATGATATTGTTTTTTATTTCTCTTTATGTGAAAATTATATCTAAAGTATTTTTCTAAGTATATGCTTAGTAAGTTTGAAGTGAATGTGTTGAGAGAAGTTACTCAAAGACAAGTTCATTGAAGGTATTTTTGCAAAAACTTCTGAGTACATCCACCAAACTTGACAAGAAGATGAAAATGGTAAAACTTATTGTTGTTAAAGCTTATCGAGGTATGTTTAGAACTTTACCTCTCTTATATGCATATTGTTTATCTATTTGGGGGGAATAAGTAATCTTTGAAGTAAAATTTTATTTTAGAATTTTCTTATAATTAATGCTTCTCGATTTTCTTGTTACATCTTTTAGAAGGCATTTTGATAGGGGGAGATATGAAAAGCATGTGTTAATATTCTTAGGGGAAGTTGTGCTAAATTTAGGTTCATGCTTTTAAGGGAATCATTTATGTGGTTCTAAATTTTTCTTAATTATTCTTTTTGATGATTCCAAAGGGGGAGAAAATTTAAGAAAAATATGTTATAAATTTGTTATGATTTTTATTGTATTAATTAGGGGGAGAATTAATTTTTTTTTAGTGAAATTCAAGAATGATCTTTATGGTGATATGTTGGACTTTATATTGAAATTATCACTTGATATATGTACTACCTATGGTTTATATGAATTTCAAGTTATTTTTCTTATATTGTTTGTCATCATCAAAAAGGGGGAGATTGTTGGCTTTTTGGCCCTTAATATGAAATTAATTAATTTTAATTAATTAATTAATCAATGTTTTGATGATAACAAACCCATTTTTTAATTACTGAAAATTTTAATGTTTTAATGTGCCCATAGCGTAGAGCTCGGAACAACAATTCTATCGCCTCTTGAATCACTCAAATCGGAGCTAAAACGAAGAAATTATAGCCGAAACAAGCTTTAACGAAAAATACCGATGGCGATGACGTGGCGGCCAAGTCAGCATCAATGGACCAATCCGAAGCTGACATGTGGACCAATTGGAGAGCAACACATGGACTTTTGATATTTAAATATATATATTATATATAAACTTTTATGTGAGTAACGGTTCTTTGAATATTAAAAAAAAAAAATCAAATCAAAATTTCAGCATTTAATGCTGTCAGATTTATTAAAAAAAAAATTATTTCTTTTACCGTTTTCTCACATTACATATATATATATATATATATATATATATATAATTATTATTATTACTATTATTATTATTATTATTATATATTTTAAAAGTTACTGTTGGTTTTTTTTTTTAAAAAAAAATAATATTTATTTTTTTATTATTATTATATTTATATTACTTTATTCTTTTAAATTTCTTTTAATCTCCACCCTTGGTTTTTCTTTAACCTCAATCCAATGGTCCAAATTAAGTTCAATTTCAAATTTCTTCCAACTCTATCTTCTTCCTATATATACTCCCATTCTCTCACAAAATTATATACAACACTTTCTCTCTAATTCTTCTATTGCTATCTCTTCCAACTTTAATGTTGTTCTACTTATTGTGAGAGATTTTATTTTTGAGAGAATTCTTGAGCTATTCAATTTTATTTTTCTTAACCATTTGTGAGCATTAATTTGTAAGAATTTTTCTTACAAAATTGTGAGCGAAAATTTGTATATCTACTCTTTTGAGAGAGTTTGTGAGATTGTATTCAAATTCCAAATTCTTTGTAAGGGTTGCTCTTGAGCCCGAAAAAGAGAGGTTGTAACGGTTTGATCCTAAACCGCGAAAAGGATCGGGTTTGTTCTTGCTCTTGAAAAAAGAACATTGTACCGGTTGGACTCTAAGCCGTGGAAAGAGTCGTGTTCTTCAATCGAATACCCAAGAGGAGCTTGGGGAGTGGAGTAGGCCGTTTTCCGAACCACTATAATTTTTCGGTGTTATTTTCTCTAACCCTCTACTATTTAATTTTTGCAATTAACTTTCTTTATCGTTATTTGCATGAAATTAATTCCTATAATTTATTTTTAATGTTTATGGACAACATTTACATTGGAATTAATTTGGGTGTTTTTTTTATTTCAAATTTGTTGACCAACTTGTGTTAAAATTAATTCTATAAAAAGTTTGCCTATTTGTTTAAATTGGGCCCACCGTACTAAAAAGTTTAGAAAATTTCATTAAACCCTATTCACCCCCCTCTAGGGTTGTCATACCGATCCAACAAAGTACACTCCACTCTCTGTTCCACTCGACCAGGTTCTGGCGGCGATTCATCATACAGATTTGCTGAAACGTCCAGACAGACTGAAAATGGATCCTAACAAGAGGGATAAGAACAAGTATTGTGTGTTTCATCGGGACCATGGACACACAATGCGCAATTGCATACAGCTTCGAGACGAGATAGAAAGTCTGATCAAGGAAGGATACCTGAAGGAGTTTGTCAGGGGTGAGGAGAGCAAGAGGCTGAGGCCGAACAGGGAGGATCGTGACGGAGAAAATAATGACCCACCGTTGGAAATCAAAACCATTTTGGGAGGACCAGAAGGAGGGGAATCGAGTCGAAAAAGGAAAGCAGTAGCCCGAGAGGCCAGGTTTGAGATTGAGGAGCAAAGAGTATATTCAGTTCGGGTCTCAAAGGGGTTGCCACCGATAGAGTTCACTGAGTTAGAAGCTTCCAGGATACATCAGCCTCACAATGATGCACTGGTGGTGAGCTTGACGATTACCAATGCACGGGTTCATCGTGTTTTGATTGACGGCGGGAGTTCAGCGGATGTTCTATCTTCAAAGGTGTTCGAGGTTATGAAATTGGGAAGAGATCGACTAAGACCGGGTGTGGCACCACTAGTTGGCTTCGGGGGAGAAAAAGTGATGCCAGAGGGTAGCATAGAGTTGCCTGTAACTTTTGGGGAAGGCAGAATGTGGTGACGAAGATGATAAATTTTTTAATAGTAGACTATATATCTGCTTACAATGCCATCCTCGGAAGGCCAGCGCTGCATGAATTGAAGGCTGTTGCATCAACTTACCACCAGATGATGAAGTTCCCAACTGATAATGGAGTAGGAGTAGTGCGGGGGGAACAGAAAGCTTCCCGTGAGTGTTACTTCACTACACTCAGAGAAACAAGCAAACAAGCGAGGAAACCTGGCCCACGGGGGGACGAAGGTCGAGGCCGACCAGGTCGAGGCCGAGCAGAGGAACATTCTTTGCCAATGGAACACTGAGTGATACCTTTTTTGTCTTTTATTACTTTTTGCATAGATTAGTTTTGTTTCCGTTATGTTTCTGGGATTTGCGTTTATTGATGTAGGAGGCTCAAATTGAATTTTTGCGTTGTTGCTAATAAAAACCCATTAGTTGATTTTGTTATTGCAGATCGGCTTGTAAAAAGGTCCTTGTTGGAGTGGCAACGCCTATACTCCCAAGGTTCCCCGGTGGAGTGGCAACGCCTATACTCCCCGAGGTAATTGACTTGTAAAAAGGTCCTTGTTGGAGTGGCAACGCCTATACTCCCAAGGTTCCCCGGTGGAGTGGCAACGCCTATACTCCCCGAGGTAATCGGCTTGTAAAAATGTCCTTGTTGGAATGACAACGCCTATACTCCTCAAGGCAAACGACAACTAATGGACCCTCGGGAACAGAGCCAGGGCCCCAATCGAAGCCGTACCAACAGACGAAGGTGCGGAGGCATTAAAGCTTCAAGGTAAATTACATTCCAAGCATTTTCTTTTTACTCAAGTATAATTTTTCAATTTAAAATAACACTTGAGTAGGGGTCTGAGGAGAAGGGATTGTCGAATAATCGAAGTTTTGTTTATGAAATAGTATCCAGGTCGCCGAGGCCGAGCATGCCAAGGCCGAGCATGCCGAGGCCGATCAGGGGAACCACATGGGTTTAATTTGTTGCACGATTCTTAATTTCTTTTGTTGCATGTGGCTAGTTGATCTCATGCATGACTATGTTACTTTCGTTACAAATGTTGAAATTTGTTCAGGCGCGGACTTGAGAAGTGAAGTTGACAGCCTCTTTGGCAGATTGAATATGTACCTTTTTCTTCCTTGTCTTTTATGTGCAAAAAAGGTGGTGGTAATCATTGACTTTATCATTATCATTATATTGTCCTGGATGTTGGAGTAAAGTTCTTTACTCAATTGTTACATAGTGTCGTAGTGAAAGTATTTGCTCTACCTTAGTTGGCCAAGCTTGTGGTCGGCCTCAGCATATTTCCAGGGCCGACCACACTCAATTGTTTCAGTTTAATCTTATTTAGGTTAAGTGTGAGCAATGAGGGCCAAAGTGGAGTAATGGGAGAAGAAGTTAAAACATTTCCATTAGATTTAGTTAAAAGCAACAAAACAAGGATTACACAGAGTTACATTGAAAAGAAACAAAGATTAATCATAACAAAGATAGCATGGGAGGCCGGAATCCGAGGACTTCAGAGATCCATGTGGTCCCTACCACCAGAAGACTCATCAGATGAAGCAAAGGCATCAGGGTTGGTGGCAAGAGTAGCGAGATCCTCTTGTATAAATGTGCCGTCCACAGTTGGGTGGCGCTTGCTATATCTCTTCTGCGCCCACTTGATGCCGTCATTCCATATCTCGTCCTACATGGCGTAAAACTAGCTAGTTTTCTTGAACTCATCAGCTAGGTAGTTAGCACTGGCCAAGTGAGCCTTGGCCTCCATAAGTTGGGCTTTGGTAGACTCCAACTCAGCATCCCTAGATTTGAGTTTTGTTCGTACTTCCTCCAGCAGACGATTTGCTTCATTAAGCCTCTCCTGGGCCTAAATAAGCTCGCTCCGTGGGACGCTATTCAGTTGAAGCTCGTTAATCTTGTACGCCAGGCTGATTGAAGAGGCAGTGGCCTTTGTGAAAGCCTGCGCCAAAGAAAGGAAGCTGAGTAAGAAAGGACAATAATAAAAGTAGAAAGAGGGAGGAGTTAAAGGAACTTACATCTCGAAGATGCCTCTGGAATTCCCGCATGCCTTGGGAAGGATCCTCGACCCCTAACTCACCTTCGGGCCTGCGAGATTGCAGCCCTTGCCGACACATGAAGTTCTGGGTCATGATTTCCATCTCGCTACCCCCACTCCCGTAGTCCTTGAGAAGGGCAAAAACGGGAATGCCCGATTGAAGGTCTGTGTCTGTGACTGTAGAATGCGTTTGGTAGCGGGTCCTACGGGTAGAGGGGGCTGGGCGGCGAGAGCCCTCAGCCACAACCCGCGGGACCTCATCCTCGGTAAGGTCCACAGAAGCCGCTCAAGAAGTTCCAGCTTTGTTGCGGGATTCACGCCTTTTTCGTTGAGAGTCGTACATCCCTCGGAAGGCCATTTCTGTACAGAATGCAGGGAGCAAGGTTAAAAAAGAAAAGAAAAAAGGGGAAGCAGGCCGAGGCCGACCACGCCAGGGCCGACCAGGCTAAAGCCAGCCGGGGCGAGACCTACTAGGTGTTCTACCTTCTGAACTGATAGTGCGTTGTCTTGCTAACCCGACTGATTCAAGGACACTCTGATCGACCAGTAGAGGGTCGTGACGACTGATCTTTTCAAGGGTCAAAACGTACTTAGCAAATTTCTTAGTCGTGGGGGAGTGCCGGATGTTGCGAGGTACTGAAAAGCAAGAAGATAAGTTAGGAAAGAAGAGTTGCAATAATAAAGAAATGGATTCCAATGGGAAGGAGAATAAAAAGCTTACCATATTCTCCAAACCTCATTGGAACCCCAAAAAAACAACCTTCTTGGTTTTTTTCCAACCAATTGCCACTCACAAAAAACCAACCGTTTTTCCACCTTTTCACGGAAGTGGGTCCGCTAATTAAAGTGCCTTTTCTAGCACTTATGTAGTAAAAAAAATCACCAAAAGTAGGATTATGGCTGATAATGTGTAAAGACAAGAAATCTTCGACAGTCATTAAGGATCCCCCACCGTGCATTGCCCAAAGAGCGAAGCAACCAATAAGGTTGCACCACCCGTTTGGGGCAATTTGAGCGGGGGCTGAACCTGTGCAAACTAAGAAATCTTGCAAAAATAGCGGAAGAGGTAAGCGAACACCAAATCTAAACATAGCAAGGTAAAATGCAACTTCCCCATCGGGGGGATTCTCAAGACTTTCATCAGCATTAGGAACCGAAGGTGCACATCGTCGGGAATATCATACTTGATCCGCAAAAACTCTAGGTGATATGCGGTCAACAAGCATGATAAATCCGAGGAGTGTGCAGAAGGCTCCCTATCACTACTCTCAGAAAGCTCGGATCCAGAAAGCAATTGGAACTGGAAGGACCATCGTCGGAATAAGATTCCCCCACATCCGGAGAGGTGACCGAACCCTCACTAGCCATATGGTTAATTTAATGAGAGAAGGAGGAAAAGACTTTTGATGGAACTAACCTTTTTCAGAACCGAAATCAGAGAGGAAGTGAGCAAAGAGCAAGAGGTTTTGTGGAGAGAAATGGAAGTGGAGGGGTGGTAGTTATAGGAAAGAATTGGGAGAGATGGCGGGAGAAATTTGAATTTGAATTCAAATTCAGGTAGAGAGAGGGAGAAAGATTGATGGGACGGGACTGAAAAGTCCCGTCCAGTCGCGTCGGCCTCGGCTTTTTGCTGAGGCCGAGGTGCGCCTGCAGCGCAGCAGGCGCGCCAGGCGTGTCAGGCGCGCAGCCTGACGCGCCAGACCGAGGCAGGTGTGCCTCGGTCCCCTTCCTCTTTTGTCCTATTCCTTCTTTTATCTTTTTTCTCCAACCATTCCTCCCAACTGCGAGCCAGCTGGTCCGGTTCAAATCCAACCAGGAATGTTACTAAGAGAATCGGCACATGCATAATTTTAAGCTAAAGTTTACAATTTTCAGTGGATAGTCCAAGGAGGCCAAATTGCCAAAGTCGGGCCTTATACTCTGTAGTTGGGCTTGCAGACGACCCGAACTGAGGCAAGTGACATAACACCCAAACCCCAACCAGAGAGTGGGGGCTTAATGTTATTGGTATTTTTGGCATAGCATAACTTGGGCCCCGGAAGCGACTTTGGGCCCGAACCAGGTCGGCCCACAAAGAGAACCCAGCCCAAAATGGGCTAACTCACTCCTCTGCCCTGGTATTGGGTCGAGGCCGAGGAGGTGGTCGGCCTCGGCATTGGGCCGAGGCCGAGGAGAAGCATAAGCCCACAGGGGCCATTTGGGTTAAGCAAAGGGTCTTCCTAGGCCCGAGAGGGAAGGGTTCGCGGAGCAGGGGCCGACTTGTAGCGAAGAAAGACAGAAAACCCTAATTTGAGGAGAAGATATAAAAGGTCCACTGAGGACCCAGGTAAGGGGATCCGAAAACCAGAATTCCTAAATTGAATACTTTGACAACTTTGACTGTTGCTTGACTGTATTCTCTCCGATCTCTAACTTAGGCATCGGAGCGTGTGTGGCGAGCACCACACCGATGTGCAGTGTTTACTTCCTTTTTTGCAGGTCACGTCTTCCCCGGACTCAAACAAATTCACTGTCGGTGTCACGTGAAGGTCAGGTGAGCCCTTGGCCGGATTTTTCCATCAACACAGGTCATTTATTCAAAATTTTGTTTTAAAAAGAAGCAAAATGCTAATATGTATAAAACATATTTGTATTTATTTTCAAACATTGAATTAAGATTTGATATTATGAAAAATTACATTTAAAGACTTAAAAATTATTTTTAAGAGTTGGAGAATAAATAATTCAAAAAGAATTATGGAATTAAGTAAAATTAAAATAAATATATTTTTATATATAGTTGTATGATAAGTAAAGAGATATTCCTATAAAATTTGGTGTTTCCGGGAAAGCTTCTGATTCCCTTCACCGACTTGGATGGCTCTCTAACTTCTCAATTACCTCTATCTTACCTCTTCCCACTTCTGGTTCCTTTTAAGAGATTTTATGTGTCCTAACATTATGTCTTCCTTCACCATAAAATGGTATTTCTTCCCATTTAGAATCAAATGAGTTTTTTTGCACCTCTTGAATACCTACCATATAAAATAAATATTAAATTTATAAGTTAAAAACAAGATCTAAGAAATCTCATATTAAATCAATACGGGGTGGTGGCGCAGTTGGCTAGTACGTAGGTCTCATAGTTATATTAGTTATTCTAAGGTTGAGAGTTTGAGCCTCTCTCACCCCAATTTGATTTTTAAATTTTACATACATAGAGATGCTCGGAAATGAAGGTCGGGTTTGTAGCTAACCAACATTCATTTTTAAAGGTTATACCCACCAACAAAATACATTTTCAGCCATTTACTTAACACAATAACCAAATTAAACATAACGTGTTTCAAAAAAAAAAAAAAAATTAAACATAACCCAAATGAAATGTTTAATTTAAAGATACTTCAAATGATTTTAATTTAATTATTAATTTAAATATTAGCTAGAGGCATTGAAACTAACCCCTCCTTTGAATTATTAAGGGCCTATTTGGAAGGCAATGCGGATTCTGTTTTATGTTTTCAGATTCACTGAATTCAGTGAATATGCGTTTGACATATGTGTTTTTTAAAACTGTTTTCGGATTATGTGATCCAAATAGTGGAAATTCTTAAAACAACTTTTTTATGTTTTCAGTGTATCCAGATTTTGAATTTGAAAATTTTAAATGCAAAATTAAATTTAAAAAAAAAAAAGATAAAAACTTTAATCAATATAGTATTTCATGTTATAAACTCAATTCGTTTTTGTGAAATTAAAATTTGTATAATATAATGTATTATAAATTATATGATATTATAAATTAATAATTATACAAAATTTATAACATATAAAATATTTATAAATTAATTAATAATAGTTTATATTCAACTTAATATTTAGTTGATAACTACAAATAGTTTATGGTTTATAAATATGTTATCAAACAGATTTTGAACAATTTATGAAATTTGAATCCAATTTCTGAAATTGCTACCAAACACATATTTGAAAACATGAAATACAACTCTATTTCCATTGAATTCCTTGTTTTCAAATTTCTGTTTTCAGATCACCTACCAAACACACCTTAAAATTTTTGTTTTAAGAAAAAGTAAAATGTCAATATGTAAAACATCTATGTATTTATTTTCAGACATTGAATTAAGATTAGCAACTAACTCATTTCAATTTACATTATGAAAAGTTACATTATAAAGACACGGTTCCTTTAGAAAAACGAAGGTCCCGTTTGGTTCGTGATTTGAAAATTGTTTTCGAAAATAAAGAATTCAGTAGAAAACGAAAACAAATTTCTTATTTCCATTGTATCTAAAAACATGTTTGGTTCCAATTTAAAAACTTTAAATTTGAATTCAAAATTTGAAAATCGTGTTTGGTTATGAATTTGAAAATGCATGAAAATATTAATATGTGTTTGGTAAAATTAATTTTTTTTTAGAAAAAGTTAATTTAATAGGATTATTTTTCTATTTGACTTTTATTTATTTTTAGAGAGATTATAACTCAATTATGCTGGAATTGATTCTTCAAAAAAAAAAAAAAAAATTGTTGGAATTGAAATTATAAGGAAAAAAAAAGATATACCATATAGTTGTATTATATGAAACTTTTGATTTGTAAAGTGGAGGAGTATATCAAAATAGGTAGAATTATGTAAAAAGTAAAAATAACAACCAAAACATCAAACACACTATTTACACAACAATAATTTTGTATTTTTTTTCCTTTAGAGTCGAAGAGAATTTGGATATCAAAAATAAAAAAAATGTTGTTTGTAGATAATGCAACATTGTTTGATGGAAGGAAAGATGTGTTTTTTAAAGTTGTATCTCGTGTTTCTATTATTTTAAAAACAAAATTGGAAAACAATGAAAACAACATTTTATCGTTTTTGAAAACAGACCATTTTTTGAGTTGTTTTCGGAAATTGTTTTTGAAAATAGGTATACCAAACACGCTTTCATGGTTTCCCTTGTATTTTTTATTTTCGAAAACATAAAAACGAAAACGAATCATGAACCAAACGGGGCCGAAGTTATTCAAGTTCTTTTTCCCAAAGAAATCTCGCTCCAAGGACCTAGCGAGTCATCTACTTAAAAAAACTCTCCCTGCAGTGCGCCCCTCTTTGAATTAGGTCATGCAATACTTATTGAATACAAAGAACAAAAATTCTCGTAGAATCGAGAATGAAGTTTTCATTCTGTACATGCCACATCACGAATTAGTAACTGCATCTAATCTCCAAAAAAATCCCAATTAACGTGTCTCTACTTGAGCCTCCAAAGATAAAGGTACATGAACAACCATTTGATCCCCATCAAAGTCTCATTGAATCCCTTACAAACTAATTGATGTAAACAAATTGCATGTCATTCTACTAAGGCTTAGTTTGGGGTTGCTGTAGCTTCTAAAATAATTGTTGTTAACTGTGCTTTTAAGAAAATCAACTGTATTACGAAGTAAATTAGTGTTTGGTAAATTTTAGCTTTATAGACGAAAAAGTAAGTTGAGGTGTTTAGTAAATTAATATTCTAAATTATTGCAGCTTAACTATATTTTTTCAATAAATAAATTTAATGTTGATATTTAATTTCAAAATTTTAAAAGATAATTTCAAAATTATTTTAAGATAATTAGTTTTTTTGAAACATGTAAGATAATTGTTTTAAATTTCATATGATTTAAAATATAATCTTATGTTTAACCTAGATGTTTTTATATTTTGTTAAGAAATATAATTTTCTACTTGTATTGGAAAAAATATTATTTCAATTTAAATAAAAATAAAAACAAATAATTTCAAATGAGTATAAAATAATAGAATAAAAATATGTTAAATTAAAAAAAATGATTCACACGAATCAAGTCTAAACAACGTATAGAGGAGATGAATAGTTAGTTACAAATTAGATTTTTAAGAAAGCTAAATGGAAAAGCTACAATTATTAGATTTTGCAAATGAACGTGGTTGAAAAAGTACTTTTATAAAAATTTATTTATAATCTGTTTTACAAAACGCTAAAAATGGTTAAGATTCTTTTTTAATCACTTCAACCGCTTCCAAAATCAACGCCAAACGCATCCTAAAATAGGTTGGAAGGTCTGGATGCCTAATTTATGCAGAGTAGGCATGCTATTTAGCAATATGGGATGCCCCTGCATAACTTCCTGAAGTATTTCCCATACAATAGGCTCTTTTTTCAAAATTTTACTCTTAGTAACTTCTATGTAGGAAGCAAAATGTAGTTGAATTAGACCACAAATTATAAAATTTATTTTAAAGAGTTGTTGAAGAATAAATAATTCAAAAAGAAATATGGAATTAAATAAAATTAAAATAAATATATTTATATATAATTGTATCATTAGTATAGATATATTTCTATAAAATTCAGCATACTCGAGGAAGCTTTTGATTCATTCACCGAATTAAGTGGTTCTAATTTCTCAATTACCTCTAACTTACCTCTGTCCGCTTCTAGCCCCTTTTTTCAAGATTTTATATCCCATCAAGATATCTTCCTTCACTATGAAGAGATATTTCTCCAAATTTAGGATCAAATGATCTTCACACCATTTGAGTACCTACCATATAAATAAATATTCAATTTATAGATTAAAAGCAAGATCTATAAAATCTTATTTAAATCATCATGGGGTGGTGGCACAGTTGGCTAGTGCGTAGGTCTCATAGCTTAAGAGTTATCCTGAGGTCGAGAGTTCGAGCCTCTCTCACCCCAATTTGTTTTTTTTCAATTATATATACATATACTCCCTTTTGGCATTTGGCTAAGAGTTTGTTTGATTTAACTTTTTAAGTGTTTCATTTTGAAACAAAAAAATCATTTTGAAAAAATTTCTAGTGTTTGACAACCACTAAAAATGACTTATTAGAAAATGAGCTTGAGAAATAAACCATTTTCAGAGAAACACTTGAAACCAACTTTTTTAAAAAGAGTTTAAAATATACAATAACTTGTGTATAAAAACACTTGTGAGGAAATGTAACCAAACATATGAGTGTTTAAATTCTAAAGAATTTTTATACAAAATGTTTTTTAAAAAATGCATTCTTGAAAAACATTTAAATTAAAATGTTTTGGCTAATAAGTCATTTAATTTAAATTATATATACATATACTCCCTTTTGGCATTTGGCTAAGAGTGTGTTTGGTTTAACTTTTTAAGTGTTTAATTTTGAAAAAAAAAAATCAATTTGAAATAATTTCTAGTGTTTGGCAACCACTAAAAATGACTTATTAGAAAATGAGATTGAGAAATAAACCATTTTGAGATAAACACTTGAAACCAACTTTTTTTAAAAGAGTTTAAAATATACAATAACTTGTGTATAAAAACACTTATGAGGAAATGTAACCAAACATATGAGTGTTTAAATTTTAAACAATTTTTATACAAAATGTTTTTTAAAAAAATGCATTCTTGAAAAACATTTAAATTAAAATGTATTCCAAATGGACACTAAATTGTAAAAGGTTCACTTTCATTAATACCCTTAACCTTTCAAAAAAGTTAAAATACCCTCACTAGAGAATGTTTTTTCTTCTTCCTCTCTTTGCAAATTCTTTCTCCATGATACTAAAAAAAAAAAAAAAAAAAAAAAAAAAAAAAAAAAAAAAAAAAATCCATGAAAATTAGTGAGAAGTTTTGATTATTTGTCATGTATTCATAAATTACAAGTTTTCTTCTCCTTCAACACAAGATCCCAAAAGTTAGTATAACCAAATTCTTACGAAGCTTCAAGATGACTTTTGCTTCATTATTGAATTCTTCATGTTATTGACCTGATTTTGTTGATAAACCCTTATAGACTTAGGCTTGCATCTAAAATAATTGTTGTTAACTTTGCTTTCATGAAAATCAGCTGTACTATGAAGTAAATTAGTGTTTTGTAAATTAAAATTCTAAATTGTTACCGCTTAACTATATTTTTTCAATAAATAAATTTAATGTTGATATTTAATTTCAAAGTTTTATAAGATAATTTCAAAATTATTATACGACAATTATTTTTTGAAACATATAAGATGATTATTTTAAATTTCATATGATTTAAAATATAATGTTATGTTTAATCTAAGATATTTTTATATTGGGAAAAATGCACTTTTAGTCCCTGAGGTTTGGGTTAGGTTTCATTTTGGTCCCTGAGTTTTCAAACTCAACAATTTAGCCCTTGAGGTTTGGATTTCATTATACTTTTAGTCCCTCCGTCAAATTTTCTATTAAACCCGCACAGAATGCTCCGTCAAATTTTCTGTTAAACCCCCATGGAATGCTGACGTGACACCTATTTTTTTTATTAAAAAATTATTTTATGATTTTTTTAAAATAAAAATATATTATTTTTTTAATATTTGTAATTCTTCTCTCCTCCATTTCTCTTCTTCTTCAACCCAATCATCCTCCTTCCTCTTCAACCCAACTCTTCTTCTTCCAACCACCACCACATAATACCAGCAGCGACCGCCGCTTGTCGGCGACCGACAATCGCCAGAATTTTTTTTTCTCTTCTCTTCTTCTTCCTTTCTCCTCTTATTCTCCTTTCTTTTCATTTTCATTTTTTCTTTTTTTTTTAAGAAAAGAGGAAAAAACAGGGAGGGGGAGCTCATATTTTTTAATTAAAAAAATTATTTTATGATGTTTTAAAATAAAAATATATTAAAATAATTAAAATGTATATTAAAAATTATTTTTTTCAAGTATTGTCTTTAAAATATTACATGCAAGTCTATCATGATTTCTGATAATGAGACCCATTCTTCTGCTATTAGGACTCCAATAATTAATGGTGATGTGTATGACGTAGTAGACGAACACCATGTTTCTATTACTGAGAAATCCACTGGTGTGACAGTTTGTTCGTCTTCTAAGGTCAGGATTGATAGTTTTATTTGTCAGCCCTCTACTTCTTCTGATTTTTCTTTACAGGTTCCCCGCCTTTTGAGAAGGCAAATTTCAAAAAATAATGTTGTATGGTCTCGAGGAGAGAGACCACCTTGAATGAAGAAAAGAGAAGCGAGTCACGTCGGGCAAGCGATGTTAAAAATTGCATTTCTAGGAGCTACCTAGAGAAAAATTTTACTGCTTTCTGTTTTTCCTTTTTTTTTTTTTTTTTTTTTTTGTTTTGCATTTGCTTGGTTTTTTCT
Organism: Luffa aegyptiaca; assembly: GCA_017139565.1. Taxonomy (NCBI): domain Eukaryota; kingdom Viridiplantae; phylum Streptophyta; class Magnoliopsida; order Cucurbitales; family Cucurbitaceae; genus Luffa; species Luffa aegyptiaca. The sequence goes on from CM029407.1 coordinate 23,599,602, forward strand.
TATTCAGTTTGTTGTTTTTGAATTCTTAGGTAAGCGACTTTAAAAAGACAGATTCATACACCTTTCAACCTTGAGCTTCAGTTCAAGGGAGTATCTTCTCTCCCTTTTTCTATTTATTGCCTTTGTTGTTCATGTCTATTATTATATTGAGGACAATGTAAGAATTAGGTTGGGGGTGGGGTAAACTTTGTTTTCTGTCTATTGGGTCCTGAGCACCTGAGCGTCGGACCAATTGTATGCTTTTATTGCTTGACTTGAATTATGGATGCTTTTAGATGTTTTTAGCATGATAATGATTTCCTAGGATTAGGTTTTGTATTGATAGGTTTGCTTTTGATGAGTTGTAATCGTGAGTGCCCCAAAAGGGAGCCTTTTTAATTATTATTTTTTTGTGAAATATCTTGCATTGGTTGAGTTTCTTTCTTGCTTTAGAATAGGATTCGAATGCTTAGGAGAGGTTTATTAGACTTAGATTTCTGTTGTCATCCCGATAGGTGTAAGGATGAGTTTAAAAAATAGAAAGTTTTCGCAAATTAGCATGTGAACCTTTCCTAGGAAAAAGAAAAGAAAATTTGTCTGTTGAAAGAAAATGAGTTAACAAAAAAGATAAAAAAAAAAGAGTGAGTGAGCTTAAAAAAAAAAGGAAAAAAAAATTTATGGCTCTTCTTTCATTTCTTACTTTCATTAGAAAAAGCATGCTTGTCATAATCATGAGTGATAAGGGGTAAAAAGAGCTACCTACCGTGTGATCAGTTAGGCCAACCAATGGTAAAACTCGGGTTATGGGTCCCTGCATTGTAGTGTGAAAGCTAGTGCCCCGCCTTAAAAGAATGCAAAAGTGAGGAGCTCCTAAGTTTCAGGCGCCTAGGTAGAAAGTAGCAGTCTAATTTGTTCCACTTTCTCCCTTTAGCGAGTCCTTAGTGCTAGTGTAGGGGGAAGATAGAATGAGAGCTTGATAAGCCAATCCTGGGTTAGTAGAGTTCGTTCTAGGTGAGTTAGAAGTCTCTGGTGCAAGATATTCTCTGAAAAATTTTGATTTGTCTCTCAGTTGGGTCTCATGTGCATGTCTTTTGATTGAATTCTTATTGATTCTTTAGCTTTGAGAATTAAGTCATGAAAATTCATCTATTTTTATCCATATTCATGCCTTTTTAGCTTTGCTCGATGTAACGCCCCCAAATTTTAACCTAATCTCGAGAACATAAATAAACTTTACTATGAGACCAACTATTATGCCATCGAAAATTCGGCAGCATAACAACGTAATTACAGCCACCCAAAAATTTTAGACACCTAAAAAGCATATATACACTTCTAAAAACACCAGAACCAACCTTTTACTTCACTTGACAACAACCCAACATACTCAATGCAATAAGAATTAATTCCAAATCTCAATTAGAAGCAACACGAGTCAGATCTCGTAGCGATTACTAATTAATGAAATTAACACATCCCAAATGAAAGAAACTAGAAGCTTAAATCTATTACAACTGCCAAGCAAAATAACCAACAACTACTTCGGTTTAACAATAATACAATTAGAACACTAAACGCGAAATTAAATCAAAATAACTAGATATCTAATGGTCTCTTCCTGCAAGCCTCCTCCTCATCACCAAGTCTGAATATGCTCTCATCACCTGCAAAATCTGGTGGTGGGTCAGTACAAAACCACAGTACTAAGTGGCTCACACCTGAGGAGCCATCAAACAACATACAACGCATAAGGCAAAAATCATGCTCTTTAAACACCAGAACAAATACGCAAGTATGATATTCACCTCCAACATCACAATCACGCATAACATCACAATTAACATCTTGAGGTCAACCATAACACCATTAACACAATTTCGTCAGATTATCCTCAACCATTCACAAATCCAACAATCACATAGGTCAACTAGTCGGTTCCTGACCTTTGCACTCAAGACCTCAACTCTAGAATAGCATTCAAACACAACTTAGCAAGACCCTCATTTGCAATATATCGACTCCTGGCCTTTGTACCCAGGTACCCTTATACCTGTATATGGAAAATATTGGCCCCTGACCTTTGTACCCAGGCACCCCAATATCTCCCATATACTTGCAACATATATCGATCCCTGACCTTTGTACCCGGCGCCTCAATATCTGTTGCAATCCAATATGAATATCGATCCCCGACCTTTGTACCCGGGCGCCTCGATGTTCATACTTAACTATACAACTATTTCTATGTATCGACTCCTGACCTTTGCACTCAGGTACCCCGATACTTACACAAGAGAATATTGATCCCCAACCTTTGTACCCAGGCGCCTCAATATTCTCATATACCTACCACAAATATAGATCCCTAGCCTTTGTACCCAGGCGCCTCGATATTTGTTGTACACACTCACGAATGTCGACCCCCGACCTTTGTACCCGGGCACCTCAATAATCGCCTATTTTATTTACCTCATCATCAGTCCACGACCATTTGTACTCGAGGCCCTGATGTCCTTATCACTTTCCTTTTTCTCAATGGCAGTCTTCGACCATTTATACCCGAGGACCTGCCAATTCTTTGTCATAACTCAAGGCCCTCTGACCCAACATTCTCTCTAGATCATACCAAGTCTAAACAAAACAAAACAAAACAAAACTCATGTATTTCAAGGCAACTACAACGAAACAATACTTCTATCACAACAAGTTCCAGTCACCTCATTTTAGGATAACTCAGCACAACAGTTTAACACCTCAACTCCACAACAAAGCTCGCCAATAACATAAAGATACATACATATATACCACATATGCTACAGTCAACAATTAACCGCACAAAACATACTAACACACAAGCAACCAAATTCCTTAGGTAGAATTCCACTTACAAATTGCTAACACACTCCTAAGCGAACCTAACGAGCTCCTACAATAAGAAAGATAAGGCTTCAAGGCTAGGATTCACTTGCTAAATCTTAAACCAAGACGAACATGGCTTAGAAGAGTGTTCTTTCCCAACAAGAGGCTTAAGCTAGGATTTGAACACTTTGAAACCAAACCAATACCACAAGCAAAGATTTCAAAAGGTTAGAAACTAATTCACAGCACACAAGACTAGCTTGAAAGGGTTTAAACTAAGCTCTCTTAACCGATCCTTACCAAAAAGGACTTTGATCCAAGCTAGAAGCGATCGAATGAGTCTGAACCTATGTACGGGAAACTTCCAAGCATTAGGGATCAATTTATCATACCTTAAAATACTTTTAATGAGTTCGAACAGGTATAAGGCATGTCGAAACTTACTGAACTACCCAAAACGAGCTCGAACTAATGCTGGTTGATACTCGTTGGAGTTCGAGATCACCAAACAAGAGTTATTGCGCTATGGGCAATCTGAATCAACATTGTTCAGCTTGTGGGTAATTGTCGAACACTAGATTCAAGCCCAAAAGCTCGTTGGTTGGTGTTCGAAGAAGCTTAAACCTGCAAATTAGAAGTCGTTAAGGAGTGGGTATCTTGATTTGAAGTCGAATAAGCATGGTAAACCATATTAGAGCCATTTGGGTTATGGGTAACTCAAATTCGAAGCCTAAAGAGTATGGGCTCAAGCGAAAACTTACCAGAACGTCGAACAAACGACATAGGAGGGTTGAAAACAGCGTGAGACTCGCTGGACCGAGAGAGAGGGCAGCTAAACGGCGTGAAAGCATCTGGGCATCGCAGATCGACCACTAGAAACCCACAATCTCGTGGATCTCTTGCTACTCGTGCTAAAAAAAAAGAAGAACGAGAGTGAATAAGAGATTCGCGTGGGTTCGCTCGCTACTGGCCAAAACGAGAGAAAGAGAGAACTTACGTCGTTGGTCTCAGGGAAGAAGGAAGACCCGATGCCGCTCGCACACAAGGAAGGCTGGCCGGAGAAGAATCGCCCGCCGGACTTACGACTCGCGTGGGTCTCGTCGGAGGAAGAGAAAACTAGAGAGAGAGAGCAAGGGAGACGGCTTCGCGGCTGCTGCAGACGAGAGAAACATCCGTGCAAGGTCTGCTCGCCGTAAGAAGACTCGCGGCTCCATGGGTCTGCTACCAACGAACGAAGAAGAAGATGCGTGGGGGGGGGGGTGTGCGGCGCAAAGAGAAAGAAGGGGGAAAAATGTGGGTTTAGGGTTTCCTTCTTTTTTTTTTCTATATATATCTTATTTCACCCAATTAACAACCAACAAATAAAGGAGAATGAGTAACTAAGGCTTAGTATATCAAATAAGGAAATTAAGGAATTTGGAAAAATCTAATAAGAAGGAACGTTTGGTTACTCTTTGAACTTAGGGCATAAGGTCTTAAATTAAATTCCCACATTAGAGAATTAAAGGTTTAGCAGAAACTCTATTCCCTAAATTTCAAGAAATGTAACTCATCAACTTATTGGCTAGCATTAAATTCTAGATACAAACTTTAGGGAATAGACCCAAATGATTTAGAATTAGCTTAATTTTTATAATGCAAGGCGTTACACTCGAGGACTAGTAAGATTCAAGTTGGGGGCATTTGATAGCACCCAAAATGTGCTATCTTATCACTTCTAATTCGATCTTGTTAGTATGAATTTGATGGTTTTAAGTGTTTATTTTACGGGGATTCGAGCACAAGAGGACAATTAGGCCTATATTTCATTTTGGTGCTAACTTGGGATTTTTACGGTGTTTTCGAGCTATTATGGAGTCCCCGAGATGACGTGAAGCCAAAGGCATCGACCGGAACGCTTGGACATAATTTTTGGAGCCAAAAGGATCAATCAAGAAATTAAAAATTTTGGGCAAACCCGAGAGCAAGCGTCGCGACGTCAAGACGTCGCCCCGTTTCTCAACACGCTGACGGAAGGGCCGGCGTCCTTGGTGTCTCGACGCCGACGTTATTTATAAATATGAACCCTTCTTCTTTTTTAACCGCAGGGTCATATTTTCAACTATTTTGGACGACTCTTCTCTGTATTTTTCCATTCCCATGAGTTCAGAACTGATGTCTTTCCAGGTTTTTCATTATTTGATATGTTTTCTTGTTTCTTTGTTAGATTTGCTTGTAGCATGAGGGGCTAAACCCCTTAGGATTGTTGGATTGGTGTAATCTTTAGATGCTTTGATTAATTTAGTTGGGTTTTTTGAACCTTAATTTCCGTTTTGTGGATTTGTATCAATTGCATCTTAGTTTCTCGTTTAAAACATCACGTTTGTATATCGATTTGAGTCTTGACGTCCCTTAAATTGAATATGAGTGTGGTCTATTAGTTATTTTTAGATGGCCACTAGGTTGAGGCGGATCCATCGCTAGTTTGACGGTAGCCTAGCATTTAGACTTCCGATAGGCCTAAGAAACTAAGAGAAATTAGGTTAATTTAATTAGAGAAATCTAAACCCTAATTTGATTAACTAATTCCGGGCCTTGTACGATCATGCAATTAACCAATTAGCAATTTAGAGAATTTATCGGGTTGTTAATTTGGCTAATTAGATTTAGGCTAAGGATTTATCGGTCTAAGTATGAGAGGCGGCGGGCGCAATTAACAATAATTAATTAATTACGTTATTCGTGGGGTTATCGTGTAATTTAATTAATTAAACACAGGCTGAGTAGGTGGGGTTATCCGAAAAGTCAAGAAGCATTCCGGGCAATTTAAATTAATTCACAAAATATTATTAGAGCAAACGATGAAACTAAATTGAACAAAGTAATCTAAAGAGTAACCAATCCGACATTCTCGTCTTTTGTCTAATTTTCATCAATTTTTACTTCGCTTTTTATTTATTTTCATGCTATTTAATTATTTCCAGCAATTTCCCTTTTTCCTTGCATTTTAAATTATTCCGGTCAGTGACAGACAAAAAAAAAAAACCCCTTTTATACCAAAACCCCCTTGTTTAGCGAAATCCCAAAAATTATAAAGATCTCCCTTTCCCTTCGGACGACCCGACCACTACCTATTGCAAAGTAGCATAGAGCTGGAATTATAAATTTTATTTGACAGCAAGGACTCGACAAACTCGCACCCGTCAGTTAGATATAAGATGCAAAATTCCAAGAAAGGTTTGTTACCTTTTAGGCACGAAATTATTTTGTCTGAGGAACAATGTCCTAAGACACCTCAAGAAGTTGAGGACATGAGACGGATTCCCTATGTCTCTGCAGTAGGTAGTGTGATGTATGCAATGATATGTACAAGGCCTGACATTTGTTATGCAGTAGGGATTGTCAGTAGATATCAATCCAATCCTGGATTCGATCACTAGACTGTCGTTAAGAATATCCTCAAGTATCTTCAGAGAACGAGGGACTATATGCTCGTGCATGACATTAAGGATTTGATCCTTACAGGATACACTGATTTTGACTTCTAGACCGATAAAGATTCGAGGAAGTGTACATCAGGGTCAGTATTCACTCTAAATGGAGGAACAATAGTGTGGCGTAGCATCAAACAAGGATGCATAGCAGACTCAACCATGGAGGTCAAATATGTAACTGCCTGCGAAGCAGCTAAAGAGACGGTATGACTCAGGAAGTTCTTGACTGATTTAGAAGTCATTCCAAATATGCATCTGTCCATCACCCTATACTGTGATAATAGCAGTGTAGTTGCAAATTCAAAAGAACCTAAAAGCCATAAGAGAGGCAAGCACATTGAAAGAAAATATCACCTCATCAGGGAGGTAGTGCACTGAGGAGACGTGATGGTCACAAAGAAAGCGTTGGAGCACAACATTGCTGATCCATTCACGAAGGCTCTCGGCTAAAGTGTTCGAGAGTCATCTGGAGGGTCTAGGTCTGCGGGATATGTGCAGGAAATAATCTAGGGCAAGTGGGAGGATTGTAACCAGTATTCAATATACCATGATGTACTGGGTACTGTGATGCCTTAGTTTATTGTATTTGTAAATTGTTATTAATACAAGTATTTATTCACTCACTGCTATTATGGATTATTGTACACCCCACTCAACTAGAGTTGTGCAAGTGGGAGATTGTTGGGGTTGGTGCCCTAAAACTCGTAGATAGTAAATGAAACAAATAGTTGTATACTTGTTCGATAAAGTCGTTATCGAGTTTTTGTTCACTTAAGTTATTAAATAAGTGAATTGCACGTTGAATAACCCAAATCCAATAAACTAACATCCATCGCTATATGATATGAATACTTGAACTTTATGTAGTGACATAAAAGTGGATCAAGTTCAAGTAATAGCCTAAACGGTCTATAGTATAGGGATAAGGTTGGGTTCCTTATCCTAGAAATACTATGTGACGTGGCCCACTTTGTATAGTGCAAACGGTGTGATCCTAAATCGTTCATGTAGAGACATGTGAGTGGGGGCGTCCTATGCAAATGAGTTTGCATAAGACCAGGACCAAGAAATAAGTCAATTTCCTTGATAACGTTGTTTACTGTTGAAACTGACTTATTTTAGTGCGATGACTTAGGTAACTCGATCTTAATCCTGAGCTAACTATGAACTCCTGTTTATTCGGGATTATCCTTTGATTTGCATGGGTGAGAGTAGCTCATCATCACCGACTCAATTAGCCTACCATTTTGGGGATAAGACCGGGTAGATAGATGGGGACATAGTCCTCCAAGATGGAGTTCACTCCTACCCAATTTAGGGATAGTAGAGAGGTTGTTCCCTTAAGTGTTGGCTCCGGGACGTGAACAAAGGGATCCCACCCTCTCATTGACCCGAGAGGTTTAAGGTTTAGTGGTCAGACCACAAACCAATTGTTCATTAGGGACTTAGTGGGGACTTAAGGAACAAGATGTAACTTCAGGGGTAAAACGGACATTTGACCCAGCTCTAGTTACGAACAACCTGTGAAGGGTCAACTTACTAATCATGGTTATATCGGGTGGACAGAAATATATCTACAGTGAGGGGAGTGCAACTATCGGGCTATAGTGGAGTGTCCCGATAGTTAACGAATGTTGGTTAACTATGTTAAATGAGTTTAGCCAGTTAATCTCCGATCGTTGGAGCCCATGATCTGTAGGTCCATTAGGTCCCCCTACTAGCTCATACGGAATAAACCTTAGAACAGTGTGATGAAAGAATTTGAAGCGTTCAAATTCAATTTTGGAAATTGACGTCAAATTATATTTGATATATTTAAACGTAATAGTTTAATCACACAATAAACTATATTTGAGAGAATTGGAAATATTTAAATATGATTTAAATATTTATGTGATACATATTTCGGTTTGGATATGAAAAGAGATTCACATTCAAAGCCAGGATTGAGAATTGAAAATATTTGATATTAAATTAATATAATTAATTATATTTACTAATTAAAAATGAAACTAATTTATTATTTAAATTGATTTTTTGTAATTAATTTAAGGGAAAAATACACTTTAAGTCCCTGAGGTTTGGGTTAGGTTTCATTTTGGTCCCTGAGTTTTCAAACTCAACAATTTAGTTCCTGAGGTTTGGTTTTAGTTTCATTTTAGTTCCTCCATCAATTGTTTCGTTAAAAACTAACGGTTTGCTGACGTGACACTATTTTTTTTATTTAAATTTTGTTTTTAAATTTTGAAAATAAAAATAAATTAAAATAATAAAATATTATTATTTTTAATAAATTTATTTATTTTCTCTCTCCCCATCATCATCTTCTTCCTCACTTCACCACCACCCACTTTCTTCTTTTTCCTCACTTTACCACCACCCATAACCGGCGACCGGCCACCGCCGACAACCACCGCCGGCAACCTTTTTTTTCCTTTTTTTTCTTTTCTTTCTCTTCTATTATATTCTTCTTCCTCCTCCTTAGTCTGTTTTTTTTTTTAAAAAATGAAACAACCCCCTCCCTCGTTTCCGGCGCCGGCGAACGAACAAAACTCACACGCCGGTCTGAGAACAAAAAATGAAACAAGGAGATGAGAGATGAGAGAGGGGGAGATCTGGACTTCACCCACACGCTGGTCTGAGAATAAAACCCATTCCCGTTTCCTTGCGTGAAGAAGTGCTACTGCCGGTCTGAGAATGGAGATAAGAGAGGTGAGATCTGGACTCCACAAACTCGTCGCTGGACTTCACGAACGCGATTAGGAGAGATCTGGACTTCACGAACTCGCTGCTAGACTTCAACGCGATTCAAACCCATTCTCGCTGCTGGACTTCAACGCGATTCAAACCCATTCTCGCCGCTAGACTTCATGAACGCAAAACAAACCCAAATCTGAGGGTTTAAGAACTCGATCGAACGCAATTCAAACCCAGATCTGAGGGTTTCCTTGCTGCCGGTGGAACACAAGCGAGAGGAATCGAGAAGAAATCACGCTCTGTTCACATATGTAGGCGACGTGGGTTTTGTGCTCGACTTCACATATGCAGATCTGAACTTCACATATGTAGGCGACGGTGCAAGGACCTTCGTGCTCTGTTCATGACTTTCATGGTGTCGCCGACGTGGGTCTTGAGCGCAAGAAGAAATCGAGAGAGAGAGACGTGCTCTGTTCATGTGGAGGAGAAATGAGAAAAGAAAAGAGAAGGGCTCGCCGGCGACCGGCAACAACAGTGAGCTTAGAGGTGGTGGTAATGGTGGTTGAGAAGAAGAAAAAGATTATGGTGGTTGAGAGGAAAAATAAGAAAAGAGGGGGGGGGGGGAAATGAGAGGGAAATAAAAATTAAAAAAATATATATTTAAAACATTTTATAATTATTTTATTACTATTTTATTTTTAAAATTTTAAGAAATATTTTTAATAAAAAAAAATAAATGACACGTTTGTGAAAAGTTAACAGAAAAGTGGATGGAGGGACCAAAATGAAACAAAATCCAAACCCCAGGGACTAAATTGTCGAGTTTGAAAACTCAGGGACCAAAATGAAACCTAACTCAAACCTCAGGAACGAAAAATGTATTTTTCCCTTAATTTAAATATTAAATTAAGGAAATTAATTACATTTTCATTTATTTAAATTTAAGAGGTTAATTACCTTGTTGAAACACCTATCCCATGAGTCATCTTCAAGCTATATTGGTGTCTTTATTTTAAGGTTGTTTGCTGGCTTTAATCAGGTAAATTTTTCTTCTTTAAAAAGAAGAAGACATGGCTGAAAAGATGTATGATTTTTAGTGCAAAATGCTGGACTTTTTCTCTCTCAAAATTAGCATCTCTTAAGCTTAAAGTTCGAAGCATTCATCCCTAAAATTTATCACCAAGAGGCTCCCACAAGCCGTTCTAAGACCAGAGCATAGCAGGGAAGACTTTGGTGGTCGTCCACAGCTTGTTCATGTAAAGATTTCATCCACGGAGCTCTTGAATTTGGCTACCAAAGGTTGGTAAACTTAGCTCTCTGTTTTTTATTCTTTGTTGTGCATGTTTTTCTTAATTTAAATTAAAAGAAATTAGAGTGCTTCGATCCAAATCGCTTCCGCTAGTGTCTCGTACACTCCTTCAATCTAGACACTGTTGAAATTTCGATTGCATGAAACACAAATCGTGCGGAGGAAGAGTTATTGACTTATGATGTACAACTTATTAAATATAGAGATATGTTGCAAGATAGAATTGATATGCTTATGGAAGGTGGAGATAGTAGCTTCTTATTCTTGTTAACAATTTGGCATTGTTAATATCTTCTTTTTCTCTTTCACGACGGTACTTTCTTCTTATTCTTCTTTTTCTTGGCTTCTCTCTGTAATTCGGTATTGTTAATATCTTCTTCTTCATCTCTTTCATGAGTTTGTTTTGATTCCTCTTCTCTCTCTATAATTGTTAATGTTTTCTTCTTCCCTCTATAATTTGGTCATTAGTACAAATTTTATGTTTTAAATGTTTCAATATACTTCAGTAATTTTGTTTGGAAGTTAAAAAAACTTTTTGCTTGGCCGGTAAAGTGGAAAGTGGAAACAATATTTGGAAGTTATGACTTGGTCATTAGTACAAATTTTATGACTTTATTGAATATATTTGCAGAAAAAAAAGAAAATGATGATTTTTATGAAAGTACTAGGCAACACCTGGTAGATTCCATGGAAATGATATACCAGATAGTAGTGAAGGCAGAAGTAAACAAGTATATCTGATAAGTCCAATTTCTTATACACTTAGAATCTCCCAATTTGCTTATCTTAGTTGAATTCCTTGCGATAAATGCTTTAAAATGAGTATAATATGTCTATAGGTCCTCACCGGAGCTTTGGAAGCGATTCGGGGCTTAAACGAGCGAAACTGGAGCGTAAAATGACATTTCTGCCCTTGGAGCCGTCGAAGTGTCGAGACTCTAACATCCAAGCGTCGGGACGTTGCTCTCACCGTAGCATCTCGTCGCTGTGTTGATCCGCAGAATATTTTCCATAGATGAGGGCCTAGCGTCGCAATGGTGTGTCCTAGCGTCTCGACGCTAGACAGTTTTCCAGAATTGAATTTTTCCTATTTTGGCTGGAAATTTTCCTTCTTTGAAGACCCAATTCAGCACCATTCTACCACGAATTGAAGGCCAAAAAACACTATAAATAGAGGGTCTTGGTGTAGGTTTAGAATCATCCCTATACACAATTCACTACAACATTGTAGTCCATCTCTCTCCCCTTTCTCCACCATTCTTCTTAGTTTTTAAAGTTTTTATAGTCTAAGGGTTGGTTGATCGAGCCTCGAGCTTGGAGGTGCTTGTCTATGGCCAACTAAGCTCGGATCATTGTAATCGAGACCTCGGTTTGTAAGTTTGATTCAATTTTATGAGATTTCTCTTCTTCATTACTTAGTTAATTGTCTTTGTGATTTTAGTTCTTTTTCTACAAGTTTAGATTGTGGTAGGAAAGATTGAGAACCTTGACCGCGCCCTTTCTAAATTTACTTGCTAAATCTAAGTAGCAAATAGGCTAACGTTATGATTTTACGCATGCGTCCCTTGAACTAAATGATTTAATCAATTGTAATTGTGGTTTGTTGTCCGTTGCATGTGAATTAATTCGGCTAGATCCCAATGCGGTTTAGATTAGTTAATAGGCCAATTAATTAATTTAAACTAGAATCAAACTTAGCGTTTGCATGTTTGTGATAGTTAGATCATGGCTCTCGGTTTGTTGCCGGAGCACGCCGGACTTAGATAGTTAATTAAATATCAATTGATAATCGATGAATGAAATTAATCAAACTTAACACCGAGTTCAACCCCGATTACAGTGATCCTCGTGGTAAGATCAACTAACCCCGCCCTTTACTTTCCTTGCATTTAATTTTCCTTATTTATTTTTCCGCCTTTACTTTATGTCTTAATCTTTTTATCAATCCTTTTGGTTACCTCAAAGACACAAAAGAATTTAGAAATAAACCGATTGTTCCCTGTGATCGACCCCGACCACTACTGCTACAAGTTAGCTTTAGGAATCGTGGATTATAAATTTATTTGACAAGAGACCGCGACAATCTCTTCAAAACTCGTAGACATTGTTAATCACATGAAAAATGTTTTTAAGGACCTTTAGAACCTCACTCATCTGTTGAACACAGATGATATAAATAAGTCTAAGAAACATATCAATGTTCTACTGTGGGAAACTATCCAGTGGAAGACCAGAGAATCGAAAAACATAAGTAAGAAGAGAAGAATAACAAATATAACGGTAGTGGAATTAGACCAAGGATTGTTTATAAACTTTCTGAATGACATCTTATTGTGATGCTTGAACTACATTGATCATGTTTCGGCTCTTTTGACACTGGTCAAAGGTAAAGAGAAGAATGAGGGGCGATGGATGTGTGTACTCAAATGCGACATTGAGAATCTTGATAAATTTTTACAGATAATTATCAACGTACAAAATGAGTTGGAACTATTCAAGGATGATGTGAACAATTATAATGATATCCAAAGTGTTATTGATAGCACCTAATTCATGCTATTTTATTACCAATTATCTAAGCTTGTTAGAAGAATTTTATGCTTTAATTGTCTTGATTTCAGGTACTTTGAGCATAGGTAGCATTGAGAGTCAACCATACGATTTGGTGTTAATTCAGGCCAATTAGGGAGCTTTGGAGCCATCTCGATGTTCTTGGACGACGAGGAGGTGAAAACACACAAGTGGATTAAAGCGGGCCTGAAGAATAACACCAAGGGTCAAAGGTTGAAGCCCCATACCGAGAAAGACCGAGACAAAACCGAGAAAAAAGGCAGCAAGGCTGGAAGAGGGGTAGCGTCGAGATGCTGACCCTGGCGTCTCGACGTCGACGCGATTATGAAACTGATGAAATATTCGTAGCATCGAGATGTTGAACCCTAGCGTCTCGACGCTACGACGTTTTTTATAAATACTAGGCCTCGGTTTAGTCCACCGTTAGATTAGAATTTTCATATTTTTATGATTTTTTTCGCCTCTTTTCAGTTTTATGAGTTGTTTAGACCTTTTAGGGTCAATTTTTATGTATTCTTTTGGGATTGTTTGTTGTTTTCTATTCTTTATGAGTAGCTAAGCCTATTAGAATCGTTGGATTTGGGATTATGCTTTGGATGTAATGATATTTGGCTGAGTTTTATGGTTTCTATTTAAGATTCTTTGCTGTTTATGTGTGATTTTCATGCAATCTTGTTTAAACCAATGCACATTATTAAGATCTTAAAATTGACGACTCTAGGAGATTAGTTTTGTGTATTCTATCAGTTATTTGAGATAGCCACTAGGCCGAGGCAAGTCCATCACTAATCTCGCAAGTTTAGTGTAGACTCTTAATAAGCCTAAGATGCATGACAAAAGTTGTATTGATTGAATCCGAATTTCATTTATATTTGATTAATGCAATTTCGGACCCTTGTGTTTAAAGCGGCTAATGTATGTAAGCAATCACGAGATATCGGGTTGTTTATTATAGATTAGTTAGATATAGCTTGGTGATCATCGGGCTATGCATGCGGGATAGCGGGCGAATATCTAAAATTAATTAATTATATTACCTGTAGGATTATGGTTTAATTAATTGATTAAACACAGGTTAGTTAGAGGGATCCTCTGAGTAACCAAGAAGCACTACTGGGCTCATTTAAACTGCATGCAATAATTTTTAGAGAAAACTAGGAAGCCAAGTAACAAGTCATTCAAGCATAATACCCCCAATCCAACGATTCTTTGCCATTTTGAATTCTACCTTAAAATCTCTCTGTTGCATGCTTTTCTTATTCAGCTTAATTTTTATATTCTGTGTTTTATTTTATTTCTTCGCGCTACTCTTTGAAAACCCCTTTGTTGTGTCTAACACAAAAACCTAAACTCCACTAGAATCCCCTTCCCTGTGTTCGACCCCGACCACTGTTACTACAGTAGTACTTTGAGTGTTGTGGAACTATAAATCTCATTTGACTCGGACCTTCGACAAGTCCCGTCAGTTATATCTGGTATGCTCCACATGTTTACACATTTGGACACTCTTGAAATTTCGATTGCTTGAAACACAAATCGTACAAAGGAAGAGTTATCGAATTATGATGTACAACTTATTAAATGTAGAGATATGTTGCAAGATAGAATTGATATGCTTCATGAAGGTAGAGATAGTACCTTCTTCTTCTTGTTAACAATTCGGTATTGCTAATATCTTCTTCTTCTCATTCACGACGGTATTGTCTTCTTCTTCTTCTTTTTATTGACTTATCTCTGTAATTTCGTATTCTTAACATCTTCTTCTTCATCACTTTCACGAGTTTGTTTTGATTCCTCTTCTCTCTCTATAATTGTTAATGTCTTCTTATTCTCTCTATAATTTGGTCATTAGTACAAATTTTGTTTTATATCATTCAATATACTTCAGTCATTTTGTTTTGGAAGTTAAAAAACTCATTACATGGTCGGTAAAGTGGAAACAATGATAAATGATAAGTTTCAAATTGGCTTAGGATAAAAGAGTTAGGAAATGAATAAATCAAAGAAAAATTCAATAGAATCTGCTTTATTGAAGGAAAACGAAGAATGTATTGACCAATACAATCAGGAGAAAGATTATGCGAGCCTGACGCTGGAAAAGTTGTACCGTTAAAATGTTTCAGACGTTCTCCACATAATAGTCGAGGTTGATCCGATAGAAGTCTTGGAGGAATTGGAATGACTTTTTGATGACTTTATAGGATATATTTGCCGAAAAAAGAAATTGATTATCTTTATGAAAGTACTAGGCAACAACTGGTGGATTCCATAGAAAGAATATACAAGATAGTAATGAAGGCAAAAGTAGACAAAGATAACTCTTCAAAACTCGAAGATATTCTTAATCACGTGAAAAAAATTTTCAAGGACCTTCAGAACCTCACTCATCTATCGAACACAGATGATATAAATAAGTCTAAGAAACATATCAATACTCAACTGTAAGAAACTGTCTAGTGGAAAACCAGAGAATCAAAAAATATAAGTAAGAACAGAAGAACACCAAATACAACGATAGTGGAATTAGAACGAGCATTGTTTATTGCCTTTGGATGACATTCTATTGGCATCCTTCAACTACATAGATGATGTTTCGGCTCTTTTGACACCTCCCAAAGGTAAAGAGAAGAATATGGGCCGATGGATTTCTGTACTCAAATGCGACATTGAGAATTTTGAGAAATTTCTAAGGATAATTGTCAACATACAAAATGAGTTGGATCTATTCAAGGATGATGTGAACAATTATAATGATATCCAAAGTGTTAGATCTGGTATGCTTCACATTTTTAGACATCTGGACACTCTTGAAATTTCGATTGCTTGAAACACAAATCGTACGGAGGAAGATTTATCGATTTATGTTGTACAACTTATTAAATGTAGAGATATGTTGCAAGATAGAATTGATAAGCTTCTGGAAGGTGGAGATAGTCATATCTTCTTCTTGTTAACAATTCGATATTGTTAATATCTTCTTTTTCTCTGTCTTCTTCTTTTTTTTTTCTTGACTTCTCTTTGTATTTTCGTATTCTTAAAATCATCTTCTTCATCTCTTTCAGGAGTTTATTTTAATTCCTCATCTCTCTCTATAGTTGTTAATGTCATCTTCATCTCTCTATAATTTGGTCATTAGTACAAATTTTATGTTTTATATGTTTCAATATACTTGAGTAATTTTGTTTGGAAATTTAAAAACTTTTTCATGGCTGGTAAATTGGAAGTAACGATAAATGATAACTTTCAGTTTGGCTTAGAATAAAAGAGTTAGAAAAGAAATAAATCAAAGAAAAATTCAATGGAATCTGCGTCAATGAAGGAAAACGAAGAATGTATTGACCAATACAATCTGGAGAAAGATCATGCGAGGCTGACGTTGGAAAAGTGGTACCATTTAAATGTTTCAGACTTTCTCCACATAATAGTCGAGGTTGATCTGGTAGAAGTCTTGGAGGAATTGAAATGACTTTTTGATAACTTTATCGTATATATTTGCCAGAAAAAGAAAATGATGATCTTTATGAAAGTATTGGGCAACACGTGGTGGATTCCATGGAAATGATATACAAGATAGTAATGAAGGTAGAAGTAGACAAGGATGACTCTTCAAAACTCGTAGATATTCTTAATTAAGTGAAAAATGATTTTAAGGACCTTCGGAACCTCACTCATATGATGAACACAAATGATATAAATAACACTAAGAAACATATCTATCCTCAACTGTGAGAAACTATCTAGTGGAAAACAAGATAATCAAAAAACATAAGTTAGAAGAGAAGAACACCAAATGTAACGGTAGTGGAATTAGACGGAGCATTGTTTATAGACTTTTTGAATGACATTCTATTGGGATCCTTGAACTACATTGATCATGTTTCGGCTCTTATGACACCTTCCAAGGGTAAAGAGAAGAATCATGGCCGATGGATCTGTACTCAAATGCGACATTGAGAATTTTGATAAATTTTTACGGATAATTATCAACGTACAAAATGAGTTGGATCTATTCAAGGATGATGTGAACAATTATAATGATATGAAAAGTGTTAGATCTGGTATGTTTAACATTTTTAGACATCTGGACACTCTTGAAATTTCGACTGCTTGAAAAACAAATCGTACGGAGGAAGAGTTATCGACTTATGTTGTACAACTTATTAAATGTAGATATATGTTGTAAGATAGAATTGATAAGCTTCTGGAAAGGTGGAGATAGTCGCATCTTCTTCTTGTTAACAATTCCGTATTGTTAATATCTTCTGTTTCTCTTTCACGACGGTATTGTCTTATTCTTCTTCTTTTTCATGACTTCTCTCTGTATTTTCGTTCTCTTAAAATCTTCTTTTTCATCACTTTCACGAGTTTTTTTTAATTCCTCTTCTCTCTCTATAGTTGTTAATGTTTTCTCCTTCCCTCTATAATTTGGTCATTAGTACAAATTTTATGTTTTATGTGTTTCAATATACTTGAGTAATTTCGTTTGGAAATTAAAAAACTTTTTCATGGCAGGTATAGTGGAAACAATGATAAATGAGAACTTTCAATTTGTCTTAGGATAAAAGAGTTAGGAAGGAAATAAATCAAAGAAAAATTCAATGGAATCTGCGTCAATGAAGGAAAACGAAGAATGTATTCACCAATACAATCCGGAGAAAGATCATGCGAGGCTGGCGATGGAAAATTGGTACCCCGTTTAAATGTTTCAGACTTTCTCTACATAATAGTCGAGCTTGACCCGGTAGAAGTCTTGGAGGAATTGGAATTACCTTTTGATGACTTTATCAGATATATTTGTCGGAAAAAAAGAAAATGATAATCTTTATGTAAGTACTAGGCAACACCAGGTGGATTCCATGGAAAGGATATACAAGATAGTAATGAAGGCAGAAGTAGAAAAAGATGACTCTTCAAAACTCGTAATTATTCTTAATCACGTGAAAAAGGTTTTGAAGGACCTTCGGAGCCTCACTCATATGTCGAACACATCTGATATAAATAAGTCTAAGAAACATATCAATGTTCAACTCTGACAAACTATCTAGTGGAAAACCAGAGAATCAAAAAACATAAGTAAGAAGAGAAGAACACCAAATATAATGGTAGTGGAATTAGACCGAGCATTGTTTATATACTTTTTGAATGACATTTTATTAGGATCCTTGAACTACATTGATCATGTTTCGGCTCTTATGACATCTGCCAAAGGTAAAGAGAAGAATATGGGCCGATGGATTTCTGTACTCAAATGCGACATTGAGAATTTTGATAAATTTTTAAAGATAATTATCAACGTACAAAATGAGTTGGATCTATTCAAGGATGATGTGAACAATTATAATGATATCCAAAGTGTTAGATCTGGTATGCTTCACATTTTTAGGCATCTGGACACTCTTGAAATTTTGATTGCTTGAAACACAAACCGTACGGAGGAAGAGTTATCGACTTATGTTGTACAACTTATTAAATGTAGAGATATGTTGCAAGATAGAATTGATAAGCTTCTGGAAGATGGAGATAATCACATCTTCTTCTTGTTAACAATTCGGAATTGTTAATATCTTCTTTTCTCTTTCACGACGTTATATTATTCTTCTTCTTTTTTTTCTTGACTTCTCTTTGTATTTCCGTATTCCTAAAATCATCTTCTTCATCTCTTTCAGGAGTTTATTTTAATTCCTCATCTCCCTCTATAGTTGTTAATGTCATCTTCCTCCCTCTATAATTTGGTCGTTAGTATAAATTTTATGTTTTATATGTTTCAATATATTTGAGTAATTTCGTTTGGAAATTAAAAAACTTTTTCATGTCCGGTAAAGTGGAAATAACGATAAATGATAACTTTCAATATGGCTTAGGATAAAAGGGATAGGAAAGAAATAAATCAAAGAAAAATTCAATGGAATCTGCGTCAATGAAGGAAAACGAAGAATGTATTGACAGATACAATCCGGACAAAGATCATGCGAGGCTAATGATGGAAAATTTGTACCCCGTTTAAATGTTTCAGACTTTTTCCACATAATAGTCGAGGTTGATCCGGTAGAAGTCTTGGAGGAATTGGAATGACTTTTTGATGACTTTATGGGATATATTTGTCGAAAAAGAGAAAATGATGATCTTTATGAAAGTACTAGGCAACACGTGGTGAATTCCATGGAAAGAATATACAAGATAGTAATGAAGACAGAAGTAGACAAAGATAACTCTTCAAAACTCGTAGATATTCTTAATCACGTGAAAAATGTTTTTAAGGACCTTCGGAACCTCACTCATATGTCAAACACAGATGATATAAATAAGTCTAAGAAACATATCAATGCTCTACTATGAGAAACTATCTAGTGGAAAACGAGAGAATAAAAAAACATAAGTAAGAAGAGAAAAACACCGAATATAACGGTAGTGGAACTAGACCGAACATTGTTTATAGACTTTTTGACACCTTCCAAAGGTAAAGAGAAGAATATGGGCCGATAGATTTCTGTACTCAAATGTGACATTGAGATTTTGATAAATTTTTAAAGATAATTATCAACGTACAAAATGAGTTGGATCTATTTAAGGATGAAGTGAACAATTATAATGATATCCAAAATGTTAGATCTTGTATGCTTCACATTTTTAGACATCTGGACACTCTTGAAATTTTGATTGCTTGAAACACAAATCGTACGGAGGAAGAGTTATCGTTTTATGTTTTACAACTTATTAAATGTAGAGATATGTTGCAAGATAGAATTGATAAGCTTCTGGAAGGTGGAGATAGTCGCATCTTCTTTTTGTTAACAATTCGGTATTGTTAATATCTTTTTTTTCTCTTTCACGACGGTATTGTCTTCTTCTTCTTTTTCTTGACTTCTTTTTGTATTTCCATATTCTTAAAATCATCTTCTTCATCTCTTTCCCGAGTTTGTTTTAATTCCTCATCTCTCTCTATAGTTGTTAATGTGTTCTTCTTCCCTCTATAATTTGGTCATTAGTACAAATTTTATGTTTTATATGTTTCAATATACTTGGGTAATTTTGTTTCGAAATTCAAAAACTTTTTCATGGGCGGTAAAGTGGAAACAATGATAAATGATAACTTTCAATCTTGCTTTGGTTAAAAGAGTTAAGAAGGAAATAAATCAAAGAAAAATTCAATGGAATATGCGTCAATGAAGGAAAACGAAGAATGTATTCACCAATACAATCCAGAGAAAGATCATGCGAGGCTCTCGCTGGAAAAGTGGTACCGTTTAAATGTTTCACACTTTCTCCACATAATAGTTGAGTTTGATCCTGTAGAAGTCTTGGAGAAATTTGAATGACTTTTTGATGACTCGAATATATATGTCGGAAAATAGAAAATGATGATCTATATGAAAGTACTAGGCAACACCTAGTGGATTCCATAGAAAGAATATACAAGATAGTAATGAAGGCAAAAGTGGACAAAGATGACTCTTCAAAACTCGTAGATATTCTTAAACACGTGAAAAATGTTTTTAAGTACCTTCGAAACCTAACTCATTTTGTCGAACAAAGATGATATAAATAAGTCTAAGAAATATATCAATGCTCTACTGTGAGAAACTATCTAGTGGAAAACCAGAGAATCAAACAACATAAGTAAGAAGAGAAGAACAACAAATATAACGACAGTTGAATTAGACCGAGCATTGTTTATAGACTTTTTGAATGACAGTCAATTGGGATCCTTGAACTACATTGATCATGTTTCGGCTCGTTTGACAGCTGCCAAAGGTAAAAAGAAGAATCAGGGCCGATTGATTTTTGTACTCAAATGCGACATTGAGACTTTTTATAAATTTTTACAGATAATTATCAACGTACAAAATGAGTTGGATCTATTCAAGGATGATGTGAACAATTATAATGATATGAAAAGTTTTAGATCTGGTATGCTTCACATTTTTAGACATCTGGACACTCTTGAAATTTCGATTGCTTGAAATACAAATCGTACTGAGGAAGAGTTATCGACTTATGTTGTACAACTTATTAAATGTAGAGATATGTTGCAGGATAGAATTGATAAGCTTCTGGAAGGTGGAGATAGTCGCATCTTCTACTTGTTAACAATTCGGTATTGTTAATATCTTCTTTTTCTCTTTCACGAGGGTATTGTCTTATTCTTCTTCTCTTTCATGACTTTTCTCTGTATTTTCGTACTCTTAAAATCTTCTTCTTCATTTGTTTCACGAGTTTGTTTTAATTCCTCTTCTCTCGCTATAGTTGTTAATGTTTTCTTCTTCCCTTTATAATTTGGTCATTAGTACAAATTTTATGTTTTATATGTTTCAATATACTTGAGTAATTTTTTTTTGGAAATTAAAAAACTTTTTCATGGCCGGTAAAGTGGAAACAATAATAAATGAGAACTTTCAATTTGGCTTAGGATAAAAGAGTTAGGAAGGAAATAAATCAAAGAAAAAATCAATGGAATCTGCGTCAATGAATGAAAACGAAGAATGTATTGACAATTACAATCCGGAGAAAGATGATGCGAGGCTGACGATGGAAAAGTGGTAGCGTTTAAATGTTTCAGACTTTCTCCACATAATAGTCGAGGTTGATCCGATAGAAGTCTTGGAGGAATAGGAATGACTTTTTGATGACTTTATCAGATATATTAGTCGGAAAGAAGAAAATGATGTTCTTTATGAAAGTACTAGGCAACACCCGGTGGATTCCATGGAAAGGATATAAAAGATAGTAATGAAAGCAGAAGTAGACAAGGATGACTCTTTAAAATTCATAATTATTCTTAATCAGGTGAAAAAGGTTTTTAAGGACGTTCGGAACCTCACTCATATGTCGAACACAGATGATATAAATAAGTCTAAAAAACATATCAATGCTCAACTATCAGAAACTATCTAGGGGAAAACCAGAGAATCAAAATACATAAGTAAGAAGAGAAGAACACCAAATATAACGGTAGTGGAATTAGGCCGAGCATTTTTTATAGACTTTTTGAATGACATTTTATTGGGATCCTTGAACTACATTGATCATGTTTCGGCTCTTTTTACATCTGCCTCAGGTAAAGAGAACAATATGAGCCGATGGATTTTTGTACTCAAATGCGACATTGAGAATTTTGATGAATTTTTAAAGATAATTATCAATGTACAAAATGAGTTGGATCTATTCAAGGATGATGTGAACAATTATAATGATATCCAAAGTGTTATATCTGGTATGCTGCACATTTTTAGACATCTGGACACTCTTGAAATTTCGATTGCTTGAAACACAAATCGTACAAAGGAAAAGTTATCGACTTATGTTGTACAACTTATTAAATGTAGAGATATGTTGTAAGATAGAATTGATAAGCTTCTAGAAGATGGAGATAGTCGCATCTTCTTGTTGTTAACAATTCAGTATTGTTGATATCTTCTTTTTCTCTTTCACGACGGTATTGTCTTCTTCTTCTTCTTTTTCTTGACTTTTCTCTGTATTTTCGTATTCTTAAAATCTTCTTCATCTCTTTCATGAGTTTGTTTTAATTTCTCATCTCTCTTTATAGTTGTTAATGTTTTCTTCTTCCCTCTATAATTTGGTCATTAGTACAAATTTTATGTTTTATATGTTTCGATATACTTGAGTAATTTGGTTTGGAAATTAAAAAACTTTTTCATGGTCGGTAAAGTGGAAACAATGATAAATGATAACTTTCAATCTGGCTTAGGATAAAAGAGTTAGAAGGAAATAAATGAAAGAAAAATTCAATGGAATCTGCGTCAATGAAGGAAAACGAAGAATGTATTGACGAATACAATCCAGAGAAAGATGATGCGAGGCTGACGCTGGAAAAGTGGTACCATTTAAAATTTTCAGACTTTCTCGACATAATAGTCGAGGTTGATCCGGTAGAAGTCTTGGAGGAATTGGAATGACTTTTTGATGACTTTATCGGATATCTTTGTCGGAAAAAAGAAAATGATGATCTTTATGAAAGTACTAGACAACACCCGGTGAATTCCATGGAAAGGATATACAAGATAGTAATGAAGGCAGAAGTAGACAATGATGACTCTTCAAAACTCGTAATTATTCTTAACCACGTGAAAAAGGTTTTTAAGGACCTTCAGAACCTCACTCATATGTCGAACACAGATGATATAAATAAGTCTAAGAAACGTATCAATGCTCAACTATGAGAAACTATCTAGTGGAAAACCAGAGAATCAAAAGACATAAGTAAGGGTGAGAGTGGCCAATACGCCGACTCAATAAGCCTACCATTTTGGGGACAAGACCGAGTGGGAAGCTGGGAACATAATCGTACAAGATGTAATTCACTCCTTCCCGACTTTAGGAAAGCGGATGAGTGTTCCCTTAAGTGGTGACTTCGAGTCTTGAACAAAGGGCCCTACCCTCTTAATGGCACGAGAGGGTTTTCTGTTTGATGGTTGGACCACAAACAGGTTGTTCATTAGAGGAGAACCGGTACTTAAGGAAATCGAAGTAACCTAGGGGTTAAACGGTAATTTGACCTAGCTGGTGTTACGGACACTCGTGAAGGACTAACTAGTCGTTATTGGTCTATATCTGTGGATACAGAAAATATGTCTGCAGTGAGAAGAGTGCAACTGTGAGTCTATAGTGGAATGTACACACAGTTAACGAATATTGATTAATTTGGTTAATGAGTTTGACCAATTAATCTCACATCGTTGGAGTTTCTGATCTGCAGGTCCATTAGGTCCCACTGGTAGCTCATAAAGTAATTTGAGACAACTAAGTAATAAATGTAAATTGAAAGTGTTCAATTTACTAAGTAATATATATTGATATATTATTATGAGAGAAATAAATATTTGAAGAAATTTCAAATATAAATGTGAATTTGATTCATATTAAATTTATAGGAATTTGAAAGAGTTCAAATATGAATTAATTAATTTAAGGCCTAAAATTAATTTGGGCAATTAATTAATTCAAGGGCGAAAATTAAATATGTGATATTTAATTGGTGACTAATTAATTAAAGAGTTAGTTAATTAAAAATTAATCAATTATGCAAATAATTAATCACTTATGGAAGTGATTAATCATTTATGGAAATTATCTAATCACTTATGGAAGTAATTAGTCATTTGTGGAAAAGATTAATCAATTATGGAATTGATTGATCATGGATTGATTAAATAAGGAATAGATTAAATCATTTATGGAAATAATTGATTTAATGTGAATATTTTATTCATGGGCCTTTCTCCTATAAATAGAACACTAGATCTAATGGTTTGGTAGCCCTCTTGCTCTTAGACTCACAAGACAAGATCCTAGAATTCTCTCTAGCCTCTCTCTTAGAGAAAGACTCCCACAAGTCTTTTGCCTCCTAGACCTAGAGACATACCGGTGTAACCTCTGTGGTTATTGTGTCTTTGAAGAAGAAAATTCTAGCGAAGAAATCTTAACAGGGCTGCTGCGTTTTTGTTCGTTGAAGCGTAGTTGGCGAAGAACGGTCAAGTCTACAACGAAGGTTTGTAACGGTTCTTTCCCGATTCTTTAGAAAAGCATGAAAATAAAAGTAGTTTTATTTTCTAGTTGTTTTCAACATGTTTATAGCGTTTTACAGCGGCTTTAAAGCATGTTTAAAGTTTTGTTTTGCCTTTTCGTAACGGTATTTTGATATTAATTAATATACGGCGCAAGGTCCTATCTATGCGCTTACGTTGTGCCAGGGCTTTCAACCCATTCATGAAGAACATTTATCATGTTACGGCTCTTTTGACATCTGGCAAAGGTAAAGAGAAGAATATGGGCCGATGGATTTCTGTACTCAAATGCGACATTGAGAATTTTAATAAAATTTTGAAGATAACTATCAACGTATAATATGAGTTGGATCTATTCAAAGATGAAGTGAACAATTATAATGATATCCAAAGTGTTATATCTCGTATGCTTCACATTTTTAGACATCTGAACACTCTTTAAATTTCGATTGCTTGAAACACAAATCGTACGGAGGAAGAGTTATCGACTTATGTTGTACAACTTATTAAATGTCGAGATATGTTGCAAGATAGAATGGATAAGCTTCTGGAAGGTGGAGATAGTCACATCTTCTTCTTATTAACAATTCGGTATTGTTAATATCTTCTTTTTCTCTTTCACGACGGTATTGTCATCTTCTTCTTCTTTTTCTTGCCTTCTTTTTGTATTTCCGTATTCTTAAAATCTTCTTCTTCATCTCTTTCACGAGTTTGTTTTAATTCCTCATCTCTCTGGACAGTTGTTAATGTCTTCTTCTTCCCTCTATAATTTGGTCATTAGTACAAATTTTATGTTTTATATGTTTCAATATACTTGAGTAATTTTGTTTGGAAATTTAAAAACTTTTTCATGGTCGGTAAAGTGGAAACAATGATAAATGATAACTTTCAATCTGGCTTAGGATAAAAGAGTTAGGAAGGAAATAAATGAAAGAAAAATTTAATGGAATCTGTGTCAATGAAGGAAAACGAAGAATGTATTAATCAATACAATCCGGAGAAAGATCATGCGAGGCTGACGCGGGAAAAGTGTTGCCGTTAAAATGTTTCAAACTTTCTCGAAATAATAGTCGAGGTTTAACCAGTAGAAGTCTACAGGAATTGGAATGACTTTTTGATGACTTTATCGGATATATTTGCCGAAAAAAGAAAAAGATGATCTTTATGAAAGTACTTGGCACCACATGGTGGATTCCATGGACAGGACATACAAGATAGTAATGAAGGCAGAAGTAGACAAGGATGACTCTTCAAAACTCGTAGATATTCTTAATCACGTGAAAAATGTTTTTAAAGACCTTCGGAACCTCACTCATATGTTGAACACAGATGATATAAATAAGTCTAAGAAACCTATCAATGCTCCACTGTGAGAAACTATCTAGCGGAAAACGAGAGAATAAAAAAACATAAGTAAGAATAGAAGAACACCAAATATAACGGTAGTGGAATTAGACCGAGCATTGTTTATAGACTTTTTGAATGAAATTTTATGATGTTCCTTGAACTACATTGATCATGTTTCGGCTCTTTTGACATCTAGCAAAGGTCAAGAGAAGAATATGGGCCGATTGATTTCTGTACTCAAATACATTGAGAATTTTGATAAATTTTGGAAGATAACTATCAACGTACAAAATGAGTTGGATCTATTCAAGGATGAAGTGAACAATTATAATGATATCCAAAGTGTTATATCTGGTATGCTTCACATTTTTAGACATTTGGACACTCTTTAAATTTCGATTGCTTGAAACACAAATCGTACGGAGGCAGAGTTATCGACTTATGTTGTAAAACTTATTAAATGTAGAGATATGTTACAAGCTAGAATTGATAAGCTTCTGGAAGGTGGAGATAGTCGCATCTTCTTCTTGTTAACAATTCGGTATTGTTAATATCTTCTTTTTCTCTTTCACGACGATATTGTCATATTCTTCTTCTTTTTCTTGACTTCATTTTGTATTTTCGTATTCTTAAAATCTTCTTCTTCATATCTTTCACGAGTTTGTTTTAATTCCTGATCTCTCTGTACAGTTGTTAATGCCTTCTTCTTCCCTCTATAATTTGGTCATTAGTACCAATTTTATGTTTTACATGTTTCAATATACTTGAGTAATTTTGTTTGGAAATTTAAAAACTTTTTCATGGCCGGAAAAGTGGAAACAATGATAAATGATACTTTCAATCTGCGTCAATTAAGGAAAACGAAGAATGTATTGACCAATACAATTGGGAGAAAGATCATGCGAGGCTGACGTGGGAAAAGTGGTGCCGTTTAAATGTTTCAGACTTTCTCGACATAATAGTCGAGGTTGATCCGGTAAAAGTCTTGGAGGAATTGGAATGATTTTTTGATGACTTTATCGGATATATTTGTCGAAAAAAAAATGATGATCTTTATGAAAGTACTAGGCAACACGTGGTGAATTCCATGGAAAGGATATACAAGATAGTAATGAAGGCAGAAGTAGACAAGGATAACTCTTCAAAACTCGTAGATATTCTTAATCAAGTGAAAAATGTTTTTAAGGACCTTCAGAACCTCACTCATATGTCGAACACAGATTATATAAATAATTCTAAAAAACATATCAATGCTCTACTGTGAGAAAGTATCTAGTGGAAAAGAAGAGAATAAAAAAACATAAGTAAGAAGAGAAGAACACCGAATATAACGGTAGTGGAATTAGACCGAGCATTGTTTATAGACTTTTTGAATGAAATTTTATGATGTTCCTTGAACTACATTGATCATGTTTCGGCTCTTTTGACATCTAGCAAAGGTAAAGAGAAGAATATGGGTCGATTGATTTCTGTACTCAAATGCGACATTGAGAATTTTGATAAATGGGAAAAATACACTTTTGGTCCCTGAGGTTTGGGTTAAGTGACACTTTGGTCCCTGAGTTTTCAAACTCAACAAAAATACCCCTGAGGTTGGAGATAAGGAGCACTTTGGTCCCTGCCGTCAACTTTTCTGTTAAATTTTAACGGTTGCTGACGTGGCACTATTATTTTAATAAAAAAAATGATTTTTTCAATTTTTTTAAATAAAAAATATTAAAATAATAAAATAATATTATTTTTTTATTTTTTATTCTTTCTCCCTTTCTCTTTCTTCTTCTTCTCCATCTTCTCCATCTTCTTCATCTTCCTTCTTCTTCTTCCTATCTCCGGCGACCGGCGGCCACCGCCCGCCGTCGGTCGCCGGTCACCGGCCTGTTTTTTTTTTTTTTCCCTCTCTTTTCTTCTTTTTCTTCTTCCTCCCCTCTTTCCACTGTTTTTTTTTAAAAAAAAAGAATGGAGCGGCCAGAAACGGAGCTCCCTCCTCCTCCGTTTCGCGTAGGAAACAGAAGAAAACCCTAAACCGATAAACAAACCCAAATCGAGAACAAACTGACGTGTTTAATCGAGACCCACGCCGGCGAACAAACTGCCCCTGAAACCGAGACCCACTGCGTTTTCTACCAGACCCACGGCTTCTCAACGTCTCAAACCGAAACCCACAGCAGTGCCTAACCGAAAAAAACTCACTCCAACGCCTAACTGTCTTTGAACACTGAGACCCGCGCAATTTCGTGACCTGCGGCGGCATTTTCTTCCTCTGTTTCAGCGTTATTTAACCTTTCTCTCACTGTGTGTTTCAATTGTGAAGGAGCCCTAATCGAACAGCAGCAGTGGATGAGGGTTATTTTTCCTCTGTTTCAGCGTTATTTCTCCCTCTATTTCAGCGTTTATTTTGCTCGTCGAAGGTGGAGGAGGAAGATGAGGGTGATTCATAGAGAGAGGGGAAAAAGAAGAAAAACCCTAAACCGATAAGAATCGAAGACTAAAGGAAAGGCAGAATCAATCGTGAATAGAGGGTTTTGAACGTTGAGGGTTTTAGGGTTTGTCTGTGATTTTGAGTCTGATTGGTTTGAAAAGTTGAAGGAGGGGGGAAATTTGAGTGAGTTGCAGAGAAATTAAATTAGGGTTTGCAAATTTTGCATACAAACACAAACAAAAAGAAGAAAGAACAGAGAAAAATGAAAAAAAAAAGTAGTCGGTGGCCAACCGGCAGCAGCAAGCGGTGGCCGGCGGCCGATCGCCGGTCGCCGGAGACTTGAAGATGAAAAAGGAAGAGGTGGGAAGAGATGAAGAAGAGAGGAAGAAGAGGTGGAGAAGAAAGGGATTTTGAATAATAATTAAAATTAAAAAATAATAATAATATTTTATTGTTTTTATTTATTTTTATTAAAAAAATTAAAAAAATAATTTTTTATTAAAATAATAGTGCCACGTCAGCAACCGTTAGTATTTAACAGAAAAATAGACGGCAGGGACCAAAATGCTCCTTATCTCAAACCTCAGGGGTATTTTTGTTGAGTTTGAAAACTCAGGGACCAAAGTGTCACTTAATCCAAACCTCAGGGACCAAAAGTGTATTTTTCCCAATTTTTGAAGATAACTATCAACGTACAAAATGAGTTGGATCTATTCAAGGATGAAGTGAACAATTATAATGATATCCAAAGTGTTATATCTGGTATGCTTCACCTTTTTAGACATCTGGACACTCTTTAAATCTCGATTGCTTGAGACAAATCGTACGGAGAAAGAGTTATCGACTTATGTTGTACAACTTATTAAATGTAGAGATATGTTGCAAGATAGAATTGATAAGCTTTTGGAAGGTGGAGATAGTCACATCTTCTTCTTGTTAACAATTCGATATTGTTAATATCTTTTTTTTCTCTTTCACGACGGTATTGTCATCTTCTTCTTTTTCTTGACGTCTTTTTGTATTTTCGTATTCTTAAAATCTTCTTCTTCATCTCTTTCATGAGTTTGTTTTAATTCCTCATCTCTCTGGACAGTTGTTAATGTCTTCTTCTTCCCTCTATAATTTGGTCATTAGTACAAATTTTATGTTTTATATGTTTCAATATACTTGAGTAATTTTGTTTGGAAATTTAAGAACTTTTTCATGGTCGGTAAAGTGGAAACAATGATAAATGATAACTTTCGATCTGGCTTAGGATAAAAGAGTTAGGAAGGAAATAATTCAAAGAAAAATTCAATGGAATCTGCGTCAATGAAGGAAAACGAAGAATGTATTGACCAATACAATCTGGAGAAAGATCATGCGAGGCTGACGCGGGAAAAGTGGTGCCGTTTAAATTTTTCAGACTTTCTCGACATAATAGTCGAGGTTGATCCGGTAGAAGTCTTGGAGGAATTGGAATGACTTTGACTTTATCCGATATATTTGTCGGAAAAAAAATGATAATATTTATGAAAGTACTAGGCAACACGTGGTGGATTCCATGGAAAGGATATACAAGATAGTAATGAAGGTAGAAGTAGACAAGGATGACTCTTCAAAACTCTTAGATATTCTTAATCACGTGAAAAATGTTTTTAAGACCTTCGGAACCTCACTCATATGTCGAACACAGATGATATAAATAAGTCGAAGAAACATATCAATGCTCTACTGTGAGAAACTATCGAGTGGAAAACGAGAGAATAAATAAACATAAGTAAGAAGAGAAGAACACCGAATATGACGGTAGTGGAATTAGACCGAGCATTGTTTATAGACTTTTTGATTGAAATTTTATGGGGATCCTTGACCTTCATTGATCATGTTTCGACTCTTTTGACATCTGGTAAAGGTAAAGAGAAAAATATGGGCCGATTGATTTCTGTACTCAAATGCGACATTAAGAATTTTTATAAATTTTTAAAAGATAATTATCAACTTACAAAATGAGTTGGATCTATTCAAGGATGATGTGAACAATTATAATGATATCCAAAGTGTTAAATCTAGTATGCTTCACATTTTTAGACATCTGGACACTCTTGAAATTTCGATTGCTTGAAATATAAATCGTACGGAGGAAAAGTTATCGACTTATGTTGTACAACGACTTATGAAATGTAGAGATATGTTGCAAGATAGAATTGATAAGCTTCTGAAAGGTGGAGATAGTCGCATATTCTTCTTGTTAACAATTCGATATTGTTAATATCTTCTTTTTCTCTTTCACGACGGTTATTTCTTCTTATTCTTCTTTTTCTTGACTTCTCTCTGTATTTTCGTCTTCTTAAAATCTTCTTCATCTCTTTCACGAGTTTGTTTTAATTTCTCATCTCTCTCGATAGTTGTTAATGACTTCTTCTTCGTTCTATAATTTGGTCATTAGTAAAAATTTTATGTTTTATATGTTTCAATATACTTGAGTAATTTTGTTTGGAAATTAAAAAACTTTTTCATGGCAGGTAAAGTTGAAATAATGATAAATGGTAACTTTCAATCTGGCTTACGATAAAAGAGTTAGAAGGAAATAAATCAAAGAAAAATTCAATGGAATCTGCGTCAATGAAGGAAAACGAATAATGTATTGATTAATACAATTTGGAGAAATATCATGCGAGGCTAACGCTGGAAAAGTGATTCCGTTTAAATTTTCTAGACTTTCTCCACATAATAGTCGAGGTTGATCCGGTAGCAGTCTTGGAGAAATTGGAATGACTTTTTGATGACTTTATCAGATATATTTGTTGGAAAAAAGAAAACGATAATCTTTATCAAAGTACTAGGCAACACCCGGTAGATTCGATGGAAATGATATAAAAGATAGTAATGAAGGAAGAAGTAGACTAGGATGACTCTTCAAAACTCGTAATTCTTCTTAATCACGTGAAAATGTTTTTAAGGACCTTTGGAAGCTCACTCATATTTCGAACACAGATGATATAAATAAGTCTAAGAAACATATGAATGCTCTAATGTGAGAAACTATCTAGTGGAAAACGAGTGAATAAAAAAACTTAAGTAAGAATAGAAGAACAACAAATATAACGGTAGTGGAATTAGACTGAGCATTGTTTATAGACTTTTTGAATGACATTTTATGGGGATCCTTGAACTACATTGATCATGTTTCGGCTCTTTTGACATCTGGCAAAGGTAAAGAGAAGAATATGGGTCGATGGATTTCTGTACTCAAATTCGACATTGAGAATTTTGATAATTTTTTGAAGATAACTATCAACGTACATAATGAGTTGGATCTCTTTAAGGATGAAGTGAACAATTATAATGATATCCAAAGTGTTATATCTGGTATGCTTCACATTTTTAGACATTTGGACATTCTTTAAATTTCGATTGCTTGAGACACAAATCGTACGGAGGAAGAGTTATCGACTTATGTTGTACAACTTATTAAATGTAGAGATATGTTACAAGATAGAATTGATAAGCTTCTGGAAGGTGGAGATAGTCGCATCTTCTTCTTGTTAACAATTCGGTATTGTTAATATCTTCTTTTTCTCTTTCACGACGAAATTGTCATTTTCTTCTTTTTCTTGACTTCTTTTTATATTTCCGTATTCTTAAAATCTTCTTCTTCATCTCTTTCACGAGTTTGTTTTAATTCCTCATCTCTCTGGACAGTTGTTAATGTCTTCTTCTTCCCTCTATAATTTGGTCATTAGTACAAATTTTATGTTTTATATGTTTCAATATACTTAGTAATTTTGTTTGGAAATTTAAAAACTTTTTCATGGTCGGTAAAGTGGAAACAATGATAAATGATAACTTTCAATTTGGCTTAGGATAAAAGAGTTAGGAAGGAAATAAATCAAAGAAAAATTCAATGGAATCTGCGTCAATGAAGGAAAACGAAGAATGTATTGACCAATACAATCCGGAGAAAGATCATGCGAGGCTGACGCGGGAAAAGTGGTGCCGTTTAAATGTTTCAGACTTTGTCGACATAATAGCTGAGGTTGATCCGGTAGAAGTCTTGGAGGAATTGGAATGATTTTTTGATAACTTTATCGGATATATTTGTCGGAAAAAAAAATTGATGATCTTTATAAAAGTACTAGGCAACAAGTGGTGGATTCCATGGAAAAGATATACAAGATAGTAATGAAGGCAGAAGTAGACAAGGATAACTCTTCAAAACTCGTAGATATTCTTAATCACGTGAAAATGTTTTTAAGGACCTTCAGAACCTCACTCATATGTCGAACACAGATGATATAAATAAGTCTAAGAAACATATTAAATCTCTAGTGTGAGAAACTATCTAGTGGAAAACCAAGAAATCAAGAAACATAAGTAAAAAGAAAAGAACACCAAATATAACGGTAGTTGAATTAGACCGAGCATTTTTTATAGACTTTTTGAATGAGATTTTATTGGTATCCTTGAACTACATTGATCATGTTTTGGCTCTTTTGACACTTGCCAAAGGTAAAGAGAAGAATTAGAGTCGATGGATTCTGTACTCAAATGCGACATTGAGAATTTTGATAAATTTTTAAAGATAATTATTAACACACAAAATGAGTTGGATCTATTCAAGGATGATGTGAACAATTATAATGATATCCAAAGTGTTAGATGTGGTATGCTTCATATTTTTAGACATCTGGAAACTCTTGAAATTTCGATTGCTTGAAACACAAATCGTACGGAGGAAGAGTTATCGACTTATGTTGTACAACTTATTAAACGTAGAGATATGTTGCAAGATAGAATTGATAAGCTTCTAGAAGGTGGAGATAGTCATATCTTCTTCTTGTGAACAATTCGGTATTGTTAATATCTTCTTTTTCTCTTTCACGACGGTATTGTCTTCTTCTTCTTTTTCTTGACTTCTCTCTGTATTTCCGTATTCTTAAAATATTCTTCTTCATCTCTTTCACGAGTTTGTTTTCATTCCTCATCTCTCTATAGTTGTTAATGTCTTCTTCTTCCCTCTATAATTTGGTCATTTGTACAAATTTCATGTTCTATATGTTTCAATATACTTGAGTAATTTTGTTTAGAAATTAAAAAACTTTTTCATGACTGATAAAGTGGAAACAATGTTAAATGATAACTTTCAATCTGGCTTAGGATAAAAGAGTTAGGAAGGAAATAAATAAAAAAAAAATTCAATGGAATCTGCGTCAATGAAGGAAAACGAAGAATGTGTTGACCAATACAATCCGGAGAAAGATCATGCGAGGCTGACGCTGGAAAAGTGGTGTTGTTTAATATTTTCAGACTTTCTCCACATAATAGTGGAGGTTGATCCAGTAGAAGTCTTGAAGGAATCTGAATGACTTTTTGATGACTTTATCGGATATATTTGCCGGAAAAAGAAAATTATGATCTTTATGAAAGTACTAGCCAACACGTGGTGGATTCCATGGAAAGTATATACAAGATATTAATGAAAGCAGAAGTAGACAAGGATGACTCTTCAAAACTCGTAGATATTCTTAATCACGTGAAAAATGTTTTTAAGGACCTTCGGAACCTCACTCATATGTCGAACACAGATGATATCAATAAGCCTAAGAAACATATCAATGCTCTACTGTGAGAAACTATCTAGTGGAAAACGAGAGAATAAAAAAACATAAGCAAGAACAGAAGAACGCCGAATATAACGGTAGTGGAATTAGACCGAGCATTGTTTATAAACTTTTTAAATGACATTTTATGGGGATCCTTGAACTACATTGATCATGTTTCGGCTCTTTTGACATCTGGCAATGTAAAGAGAAGAATATGGGCCGATTGATTTCTGTACTCAAATGCGACATTGAGAATTTTGATAAAATTTTGAAGATAACTATCAACGTACAAAATGAGTTGGATCTATTCAAGGATGAAGTGAACAATTATAATGATATCCAAAGTGTTATATCTGGTATACTTCACATTTTTAGACATCTGGACACTCTTTAAATTTCGATTGCTTGAAACACAAATCGTACGGAGGAAGAGTTATCGACTTATGTTGTACAACTTATTAAATGTGGAGATATGTT
The DNA here is from genome assembly GCA_017139565.1 of Luffa aegyptiaca. NCBI lineage: Eukaryota > Viridiplantae > Streptophyta > Magnoliopsida > Cucurbitales > Cucurbitaceae > Luffa > Luffa aegyptiaca. The sequence continues at coordinate 23,633,840 of CM029407.1, forward strand.
ACAAGATAGAATTGATAAGCTTCTAGAAAGTGGAGATAGTCACATTTTCTTCTTGTTAACAATTCGGTATTGTTAATATCTTCTTTTTCTCTTTCACGATGGTATTGTCATCTTCTTCTTCTTTTTCTTGACTTCTTTTTGTATTTTCGTATTCTTAAAATCTTCTTCTTCATCTCTTTCACGAGTTTGTTTTAATTCCTCATCTCTCTGTACAGTTGTTAATGCCTTCTTCTTCCCTCTATAATTTGGTCGTTAGTACCAATTTTATGTTTTACATGTTTCAATATACTTGAGTAATTTTGTTTGGAAATTTAAAAACTTTTTCATGGTCGGTAAAGTGGAAACAATGATAAATGATAACTTTCAATCTGGCTTAGGATAAAAGAGTTAGGAAGGAAATAAATCAAAGAAAAATTCAATGGAATTTGCGTCAATGAAGGAAAACGAAAAATGTATTGACCAATACAATCCGAAGAAAGATCATGCGAGGCTGACGCTGGAAAAGTGGTGTCGTTTAAATGTTTCAAAATTTCTCCACATAATAGTCGAGGTTGATCCGGTAGAAGTCTTGGAGGAATTGGAATGACTTTTTGATGACTTTATCGAATATATTTGTCGGAAAAAAAAAATGATGATCTTTCTGAAAGTACTAGGCAACACTCGGTGGATTCCATGGAAAGGATATACAAGCAACGACGGAGCTACAGTAGGCCTTGGGGGTGCTCGAGCCCCTCATGAACTTTACTGTATATTATATTAATATTCAAAAGTTCAGTTAGTTTATAGAAATTTTTCTTTGGCTCATTTGCAACAAGTCTTCAAGCCCCCCTACGAAGTGCCCATGTTTGAGTTCAATCTCTCTTAATTTGTGTTTTTGTTTTTTTTTTCTTTCTTTAAGTCCGGTTTTCGCCCATGTCGCACGCCCAGTGTCCGAGTTCAAACCCCACTGAAGACATATTTTTTTTTTCTTTTGTTTTAATTAAGTCCCTTTTTATATTACGCCAGTGTCCGAGTTCGATCCCATTGAAACGTATGTTTTTGTTTTTATCAGTTTAAGTCCGTTTTTTTTATTAAAAATATATTTAAAAAAAACTGTTTTCTTTGTTTTTTTAATAACTTTTTTTTTTCGTTTTCTTATAAAACTTGTATAAGTATATATGATTAAAAAAGTTATTACTCATCGATTTAATAAAACTATACAAGGAAATGAATTACACCTATAATATTTTAAATGCTGCTAGATTGTTTTTTTTTTTTTTTCATAATTAATTCTAGTTCAAAAACTATAATTATTATGGTTTTCATTTTTATATATTTTTATTCAAAATAAGTAAAAGATACCATTTTTGTCTTTTATTTTGAGATTTGTTTTATTTTAGTCATTGTGTTTACAAATGTTCAAAAGTAAATCTTACATATTGTTAGTATATTGTTAATTTTTTTTCCTAGCCCTCTTCGTATAAATTTTGGAAACATATCCACATCGTGTCTTTTCTTAAATGTAAATTATTATTATTATCTTTGCCAAATTTGATACAAATTTACTTCAAACTACCAAAATAAGTACTAATTTTAAGATTTTTTTTAGTACAGTACTAATTTTAAGATTTATTGAAAACACGTGGACAAATTTGGACATTTAAAAGTATATAGACTAAAATGAAATGAGATATAAAGTACATTGACTAAAATAGTATTTTAACCTAAAAAATGTCAATAATATTTTCTATTTAACAAACTAATATCAAAATATATCAAGCCCCCCTAACATAAAGTTCTGGATCCACCACTGTATAAAAGATAGTAATGAAGGCAGAAGTAGACAAGGATGACTCTTCAAAACTCGTAATTATTCTTAATCACGTGAAAATGTTTTTAAGGACCTTCGGAACCTCACTCATATGTCGAACACAAATGATATAAATAAGTCTAAGAAACATATCAATGCTCTACTGTGAGAAACTATCTAGTGGAGAACCAGAGAATAAAAAAACATAAGTAAGAAGAGAAGAACAGGAAATATAACAGTAGTGCAACTAGATCGAGCATTGTTTATAGACTTTCTGAATGACATTCTATTGGGATCCTTGAACTACATTGATCATGTTTCGGTTCTTTTAACACCTGCCAAAGGTAAAGAGAAGAATAAGCGCCGATGGATTTCTATACTCAAATGCGACATTGAGAATTTTGATAAATTTTTACAGATAATTATTAAAGTACAAAATGAGTTGGATCTATTCAAGGATGATGTGAACAATTATAATGATATCTAAAGTGTTAGATCTGGTATGCTTCACATTTTTAGACATCTGGACACTCTTGAAATTTCGATTGCTTGAAACACAAATCGTACGGAAGAAGAGTTATCGACTTATGTTGTACAACTTATTAAATGTAGAGATATGTTGCAAGATATAATTGATATGCTTCTTGAAGGTGGCAATAGTACCTTCTTCTTCTTGTTAACAATTCGGTATTGTTAATATCTTCTTCTTCTATTTCACGTCGGTACTGTCTTCTTCTTCTTCTTTTTATTGACTTCTCTCTATAATTTCGTATTCTTAACATCTTCTTCTTCATCTCTTTCATGAGTTTGTTTTGATTGTTCTTCTCTCTCTATAGTTGTTAATGTCTTTTTTTTCCCTCTATAATTTGGTCATTAGTACAAATTTTATGTCTTATATGTTTCAATATACTTCAGTAATTTTGTTTGGAAGTTAAGAAACTCTTTGCATGGTCGGTAAAGTGGAAATAATGATAAATGATAACTTTCAATTTGGCTTAGGATAAAAAAGTTAGGAAGGAAATAAATCAAAGAAAAATTCAATGGAATCTGTGTTAATGAAGGAAAACGCAGAATGTATTGACCAATACAATCTGGAGAAAGATCATGCGAGGCCGATGCTGGAATAGTTTTAGATCTGGTATGTTTCACATTTTTAGACGAATCTGAAAGCTCTTAAAATGTCGAGTGCTTGAAACACAAATCGTTCGGAGGAAGAGTTATCGACTTATGTTGTATAACTTATTAAATGTAGAGATATGTTGCAAGATAGAATTGATAAGCTTCTAGAAGGTGGAGATAGTCGCTTCTTCTTCTTATTAACAATTCAGTATTTTTAATATCTTGTTTTTCTCTTTCATGACGGTATTGTCTTCTTCTTCTTCTTTTTATTGACTTCTCTCTGTAATTCCGTATTCTTAACATCTTCTTCATCTCTTTCACGAGTTTTTTTTTTTTATTTCCCCCTCTCTCTGTATAGTTTTTAATGTCTTCTTCTTCCCTCTATAATTTGGTCATTAGTAAAAATTTTATGTCTTATATGTTTCAATATACTTCAGTAATTTTGTTTGGAAGTTCTAAAACTCTTTGCATGGCTGGTGAAGTGGAAACAATGATAAATGTTAACTCTCAAATTGGCTTAGGATAAAAGAGTTAGGAAGGGAATAAATCAAAGAAAAATTCAATGGAATCTCAAGCCAAGCGATCTCAAGCCAGAATTGACAGTGTGGCTTCACATTCTCAAGAACAGGTTGATTCCAACAACCCATGACAACACTATCTCAGTAGAGAGAGTCATGCTCCTCTACAGTATCATGAGGGGTTTAGAAATCAACATTGGGAGCATTATCAGGGAAAAAATCATTGCCTGTGGAAGAAAGAAAGCAGGGAAGTTTTTCTTCGGGTCGCTTATCACCTAACTTTGTCAGAGGGTGAAGATAGTTCCTAGTAAGGATGAGAAGCGTCACTTCTTCAGGCCTACAATTGACCTGTCCTTGATCGGGAAGCTTCAAGAGAATAGCATCCAAAGAAAAGACAAAGCTTCCACATCTCAAACCATTCCACCTTCAGGGCTGAATCTGCCTTCTCCACCTCAACACACTCCTTTTTCAGGGCCCTCACCGTCATCTGAAGCCCTAGCAATTGCCTACCGACAAATGGATCAAATCAGGGACAACCTAAGGATGTATTGGGCATATGCCAAGAAGAGAGATGAAGCCATTAGAGAGTTCTACCTCTCTATCGCCCCAAGTATTGCTCCTTTCTTTCCTGATTTCCCTCAATTGTTGTTGCCTCAAGAAGATAAAGATTCTGATGGTGATGAAGAAGATGAAAATGAAAGAGAGAGTTCCTCGGACGAGGACTAGGGGAGTTTTCTGATCCCCTTTACATGTTGTGTTGTGTGAATAATACTGTTTTCTGTGTTTTAGTTGTTTGCTGTTTTTTAGTTTTGCATGTTTAAATTCTATTTTTAATTGTTTAGTTGTTGTTTTTATTGCTTTGGTTGTTTTAGTTTGTTGATAGTTATGTTCATAGGGTAGTTTTAGCTAGCTTGTTGTTAGAATAGATTAAATAAACTTGAGTTTTTCAATCTTTTCTTAAAAATTCTGCTTGCTGTTTTTGTGCTAGACCTATGAAATCTGATGCGCAAATTGCTTACCGCAAGTGTACGGGTCAAGTTATAATATAGTGAATGTAAATTCGAATGTCGTCCTCTGGATTGGTGTCTAGTCAATTTTAATTACCGAAAATACTTTTGACCAATTTTATTTAGGGAATCGAATTGAATGAGAATATAATTGATTCAAACACAAAACTAAGCAAAAAGTGACAATCTAATGGGAAGAATTGGTCTTAGGGATTTGATTTCACCAATTGGAGTTATGGATTCATAAACGGATTAACACATACTATGATTCATAAATCTTGGCAACTAAAATCACACATATCTCTCCCGAGCATACATGATTCTCCCATATGCAATTGAACCCGATATCCCTATCTAAATCCAATAAACATACAAGGTAATAAGGCTAACCTTTATAACAATTTCTAGAATTAACCTTAATCTCCCGATTTTTAGCTAAATTCTAGTTATGCATATTGATTTCTAATTTAAATCCTCTCTCCCGAGTTAGATTCAAGCATAAACATCAATCAATTTATGGCCGGTAAATTGAAAGCATTAAGGACACATATATGCATAAATGACATCAATAGCATAAAAACCATAAATCAATCCATAACGTGCCCAACGGCTACATCAATCCCTAAGAGTTAAAGCCTAGCTACTCATACAAAACGTTACAATATAGCAATCGTCTAAAACAGCCATAAAAACTAACTAAAGTGAGGGAAAGAGGAATTAAACTCGTTGTAGGCCGAGACCGAACGTCCCCGTCACGATCCCCACGAACAATGGGTTGATTTCCAACTTGCTCTGTTTTTCCTCTGTTGTCGGCTCCAAAAAGTCCCAAAACGAAGTCCCTTAAAACCTAGCCGAAATTTTCTTATATTCTGATTTTTTCGTCGTAGCGTCGAGACTCTGTCGCGATACCGCGAATCTGGAAATTTTGCCTAGAGCGTCGCGACGCTATGAAGTTTTTTTTTTTTTAAATCAGCTGGGCTGAATTTGACTTCTTCCAACTTTATCCTTTTTCGATCTTTTAGCCCTTTTTCATGTCCCGAACACCCAATTGACTCCAAAATCACGTTTTAGCTCCAATCAACAATTTCCTACAAAATAAACATTAAGTGCAATAAAATGGCCAATAAATCATAAAAGACTAGCTAAATTGATTAGGGAAAACTAGCTAGCTATGCTCGCTATCAAAATCTCTTTGAAAAAATCAACTTTAAGAAAAATTTGCTTGAATTTTTTTTTTTTTTTTTGAAAAACATGTTTTCATTTGAGTTTTCTTTTAAGCCCTTGATGATGATAACTAGAGCTTTGTTCTTTCTCAAAAGTGTCACCGTCACAACTGAATAGTTTTCTAGTCATAGGCTTTCCATTAGTCTTTTTCTTTACAAAATTTTCTTGAGTCTAAACTTCCTCGTGTTCAACCTTTCTAACACACTAGGAGAGTTTAGTCTTAAAGTTTTGAAAAACAAAAAGCCTTATCCAAAGCCTTGCCTCAAAAACAAAGCCAATGAGGACATTGTCTAATCTTAAGTTTGGGGGGTGCTTTACTTTGTAAATATTTATGCTATGTTTTTTGTAAATTTGTACTGCTGGAAAAAGAATATGTGCTCAGTTTTTAAAATCCAAAAAAAAAAAAAATGAAAAAACCGAGAGTTAGTCCTCCTTCCTAGAGTTTACTGAGTAACCAGGGGCATTCATGACACCCATGGTTTGCCACTGCATGAAAGGTTTACTTAGGAAAGTGAGTATTATTTCAAGCTTGTGAACTTTGCTCGTGGCTAGATATCTTCACCACAAAGTGTCGATAAGCTAGAACGAAGGTAAAGATGACAGCAAAGATACTCTTGGGAGAAAAAGAAGTTGAATAAAAGGAGCACCAGCAGTCAAATATGTTTAGGGGAGATAGAAAAAGATCTAGTAACTCATGTATGCTCAAGGAACCTCAAGTCTTGTTTTTCTTAACTAAAAGGACTACACTAGGCTCAATGAGTAGAAGTTAGGTAGTTTAAACATATTGGTTAGGATGGACTCGGGAGAGTTTTGCTTTGAAAAAGAACAATAGAAATCTTCATGCCTAGGAAACTTAGACGTTGTGACTGGCACTAGAGTAGAACCCTCTCCTGAAAGTCAAACTTTTTAGAAAACGATCTTGAAAAACATGTTTACTTGATTCCATGCCACTTGATTTACAATTTAAAGTTGATGCTAGTACCATGATTGACGATTATATATGATCCATAACATTTTGGTTTGCAATTAGTATTGAGCTCTCACATTCTAATTGGCAATTAAAAAGTTGATCTCTAACATTTTGATTGGCTATTGCTTGAGGACAAGCAATGAGTTAAGTTTGGGGGTGTGATAAGGGTAAAAAATATACCTATTTTACCCTTATATTTAGCTCATTTCCTTGTGAAAAGTTGCATATTTAGATCAATTTTACTGTTCTTGAGCTCAAAATATGTTAAAGTTGATGAATTAGGGAGTTGAGAGTCACATTTGTCAAATTATGCTTATTTGTGCTTAAAAAGACTCAATTTGATATGAATTTGACCCAATTTGGTGTTGTGCAGGAAAACAGAGGAAGCGGGGAATTACCCAGAAATGCGACCACATTTCTGGGAAGGCCAATATCAAATGCGACCGCATTTCTGGAAAAACAGAGGACGTTCTAAGTCCGTCGCGGGTCGTTTTGAACGAGACTTTTGCACACCTAACCAGCCGTTTTGACCCCGAAAATGACTGGGCTATCTACCAGCACCTATTTCGTGGCTCCTCAACCACTTCCAACACTATATAAGCTTGTGATTCGAAGAGAAATTCAAGCTGTAGACCTCCGCTGACCGACTGCCACCGACCAATCGCCATCGTTGACCTTAAACTACTGGTCACCATCGACCTCCACCGACCGGTCGCTACCGTCGATATCTGACTGTCAACTGCCGCCGACCTCCATTGGTCGACCGCCACTGTTGACCTCTGACTACTGGGCGCCGTCGTCGACCTCTGACGACCGGCCGCAACCTTCAACCTGCGACTATCGGTTGTAGTCGATCTCCGTCAACTGGCCGCCATCGTCGACCTCTGTCTACCGACCGCTACCGTCGACCTCTGATATCGGTCGCCGCCGACCTCCGCTAACCGACCGCCACTGTCGACCTCTGACTACCGGGCGTCACCGTCGACCTCCGACTATCAGGTGCCGTCGACCTCCGCTATTCGGCCGCCACCGACCTCCACTGACCGACTGCCACCTTCGACCTTTGACTACCGATCGCCACCGTCGACCTCCGACTACCGGTCACAACTGTCGACCTCTGACTACCGGTCACTACTGTCGACCTCCGACTACAGGCCACCGCCGACCAGCCGCCACTTGCAACCTCTGACTATAATTTTAATGTATGTATATATAATTTTTATATTATATGTATTAAATTTTATTTCAACTAAAAATCAAGAAACAAGAAACAGTTATCAAACACATATCTGTTTCTGTTTCTTTTTTTAGAGAAACAAGAAACAGAAATAGTTATAAAACATGTTTATGCTTTTAGTTCTTAAAAAACAAGAAACAAGAAACAAGAAACCAGAAACGAGAAACAAGAAACGAGAACGTTATCAAACGAGCCCTAAATAATTCTCTCTGTTTATCGAAGAACCACTCAATAGAGCAGAGTTGGACCATTTCTCTCCATAGTATGTGTTGTTTGGTGTTTGTTGGCGTGTTGCTGTGTGTTTTCTTGCAGGATATTGGGTTAGATAGCAAACAAGAGACTGATTGGATTCAGAATGACGACTGACCTCATGTATTTGCCTTCATTATCATATATTTGACTTTTTTTTTTTTTTTTTTTCAGTATTTGATATATGCGTACTTCACTTATGGAAGTTTAATGAAAGTAAAGTTTATCTCTTCATTTCACTATTTTATCTCAATGTATTGGTATGGATTGAGGTTACGTCTTCTTCCTCGAGTAGAAAACTAAATAAGATATCGATCACGATATACTGCTTTGCACAGTGGATGTAGACCATAACGATATTTCCTGAATTTCTCTTTAGTTCTTGTTGATTTCATCACACACATAGAGAGGCGTAACGTTTTCCAAAAAAAAAAACTATATGGCTTATCATAACAATCACATTTTTTAAAAAATAAAAACAAAAACACTTTTTTGTTTGGCAATGGAACAAAATAGTTATAATATTTTTTAACTTAGTGATAAATTAAAACCTTAACCCGAATTATCCAGTAAAAATACATTTGAATGATAAAATTATGGGTTAAAAAAACATTTTTGAATTTGTAATATTTTAGTTCCTCAAGTTTCAAATTTGTAACAATCTAGTCTCTGAACCTTGGTAGGTAACAATTTAATCCATATACTTTCAAATTGTAACAATTTAACCTTTATCGTAAAAAAGCTTACCAAAATTAAGTATCAATTTTTATTATATAATGATTTAGTCTATAGTTTATAAACACATTTGTCTCAAACCAACTTATCGTTCTTCATATGTAAGAAATCTCATTAAATTTCAACAATATTTTTTTTATGATAGAGACTAATCATGGAGGCTATATCATTCATACTCCTCTAGGGGGTAAATTGTAACAAATTTAAAAATACAATGAGTAAATCTTGAAGTTAAAGGACTAAATTGTTACTTCGATAAAATTGCAAGGACCAAGTCTTTCTTAACCTAAAATTATGTATTACATTAACTATATCTTCCTAAATTTGAAAAATTATATATTAAATTAATTATATCTTCCTAAATTTGAATAATTTCCAGTGAACATTTTAAAAACTTCCATTTAATCATAGTTATCTCCTACAAATTTATTAAAAATTAATGAGAAAGATTAAAATGATTAATTAATATAAGATAACATGGGCTTCCATCTCAAAGTCAATTGACAATGAGAGGAGTAATTCATACATCTTATAAATTGGAAAGTCTCCACTCATCTTTTCAATGTGGGATCCTCAACACTTAATACAAAAGATTAAAAAATAAAATTGAATAATACGAAAATTCAAAGATATAAAATTTAGACTCTGTTTTAGTAGTTTATTCTATAGTAATTAATGACACAAGGAAATAGTAAAAGAATTTAAGAGTCACACCGAAGAAAGTGATTTGAAGATAACAGGAAATTTTAATTACAGGGATGAAACTAAACATTTTAATATTTATTATTCAATTTAGAGGAGTTTTAACTTTTAAATGAGAGATTTATTTTGAGTTGTTGATATTAAATTAAGTGTAAAAAATGTATATGATTTTTTGTTAATTGATGATGTTTATATTTTATCAAATTAAATGAACGTATATGATTTTTTATTAATTGAAGAGGTGTTAGAATTTCTGTCATAAATTTCTAGATCTAAAATTTTCCTATAAATACCTTTCTCACAAACACTTTCACAAAACAATTTCTATCTTTTCTTCATTCTATTTTCTCATATTTCTCTCATTTACTCTTTTAAGAGCAATTGACCAAAAGATAGATGTTCTTTGTTGTGGAGCTTCGAGCTCAACCTCGTAGTACAGAATGGTTTGAGCTACACAACGTTTCAGTTATGTTGTTACGTTTCAGTTGGAGGAGACAAGCCAGATAATTATACACCGCAAAGGGTTGAAATCTCCGAGAGCAAGAACCTAATTATTTAGGCCCCGTTTGATAACCATTTGGTTTTTGGTTTTTGGTTTTTGAAAATGAAGCCTATAAATACTACTTCCACCTACAAATTTCTTTGTTTTACTAATACATTCTTTCCATGTTTTCAAAAACCAAGCCAATTTTTTAAAACTAAAAAAAATGGTTTTCAAAAACTTGTTTTTGTTTTTGGAATTTGGCTAAGAATTCAAGTGTGTCCTTGGAAAGATGAAAACCATGGTAGGACAATTGAGAGAAAACAAGTATAATTTTCAAAAACCAAAAACCAAAAACCAAATGGTTATCAAACGAGACCTTAGGTGTTTGTTTTTCAATATTTACCCAATTTTTCTCTATTATTTGTATTTCCCCCAACAACAAGAATTTATAACTTTACCAGAATGAACATAGTTCAACGTTAATTAGCATAGATTCGAATCTTCCACTCCAATTGTTGTTGAACTAAAAAAAAAAAAACATTTATAACTTGAATTTGAAAATGGTTATTGATTAAATTATAAGAAAATTTTGAAAAAGAAGAGTCGATATTTCATTTACAAATATAGAGTAAATTACAATAATATGATAAAAACAACTGTACAATCAGAACCCAGACAGAATAACGAGTGAATTTCTTATCATCACTGTTTCCAAATTTGCTGCAGAAAAAAAAGGGAGGAAAAAGTTCATGAAACTGTGACACTAAAAAAGAGCAGAAATTAAAAATAAAAAAAAAAATTGAACAACCTTGATATAACAGAGATGAACAAAAAGGACTTTGACTAAAAAAAAATGACAATGGGAAGTTGATGTTGAAGGTGCATAAGAATATCAATTTTCTTATTTAACTTTCTACTGTTACACCATTCACTCTCTGCAACTGCAACATACTTTCACTTTGTTTCAACTAGAGAGCACAACTAAATGCCTCAAGCATAACCAACATCTCCCATTCAAATCAGGATTAAAATATAATTAAAACAAGAAAAATAAATAAAAATAAATAAAAAAGAGGGTTCTCTTCTAATTAATACAAGAGGAATCTCCAATAAGCTGATGGTTCGGACGATTATCCATGGCAGCTACATACATGCTCAATCTTGAACTGACCATGCAAGTCCTCAGAAACAAAATGTTCATAGCAAAGAGCATGTGTAATCTGCGCCTCTCGTGATCGCGATCATGACATAACGCCAATTTTCTTGGCAAAGTCATCTCCGTCTTCGTCATCCATATACTCTTCTTCAGGATCTATGTTCTCACCTTCTTCATAATTGTATTCCCCATCATCAACTTGCTCGTACTCGTATTCGCCGTCTCTCTGATCTTCTCCTTCATACTCGTGATCCTCCTCCAACGTTTCATCATAAGCTTCAACCTCATGGTCGTCGGTCGAATGCATAGGCTGAGAAGAATGGCGATGAGATCCGTCAATATTTTCCTCTTCTTGCCCAAAAGATTCAGTTGGAGCGGACTTGGTTCCTTCAAGGCTATTTGCTTCTTGCTTGGCTGTTGATGATAGACCACTTTGCTTCAAGAGGGGAGTAGTGGAGCTTTCTAGTGATCTTTCACTGCTTTCCCTTTCAGCATTATTCACAGGAAGATCAACAGCGGCCTTTACTTGTTTCTTCTTTTTAAGAATCTCGCTGAGAGACTTCGGTCCCTCGAATGAAAGTTCGCCTGCGGATTGTTCATTATCAAAACCTTTCCTTTTGCCAAGGGTTTGCTGCTCCTTACTAACCACATGTTTTTCGCCTTTCAGCTCGGCTAGACTTTTTGGAGCAGCAAAGTCAGATGTTCCATCCATTCTATCCCTTCTAGAATTAAGACCATTGAAATTTCTACGCTCATTGTTATAGTCTTCTTCCAGTCTGCCTTTCATTTCATCTCTAGTGCTTCCCTGATGGGACAAGGGTTGTGACCTTCCAGGTGACAATCTTCCCCAGGGTCTTCCTCGGTTTAAATCTCTTTCTGGCCTCACATTACTATTCCTAACAGGAGACGGTATCCTTGGGAGCTTTATCCTACCTCTGAGACGGTTACTCATGGAGCTTTCCTGAGAGGGGTGAGAATCTCTCCTAGAAGCGCGATAGTTTCGTTCTTCAGGGCGACTAGCCGCATTTTCATTATTGATCACAGATCTCAAACCATTTCCCCTTCGCTGCTTGTTTAAACGATGACGCAAATCCATATTCTGAACATGTTCTGGACTGTTAGATTTTGGAAAAAGCCTCCTTTCCATCTGGGCCGACCCCAAAGGCAGCTTCTCAGATGATGACCTACGCTGCTCCCAACCATACTGTCCTTGCCTACTGTCATAGTCATAGTCTAACACGTCGTTATAAACATCATGATCAACATCAGAAATCATCTTATAGTCAGCAGAATGACTGATGTCATATTCACTCATAGAAATCATATTTGTTCCTTCATGACCTCTTGTTCTCCCATACTGTTCTTCACTGCCATAATAACCAGAGCCTCTCAGCTCATCGTCAACAAGAACATCAAAACCTGGAGAGGACTCCTTCAAAAACTCATCAGCATCTTTTCCATTCTGTAACCCATGCTCATCTATTACATGACTCTGTTGCAGACGATTGGCCCTACTTAATGAACTCTCATTTAAAGTAGGAAGAGAATTTGTAGCCTTGTACCTTGAACCACCATCAGCCACTTCTGCAGCTGGCCCGCTCTTCTCGTTGATGTTTCCAATCTTTGATGGCACAGTTTCATCCTTTGTTGCAAGCTTAAAAGGTGCACCACCAATTGGCTTAGAAAAATTTGCTTGAGGAATCTTCTGCTCTTGACTGCCCCGCTGCATACCGCCAGCAGCTTTCTTGACACTTGGTGGCTCACCAACTTGGGCATTTGCTGCCGTCTGAGGAACTTTGTTTGTTGGAACCGCAGAAGGCCCATGTAAGAATGCACATCGATCTCCTTTAAGACACAAACCCTTCTGGAAGAAAATGCAGGGGACTCCTTGTTTACTTGAATTGACAGGAGCAGATGGAATTGCGGGAGTTTGGGAAGGGATCTGAGAACTCGGATTTGATGAATGAGGAGTTCCTACCAAGCCATCAAGAGGCTAAAAGAGAATAGCAACAAGAGAGAGAGAGAGAGATGAAAATCAGTCAACTTAGGTTTGAAAGGGAAAGTACTTAACTATTTTCACTCAAAACTATAAAGACAGATTTACTTAAAAACATAAACAGTTGCTACAAAGAAAGTGTATAGAACTTACTGGATGTCGGAATGAACATTTTGGATTCAAGCAGTTACCGTTCAACCAGAACCAGCAATCCCTAGGATTGACCCGGGCATATTCACTATGGCGATACTCACATTCACTTCCCTGTTGGAATTAGAAAGATATTACTCACACAATTCAACATCAATGATAAATATAATTGTATTCACAATATATTTCCAATAAACATAACTTGAAACAAACACATTCCTCACTGATGTACCAATAATACTTCGTGAATGCCAAATAACAGTCTTGATCATTAGGACGCATAACCAAATAAAGTTTAGGAAGTGGAACCAATGAGTTAAAAATTTATATTGACCATCCAAACGCAAGGAAAAGTGAATTATTGTAATAGTCAACTCATAATAAAGGGCCGACGAGCATTATAATGGTAAAACTCGAACTATGGAAGAGATGAAAACACACATAGACTCTTTTTGATACTTATGGCTGTTTATAATCCTATTACACAAATGAAAAATCAGAAGTTTCCAATTTAGGATTAAGGAAATGATGCTTAAGGGAAAAAAGAAAAAAAAAAGAAAATCCAATGAGTTTGAGTCCTCGAGAAGTGAAGAAATACGTATGTGCGTATCTACAAGGATTTGTAAAACTACTATACAAATCTAACAAAGAATTACAAAATAAATAAAAATAAAAATAAAAATAATTAATTAACAACTTGCTCCGGTAATAAATTTGCAACCTTGTAAGTTGGGACACATGAAAAACCTTGAAGAAAAATTCTATAACAGTCATACCTTACATTTCAATTCCATGCATTCAATTACAAGTCACAAGTTTTCATACATCTACACACACGGGAACAAATTCATACTTCTTTCCAAGTTGCACAATGATGTTAAGTGGCTAACAACGCCACAATTTGACCCTTGCGTTATGGAGAAGTATGAAATTGACAACAAAATTTATCGAGAAGCTAACATACGAATTACACTAAATCTCTAGTGACTTAAGGGTGAAATAAACAACAAGTGCATTCGAAAAGGACTTCTAAGTGAACTAGCTAAATTTCCACAACCTAAGCCTCACTAGTACCCAAATCCACCGATCTTAACCTACACAGATCTCATTCAAAAAAAAAAAAAAAAAAAACGAAAGAAAAAAGAAAAAGAAAATTCACCAAACGCAACCAAACAATTCCAAATTAAAAGGGAAACAGAGGGTCGAATCAAGCAAAATCAGAGTGAAAGAAAAAACCTTTTTACAAGTCAAAGGCGAAGCAAGAAAGTAAACACAGTCGGTGTTCCTCTTAACAGCCTCCTCTTCTGCAGCCGATAGGGGTTGAGGTAGAGATTGCTGTTGCTGTTCAAGAACTTGAGGCCCGCCTCCTACCATAGCGATCGAAAAAAAAAAAAAAAAAACACCCCACGAGATCGCTTCGCTCACAGATCCAACACCACCCCAAAAATCCCAATAATCCCAATATCGATTGTGATCCAAAAACGACGAGAAAACAGAATTGGAAAGAAAAGAGCCAAGCGCGAAAGCGATTGAAGGGCTCGATAGATATAGAAGAAAAACGAGCTGAAGCTCGAAGGAAAGTGGTATTAGCGAAGATTAAGAAGAGAGATAGTGAAGAAGAGTGATCTGAAAGAGAAATTCATGGGGAAAGAGAAGAAGTAAGCGGTGGTGGAGGAGGAAGATGAAGGATATGGAGAAGAGCAGTGAGTATCAGAGGATTTGAAGAAAAGGCTAAATCCCTAATTCAGAAAGGAAAGGGCAAAGAGAATGGTTGAGATGCGATTTAAAGGTCTGGTGTGTGTGTGTGTGTGTTTGTGTGGCATTTTATAAGTTTAAATCCTATTTTCTTTCCGATTCCTAAACATCTATAATAAAAATAATTTTGAAAACAAATTTTATTATTATATGTATTATTTTTAAAAATATAAATTACAAATTGGTTTCTTATAATTTGGACAAAATTGCCAAAGTGAGCTTAGCTCAGCGGTAATTGGCATGTACCCTCGACCATGAGGTCAGAGGTTCGAATCCCCCCACCCCCAAATGTTGATGTACTCAAAAAAAAAAAAAAAAAAAAAATTTGGACAAAATTTTCTTATAAAAAAATGGACAAATTTTCCATTTTTGTTCCTAGGGTTTGAATTTAATTTTAATTTATACCTTATAGTTTCGAAACTTTTAATTTAGCCCCATGGTTTAGTCAAATTTTACAAGTAATACCTTTCATTGCCACATTGACGGGTTTTTTTTTTTTTTTTTCACCTTATTTGGATATTTGTGTTATTTCTTGGATTAGGGTTTGGGGTTGAGTAAAAAGTAAATGAAAATAAGTGAATTTTCGAAGTAGCTAATACACAATTTAAAGACAACTTGTGAGATTTAACTAAATTATAAGCACCAAATTGAAACACAGTTCAAGTCACGGGACTAAGTTGAAAATTTTAAAACTATGTGAACCAAACTAAAGCTAAGCGCAAACTATGAAGGAAGAAATTGAAATATTTAAAACCATAAGGACCAAATTAAAATTTCACCTAAATTAAAGGAACCAAATTTATAATTTAACAAAAAAAAATTATTTATATCTCTAAACTTTTCATTTTGATTTTTTTTAGTACATCAACATTTGGGGATGGAGAGATTAGAACCTCTGATCTATTGGTCAAGAGTACATGTCAATTACCACTAAGCTATGCTCGCTTCGGCAACTTTTCATTTTGATTATAATAAAGGTTAATTTGTACAAAATATCTCTAAGCTTTAGAGTAGGTTTCAATTATCTCTCTAGACTTTTGACAACTTCTAATTTAATCCTTTAACTTGGAAATTATTTCATTGTTATAATAATATGTAGAAATTGGCATATGGCAACTAATATGTAGACAGCGGCGGAGCAACAGTAGGCCCAGGGGGGCTCGAGCCCCCTCTGAACTTTACCACATATTAGATTAATTTTTAAAAAATCCACTTGTTTTGTAAAATTTCCTCTTTTGTTCGTTGGCAATGTGCCTCAAGCCCCCCCCCCCCCTCACCGTGCCCCTTTTATCCGAGTTCGAGGCCTCCAAACTGTGTATTTTTTTTTTTGTCGTTTTAAGCCCCCTTGGCCCTTACCACGCCCCCAGTGTCCGAGTTCGAGGTCGACAAAAGGTATGTTTTTTGGTTTTTGGTTTGAAGTCCGCTTTTTTTTATTAAAAATATATTAAAAACTGTTTTCTTTTTCATTTTTAATAACTTTTTTTATTTTGTTTTCTTATAAAGCTTCCTGTGTCTGAGTTCGAGCCCTCCAATATGTATGTTTTTTTGTTTTGCTTTAAGTCATTTTTTTATTAAAAATTGTTTTCTTTTTCCTTTCTTAATGACTTTTTTGTTTTCGCTTTTTTATAAAACTTTCATGAGTATGTATATGATTAAAAAAAATTACTACTCTCATTGATTTAATATGTAGAAAACTATACTTTTCAAGGAAATAAAAATAAAATCAGACCTGTAATATTTTTAAATGCTAGTAGGTTGTTTTTTATTAATTAATTATATTTGAAAAACTATAATTATTATTTTCATTTTTATATATTCTTATTAAAAATAACTAAACGATACCATTTTCATCTTTTATTTTGAGATTTATTTTATTTTAGTCCTTGTGTTTACAAATGTTCAAATTTAGTCCTTCTATTTTAAGTAAATTTTTCGTATTCTTAGTATATTGTTTTATTTTTTTAGAATACGTAGACTAAATTTGGACATTTAAAAGTTGACTAAAATGAGATGAGACCTAAAGTACATCAACCAAAATGATATTTTAACCTAAAAAATGTCAATAATATTTTCTATTGAATAAACTAATTTCAAAATATATCAAGCCCCCCTAACATAAAGTTCTGGATCCGCCACTGTATGTAGAAGTTGGAAGACATACGACATCCTTTACCACTCAATTTCAACTATATAGAAGATTAAGATTGTTGTTATCATTCATTTCAACTCAAAAGATATCATTGACATCATTTACAATTACAACTTTCTTCACAAAATCAAATTTTACACATGAGTTGTCATGTCAATTTATATGAATGGTGTCGTAAATGATGTAATATCTACCGTTCAAATTGTATGTATTAACTATTGCGTTGATTTTCATCCATCATTTTAATGAAAAAACTCTCTGGTAATTTTAGGTCCCGTTTGATAACCATTTGGTTTTTTAAGATTAAGCTTATAAACACTACTTTCACTTATAAGTTTCTTTGTTTTTTCATCCACCTTTTTTCCATGTTTAAAAAAACTAAGGCAATTTTTGAAAATTAAAAAAAGTAACTTTCAAAAACTTGTGTTTTGTTTTTGGAATTTGATTAGGAATTCAAATGTGTCCTTAACAAAGATAAAAACCATAGTAAGAAAATTGGGAGAAAACAAACATAATTTTAAAAAACCAAATGATTATCAAACGAAACCTTAATTTTTTGTTGAAAATTTACAAAATTCAAATGTTAAAATGATTTTTTTTCTAAGCGTGAGCAATAACTAAAACCTACCATAATTATAATTTAACCTTGATAATATAACAAATCCTTACTTTTCAAAAAAAAAAAAAAAAAAAACCTTACTATAAATATCATTATTTAAATGTTTAGACAACATTCTCATTTGATCAATGTGATCTAGCAATGGCACAAGAGATAGACTAACTAGATAGAAGAAAAAAAAAATAAAGGCAAGCACAACAAAAATTTGATAGGGATTTGAATCTCTGAACTTGTTAACGAGAGTACATATCAATTACCTATGCTCACTTTAATTTTGCCCTTATTTTCCCGACACCTCGTTACCTTGTGTCATTTTATTACTTATACATTTAAATACTATTTTCTTCCAGATTTCTAATATTTTGTAATAAAATAAATCTTAAAAAAAATTACGTGTTTTTTTTTTTAAAAAAAATATAATTGTAAATTTAATCTCTAAATTTTTGTTGTGTCACAACGTAGTAGTGACATGAGAAATAGATCAATAAGATAAAATAATAGCAATCGAGTAAGCCGACTTTTTTTTTATTGTCGATTTTTACCTTTTGTACTTGGTCTACTCTCTTGTGCCACTTTGTTACCAATGTCATGACCAATATTTAAAATGTCTGTGTCCACAGAAATGTCGAGGTCTCAATTTTATGGAAATGTCGATAAAAATAGTGATATGGATATTAGTGGAAAAATATTTAAAACAAAAAATAGAAAAAAAATATTAAAATTAATAAATAC
Source organism: Luffa aegyptiaca (assembly GCA_017139565.1). Classification (NCBI taxonomy): domain Eukaryota; kingdom Viridiplantae; phylum Streptophyta; class Magnoliopsida; order Cucurbitales; family Cucurbitaceae; genus Luffa; species Luffa aegyptiaca. Next base: position 23,652,431 of record CM029407.1, read on the forward strand.
ATATTCTACATTTTAAAATAAGTTAAAATACATATGATAGGGGCTTCTCAGAATTAGAATCAATCTAAAATTATATCATAATTTTCTTATGGAGTACAAATTATATTATAATTTTAAATGTTATAAAAATTTTTTAAAAAAATTAAGACAAACAAAAAAAAGTTAGAAATAATGAAGTATGCATGTAATATCTAAGAAAATGGTTTTAGTTTTAAATCTACAATTATGTAAATTTCACTCATAAAAATGGCATCTAAATACGAAGTTTGATTTCAATGGTAGTGTAAAGATAGCTCATTAACTGCCAAAGCGAGCTTAGCTCAGCGGTAATTGGCATGTATCCTCGACCATGAGGTCAGAGGTTCGAATCTCCCTACCCCCAAATGTTGATGTACTCAAAAAAAAAAAAAAAAAGTAAAGATAGCTCATTAACTATGTATCACGTGCCTTGTACATGCCTTCAGTTTATTAGTTTTCTGTTTTATTCAATCTGTTATTTTCCCTCTTTTCAGTTGCATTCGTTTGAGGTCGGTTCAAGAGTTTTTCTCCCTCCTTTTATATTCAGACTCTTTGTACATTGATCACACTTGAGTGATTGAGTTCAATGAAGATGGGAAGGGTTTCTCCTGAGTTTTATTCTCTTTTTCTATAGTTAAACAGGTAGGATTTTCAAAGTATTGAGATCTCCTCAAATCAACAAACTTTTGAATAACTTTTTTTTCTTTTTTTTTTTAAAGGAAACAACTAGGGAAAACTAATAATCTTTCAAAGTACACTATAAGTAGGAGTTGGACTTCCCAACTATACTAAAACGGTTGGAAATATGTTCAATATGGAAACTAAGTAACACTAGCAAACTGATTACACCTTAACTGAATACTTTCAATTACAGTGTAAATAACAATATAGACATCGTATATATAACAAATGTTGCAAAATAATATCGACAATAAGTAGTTGAGGAATGCTAACACAGCGTTGTCCTAAAGACAATTATTCGCTCTGCACAGGTTGCAAGCAGACTACAACGATCGTCTTAGCAGGATATAACAACTAATTCCAGTAAAACAGCAACCTCGAACTACTCGGATTTGGTAGAACTCTTAGATATTTGTTCTCAACTCGACTCAAGATCAAAAGAAACAAAGAAAGAAAGAATAATGTTTCAAATAGAATTGGATGATTCAAATAAAGAAACAAAGTAACTCCAAATAACAAAAATAAATAAAATTGAAACATATGTAAAATATAACCCAATTGAGTTATAACACCAAATTTAACTTCCACATGTTATATTTGTAAATGGGGAAATTGACAATAATGGACCCTTTAAGTTTTCATTTTAGAAAATAGGTCCATTTTGTAGAAAATTGTTTTTGAGGACCCCTTGCTGATGAAAGTGATGTCAGCATGAAGTTGAGAGTACAATTATACCCTCTTTGTTAAAAACTAGTGAATTTTTGAATTTTTACACCAACCTTCATTAATTTTGTTCACCAACCTACTTAATGAAGGGATTAATGTTAAACAACCTGAATTTTTCCACCTTTTATTCATATTCCATAACTCAACAATATTTCCATTATACACAACTCACGTTTTTTCATCTTTTCCACAAAGTTCTTTTTTTCCAACCAAGAATACTTGAGGTATGTCATTTGATTTTGTGGATATATTACTTATATTTGTTGTTAAAATGTCTGAACCTTTATGTTTAAATGCATTTACATTCATGAATATTTGGTTGAATTCATGAGCATTTGAGTTAATCCACGTTTTTTTGTTATTTTTCTGGGTTTATCTCATTAATTTCGGTCTAAAACTCGGTTTAAATGTATAATACTTGGTCTAAATCATGATTTCCAACATTCTGCCAAAAAACTTAGTCTCGATCCTGGTCGAGATCCTAGTTTGGATCTTGGTCGAAATCCTAGTCGAGATCCTGGCCAAGATTTTTCCATGCACGTAGATTTCAAACCGTTCCCATGCAAAAAGATTTCCTTACGTGATTTCTTATGTTTTTTTTTTATTTTATGCAGATCATGCCTCGTTGTGGGTTTGTTTTGGTGGGATATGGAATGAGAGTGAAAAGAAGTATGAAGGTGGGGAGTTGAGCTAGAGGGTTCGATGTAGATGTTGGAATTACACATGTCGACTTCCTAGGACGGGTTTATAGAATAAGTTGTATAAATCCCACTGAGTTTGATCTTGTGATAAGGTGTGTACTCCAACTAAAGTCCAAAGCTCCAACATTTGTTATCCGAGATGACGAAGACCTTCATACTTTCCTAAGTGGGAAGAGGTCTCTATAATACCTCTCTACGTATCGACTGTGCCAAAGTTTTCAAGTAATGAGAGACATAGGTCACTTCCCATTCCATACACGGTATCAAATAACCCCAATCAATGTAATCCTTCCTCATCCTTCCCATATAGCCAAGGACAATATATCCCCTCCACAAACATCTCTAACCAAGGACAAAGTGCAGTAGCATCACTTACTCCGATGTCCAATAATGTATCTGCATATAACTTGGGAGATGATGTAGACCATGCTTGGCGGGAATTGAGAGATGAAGGGTTGGAAGTAGATGAAGATGATGACTGGAGCGTGGATAGAGACGATGAGTCAAATGTAGATGTAGATTACGATGAGGATAGAGATGATGGACTTGATGAGCCAGAGGCAGATGGATATGGTCATAGGGAGGCCCCACCTGCTAATGCAACTGATGTAAGTAGATGTGTGTTCCCTTAAGGGCTGATTCTGGGGCTTGAACAAAGGCGCGTCGTCCTCTCCTGGCCTGAGAGGAACTCCTGTTTAGTGGTTGGACCCTAAACAACTTGTTCATTAGAGGGATCAGTGATACTTAAGGAACCAGAGGTAACCCAGGGGTAAAACGGTAATTTGACCCAGCTGGTGTTACCAACACACGTGAAGGATTGACTTACTGCATTGGTCGATATCCGTGGACACAGAAATATTCTAAGGAATGACCCACAGTTAACGAATGTTGACTAACTTGGTTAATGAGTTTAGCCAATTAGTTTCGTATTGTTGGAGCTTCTGATCTGTAGGTCCATTAGGTCCCACTGGTAGCTCGTAAAGAGACTTGAGGCAATTAAGTATAAATTGTAAATTGAAAGTGTTCAGTTTATTTACGGGAATCATATAATGTATATTGATACATTATAATTAAAAGTTTATGAAACTTTATAATATAATTTTGAATTAATTTCAAAATTAATTCTTGAGAGAAAATATTTAAAGGAGTTCAAATAATTAATATGAATTGGATTCATATTAATATAAATAATTTAATAAAATTCCTAAGATTAAATATGTGATATTTAATTGGGTAATTAATTAATTATGGAATTAATTAATTATTTATTAAAATTAGATATGAATAAGATAATAGATTTGATCTTATTCATGACCTTTTCCTATTAGGAAAAGGTCTTGGCCTTTTCCTATAAATAGGACCCCTGGGGTGGGGTGAAAGACATCCTATTCATTCTCCTACTCTTAGAGAATTCCTCTGAAGGCTCCCTCTAGACTCCCACCAGTCTCCTGTCTCTAGAAGTCTCAAGAGTCATACCGTTGTAGCCATTTAATTGAAAGCCTAATTATCATTGATGCTTTAATTAATTTGAATGACTTTTTATATTTTTAGGTGGCCCGTTAGGAAATCTGTGCCCGAAGAATCAACACCATATACCAATTTTTCATCTTCAAGTTATACCCTTTTAAAAGAAAATTTTTCCTTAGAAAGCATAGTTCAAAATTATATTGAGGAGTCTAGAGTGAGAAGTCTAAAAATTGATGAAATTATAAAAGGACTTCAAACCCCAAAGGAAGTTAGTGAGGTGGGATCCACTTCTATAGGATGCCTAATGAGTCATGTGGCTGATGATTCATTGGCACCCATTCAGGAGCTTAATTCTTTCGATCTTGCTAAGGATAAGCATTTAAGGGTGAGTTGCTTAAATAGTGGGGAAGAATTGGAGTGTTGTAGCACCAATCAAGATCATGTTAGTGAGAAGGAAAAAGAAAATGAGCTTGTAGTGTCAGAGGACGTTCAGGAGGTAGAGTTTGAGGTTGAAAAGCCTTCATCTGTTTTATCTTCTCCATCCTTGGTAGAATATGATTGTTCATTTTTCTATTCTCACGAGTCACTTTTAGAGTCAGAGTCCTTTTATTTTGATCTTTCTCCTTTTATGATTATTTTATTCAAAAATACCAAAAATATTTCCATTTCAGGGGCCCATGAGAAACTAGTGTGCTTGCTAGCAATAGTGAGTTTTACTGATTCAAGAAAAAATGGCCCAAAGAAAGTTGAGAATTTTTATGTGCCTTGACAGTCCGCACGAGCACGTCGAGCTAAAGACGTTAAACAAGCGCTTATGGGAGGCAACCCAAGTTAATTTGTTTTTTATTTTTTTATTTTTTTGTGTCTTTGTTGTTTTTGTTTTGTAGGTGTTCTTGTGTTCTTGTCTTTGCCAAGCATTCATGAAAAGGTCATCATTCCAGGGCAGTATTGTTCACCCATTCCATTCTTTTCTTGTTCTCATGCTTATGTATGCTTTAGATTTCTATACATTGAGGACAATGCATGTTTTAAGTTTGAGGGTGGAATGCATTGCTTGTTGAGCCCTTGAGCATCTGAGTTCGGGCTATAATTTTTTGAGCTTATTTTGATTATGGCATATGGTTGTTTTTGGATGCTGTTTTTGCATGATTATGATTTCCAAGGATAGGCTTTCTTGGCAATTTTCAAGCTTTCGATGAGTTGTAAGCATGAGTGCCCAAAAAGGGAGACTTTTTAAACTTTTTCTAGGAGATGTCTTGCATTAGTAGAGTATTTTCCTTAGTTAGAATTAGATTTGAATGCTTAGGAGCGAATTATTAGGTTCATATGCTTGTTGTCACCTCGATAGGTGTAGGGAAGAGCTAAAGAGTTAATTTTTTGCAAATTAGCATGTTTAATCTTGCCTAGGAGGAAAGAAAAGAACATATGCTTATCATGATCATAAAAGAAAAATCATTCTTGTCTTTACTATTGAAAGAAAAATAAAGTCATGACATATGCGCGCTACGCAATAAATAATAATGTTTCAGGCAAAAAGAGCTACCCCTGTTGTGATCAGTTAGGCCAACCAAGGGTTAAACTCGGGTTATGGGTCCCTACAATAGGTGTGTGAAAGCTAGTGCCACTTATAAATGCTTGATTCAATTTTAATTCAAAAGCACTTAGGTATGGATAAAAACAAACTAATTTGTTCCATTGGCTCATTAGTAAATCCTTAGTGCCAGTGTAGGGGGAAGATGAGTTGAGATTTTAATAATCCAATCCCGAGTTATTAGAGTCTAATCTAATTAAGTTAGATCTCGCTTATGCAAGTTAATTTTGGAAAAATTTCGATTTGTCTCCTTCATTGGGCCTTATGTGCATGTCTCTTGATTGCTTGTTTATTGACTTTTGAGCCTTGAGGATTAAGTTGTGTGTTGTTGCATCCTTCTACAATTGATGTCTAATTTTTAGTTTGCTCGAGGACTAGCAAAAGCTTAAGTTTGGGGGTATTTGATAGCGCGCATAGCGAGCTATGTTTCCCAATATATTATAGTTAGTCTTTGAGTAATTTTGGTCATTTTAATGCACTTTAATGTTTATTTTGTAGGAAATGAATTCTTGGAGAACATGTTGAATTAGGAAGTTGATCGGGTGCTCGGAACCAAAAGAAGAGCAAAAGAAGCTAAAAGAATCAAAGTTGGAGGCTTAAGTTTCAGTCAAACCCGAGAGCGACGCTAGTTTTCCTTTTCTGTTTTTGGCGGTAGCAGGGACAGCGTTGCGACGCTACAGACAATTTTCCTATATATTCCTCACTTTGCGCTACGGATTAGGAGAGTCCATTTGGTTAGATTTTAGCCCTAATTTCGACTAGAGACCTTCTGTGGGAGCTGAAGCAAGGCCAAGGAGTGGGAACCAAGCTTGAAGACGTGGAGATCGTGACGGAGACGTGTCGGTTTCAACGGATTCAAGAGTTTTGATGTAGTTGTTTTAGTTTGTTGGATTGATTTTTGGGTATGAATGTGCTTTTATTTTATTTATGCAATTATGATTAAATGATTTTAATTACTTGATCACTAATTGAATGATTTAAGTGTTGAATCTAACTCGGGAGAGAGGATTTAGCCTAAGACTTACTTTACTAATTGAATGACTAAAGTAGAATTTCTAAGTTTGTGACGGGATTTAGAATTAATTTAGAAGTGTAACAAGGACTAAACCAAATAATGCCTTGCATGCTAATAGACTTACATAGGGATATTGAGTTTATTGTATGCATGACAATCAATTATGCTCGGGAGAGATAATTGTTATAAAGGTTTTCTTGGCTTGTAAAATAGTTGCACACTAAATTCATTCCATTAATTAATCCTCAATCTTAATCAATGAAATCAATTCCCCAAGAGTCTTTCCATTTGAGCCTCCACTTTTATTTTATGCTTTTCTGTCTTTAGATTTATCTTTTGCATTAAGTTTCACTCCCTAAATAAAATTGAATAAAAGTATTAACGGTACTTAGTTTAACTTAAAAACCAATTCAGAGGACGACATTCGATTATACAATCACTATATTATTACTTGACCCGTGCGCTTGCGGTAGGAAAAGTCCACATCAGTTACCTAGCCTTATCCCTATACTATAGACCCTTTAGGCTGTATCTTGAACATTGATCCCCGTATGTCCCTACATACTAGTTAAGCCTCATACTAACAACCTAGGATGTTTAGTTTATTGGATTAGGGTTAATAAGACAAGATTACTCAATACAAACAAGATAAATGAACAATGCATCATTTTATTAATGTCCGGTCAAAAGTTACATTTACTATCTATGAGTTTTAGGGCATAACGAAACGACAGGGAAATTTTGCTCGAGTTCTTTACCAGAGACGAAGCCAAACAAAAGAGAGGGAGATTTGCATATAGTTTTCTACCGAGAGGGAACTGAAGAGACGGTAAAAAAATAAAGGGGGAAACGTTTGAAAGTTTTGTGAGGGTATTATTGACCTTTCAATTGCCTTGGGGTCCTTAGAAACAATGGTTAAGATAATGGGCCCAAATTTCTGAAAAGAAAACTTTAAGGGCCCATCATTGCCAATTTCCCTTATAAATGAAACATCAAATTCATTTTGATGTTTTAATCCATTTTGAAATTTTTGATGAATTCAATTTAAACATCACGTTTTTTCACATTTTATTTATAATAATAACCAACAAAATCTACTAAGAAAGATGGATAAACAAAGGAAGATGAATCCTCCAATGGATGAACTGAGGCGGGAACAATAAGGTCCTTTTAGATGAAGGGAAATGAGGGTGGGAATAGACAAGGGAAATTTGAAGTTTTGGGTCCTTTAAGTTTTTAGTTTGGAAAGAAGACCCGTTTTCAAATTTCTTGTTTCTTTGGCCTATCATGGATGTGAAATAACTATTATGCCCATCTGTTAATGAAAGGTGGAGGTAAAAAAAAAGGACAAACTTTTGGTCTTCTTACTTCTTTCTCGTTTTCATTCTCGATTTGCAAGCTCTCAAGTTCTGAATTCGCATAAAATCGATCGAAGTTTACAAGGGTTTAGGTTTGAAATGAGTTTTTTTTCTATTTTTTTTAAACTCACTTAAATCTCACTTGCCCATCAATTATTTTGACTATTTGATGTATTAGTGTATTTTTTTTGTGTTTTTGGCCATGTCTGTGTTGGTTTCTACAAAAAAAAAACCATTTCCAACAATTTTCAGGGTTTGTGTCTGAAGGGAATAAAAGTCCCCACGCAGCGGAAGCGCATCGATTGGACCTTACGCCGTGTATTAATTAACATTAAAAACCGTTACGAAAACTCAAACAAAACTTTAAACTAACTTTAAAGCCACTGTAAAATCGGTTTAAACATGCTAAAATAAATCTAAATTTATTTTAAAAAAAAACTTTTCTAACGAAAAGAGGAAGAACCATTACAAACCTCCGTTGTAGACTTGACCGTTCTTCGCCAACGAAGCTCCACGAACGAAAACGCAGCAGCCGCTTCAAGGTATTCTTCGCTGGAAATTCTTCTTTGATTGACACAATAACCACAGAGGTTACACCGGTATGTCTCTAAGTCTAGGAGGCCAAAGACTTGTGGGAGTCTTTCTCTAAGAGGGAGGCTAGAGAGAATTCTAGGTCTTGTCTTTCAAGAGTGTCAAGTGTCATGACCAATTAGGTCTAGTGTTCTATTTATAGAAGAGAGGCCATGAATAAAATATTCAATTAAATCAATTTTTTCCAAAATTGATTCAATCTTATTCCTTAATTAATCAATCATGATCAATCAATTCCCCAATTGATTAATCTTTTCCATAAATGACTAATTTCTTCCATAAGTAATTAGATCATTCCCATAAATGATTAATCACTTCCTTAAGTGATTAATTATTTACATAATTGATTAATTCATGGTTAATGAATTCTTTAATTAATTAACCACCAATTAAATATCACATATTTAATTTCCGGCCTTGAATTAATTAATTTTGCCCAAACACTTTTAGGACTTAAATTAATTAATTCTTTCAATCTTCCATAAATTTATATTTGAACTTCTTCAAATATTAATTTCTCTCATAATAATATATCAATATATATTATATTTATTTCCCTTAGTAAATTGAACATTTTCAATTTAATTACTTAGTTGCCTCAAATTACTTTACGAGCTACCAGTGGGACCTAATGGACCTGCAGATCAGAAGCTCCAACGATGTGAGATTAATTGGTTAAACTCATTAACCACAATAATCAATATTCGTTAACTGTGTGTACATTCCACTATAGACTCACAGTTGCACTCTTCTCACTGCAGACATATTTTCTGTGTCCACGGAACTTAGACCAATATCGACTAGTTAGTCCTTCACGAGTGTCCGTAACACCAGCTGGGTCAAATTACCGTTTTACCCCTGGGTCACCTCTATTTCCTTAAGTACCAATTCTCCTCTAATGAACAATCTGTTTATGGTCCAACCATCAAACAGAAAACCCTCTCGTGCCATTGAGAGGGTAGGGCCCTTTGTTCAAGACTCGGAGTAACCACTTAAGGGAACACTCATCTGCTTCCCTAAAGTCGGGAAGGAGTGAATTCCATCTTGCACGATTATGTTCCCAGCTCCCCATTCGATCTTGTCCCCAAAGTGGTAGGCTTATTGAGTCGGCGTATTGGCCACTCTCACCCATACAAATCAAAGGACAATCTCTCATGAGCAGGAGTCCATAATCAACTCAGGATTAAGACTAAGTTGTCTAGGTCGTCCTAGTGAAAATAGAAAACCAACTAGTTAACGGTGTTATAACTAGTGGTTACTATTTCGCGGTCCGGTCTTATGCAAACTCATTGCATAGGATACCCCCACTCGCATGTCTCCTACACGAACGCGTTGGATCGCAGCGTTTGTATCAAATACAAAGTGGGCCGTATCCATAGTGTCACCAGGATAAGGCACCCAGTCTTATCCCTATACTATAGACCCTTTAGGCTGTTTCTTGAACAATGATCCCATATGTCGCTACATATAGTTCAAGACTCATATTACAGCCTTGGATGTCTAGTTTATTGGATTAGGGTTATTATTAGGCAAAGACATATATAAAATAACTAATAACAATTAATGGAAAATATATCAATATTATTTCATTAATATCCGGTCAACGGTTACATTCACTATCTACGAGTTTTAGGGCATAAAACCCAACAAACTCCCACTTGAACTAAAACACTTAGTTAGTGGGATGTAAATGCAATAATCTAAAGCTGGAAATACAATGAACTAGGGCATCCTTATACCCATTATACATTTCTCCCACTTGCCCTAGATTAGATGGCATACATATCTCGTAGACCTAGACCTTCTAGATGACCCTCAAACACTTTAGCCGTGAGAGCCTTTGTAAATGGATCAGCGATGTTGTGCTCCGAGGCGATCTTAGTGACGATCACATCTCCTCTTTGCACAATCTCCCGTATCAGGTGATACTTCTTCTCGATGTGTTTACCCCGTTTGTGGCTACGAGGTTCTTTTGAGTTGGCTACAGCCCCACTGTTGTCACAGTATAGTGTTATGGGCACATTCATATTCGGAACTACTTCCAAATCAGTCAAGAACTTTCTGAGCCATACTGCCTCCTTAGCTGCTTCGCAAGCTGCTACATACTCAGCCTCCATGGTTGAGTCTGCTATGCATCCTTGTTTGATGCTTCTCCACACTACTGCTCCTCCATTGAGGGTGAATACTGACCCTGATGTGGATTTCCTTGAATCCTTATCAGCTTGAAAGTCAGAGTCAGTGTATCCAGTAAGAATCAAATCCTTAGCTCCATACACAAGCATGTAGTCCCTCGTTCTCCGAAGATACTTGAGGATATTCTTAACCGCTCCCCAGTGGTCCAACCCTGGATTAGACTGATACCTACTGACTACTCCCACTGCATAACATATGTCAGGCCTAGTGCAGAGCATAGCATACATTAAGCTGCCCACAGCTGAGGCGTAGGGAATGTGTCTCATGTTCTCAACTTCTTGAGGTGTCTTAGGAGATTGTTCCTTAGACAGGTGTACCCCATGTCTGAAGGGTAGGAGTCCCTTCTTTGAGTTTTGCATCGAATATCGAGACAACATCTTGTCAATATACGTTGCTTGAGACAGAGCTAGCGTTTTGTTCTTACGATCCCTAATGATTTGGATTCCCAGAACATATTGAGCCTCTCCCAGATCTTTCATTTGGAATTGGGCAGCTAGCCATTTCTTAATGTCAGTGAGGTATCCTACATCATTCCCAATGAGTAGGATATCGTCTACATAAAGTATTAGAAAAGCTACTTTCCTTTTGTTGACTTTCTTGTATACACAAGGCTCATCAACGTTTTGGTCAAAGCCAAAGGATTTGATTGCAGTATCAAATCTAATGTTCCATGATCTGGATGCTTGTTTCAATCCATAAATGGATCGATTTAGCTTACAAACCTTTTGTTCCTGACCTTGGGCTATGAACCCTTCGGGTTGAGACATAAAGATATTCTCCTCAAGATTACCATTCAGAAAGGCAGTCTTGACGTCCATTTGCCATATTTCATAGTCATAATATGTGGCAATGGATAAAAGAATTCTTATGGACTTTAACATGGCTACAGGAGAAAAGGTTTCCTCATAGTCAACCCCCTCCTTTTGGGTATAACCCTTTGCCACTAGTCTAGCTTTGAAGGTCTGTACCTTTCCAGCTGCATCTCTTTTTCTCTTATAGATCCATTTGCACCCTATGGGTTTTACCCCATATGGTAGATCTGCAAGTTCCCATACAGAATTGGAGTACATTGACTCCATTTCCAGGTTCATGGCTTTGACCCATTCATCCTTATCTTCGTCATTCATTGCCTGTCGATAGGACAATGGATCCTCAATGCCATCATTAGGTATGACAACCTGAGTTTCAGTTAAACCCAAGTAGCGATCAGGTTGTAACACAACCCTCCCACTGCGTCGAGGCATTCCCAACGTTTGAGATGGACGGGATGGATCTGAAGAACTAGTTCCTTCATCAACCCTTGTTGAAGGTCCAACTTCATCAACAACTCTTGATGATTCTTCAGTAGCTTCTCCTAATATTATTTTGCTTCGTGGTTTATGATCTCTCATGTGGTCTTCCTCTAAGAAAGTGGCGTTTGTCGATACAATCACCTTATTTTCTTGTGGGTCGTAGAAATAACCACCTCTCGTTTCTTTAGGGTAACCAACAAATTGGCACAGTTTTGAACGAGGTTCCAGTTTCTTAGGATTCGTCACAAGCACGTGTGCTGGACAACCCCAGATGCGAAAGTGATGCAAACTAGGTTTACGCCCCTTCCATAACTCGAAAGGTGTTTCAGAAACACTTTTCGAGGGAACATTGTTCAAGATGTATACTGCAGTCTCTACTGCATATCCCCAAAACGAGCTAGGCAATTGAGCATAGCTCATCATTGATCGAACCATGTCTAACAAGGTTCTATTTCTCCTTTCTGACACACCATTCTGCTGAGGTGTACCAGGGGCTGAGAGTTGAGATTGGATTCCATGTTCTATCATATAATCCTGGAATCTTTGATCCATATACTCCCCTCCTCGATCAGATCGAAGTACTTTAATAGATTTACCTAATAGGTTTTCAACTTCAGCCTTAAACTCCTTAAACTTTTCAAGGGCTTCAGACTTATGTCCCATTAGGTATAAGTAACCATATCTTGAATAATCATCTATAAATGAGATGAAATATTCGTACCCTCCTCGAGCTTTTACATTCATTGGACCACATAGATCCGAATGTATTAACTCTAAGGGTTCTTTGGCTCTGTAACCTTTTCCAGTAAAGGGTCTTTTGGTCATTTTTCCCTCGAGACAAGATTCACAAGGTGGTAGTGAATCATCTTCTAACTTGCTTAGAAGTCCATTCTTTACCAAACGACCGATCCTATCGATGTTTATATGACCAAGTCTAAGATGCCAAAGATGAGTATTGTTACTTGATGGAGAAATCTTTTGCCTTTTACTTTGAGTTTCAGCAGTTTTAAATAATTCGTGATTTAAAAGTGCTTTGTTTTCGGTTGGTCTTAAAACATACAAGTTATTTTCCAATTTGGCTGAACAAATAAGTACACCATTTTTATAAATGAACGCTTCATTCATATCAAAAGTAACTGTATACGATTGTTCAATCAAACATGAAATAGAAATTAAGTTCCTCTTAATCTTGGGAACGATTAACAAACTTTCCAAAAGTAAGAATCTATTTCTAAAAAATAACTTCGCAGCTCCCACTGCTTTAGCTGAAATGACTTCTCCAGTTCCGACCCTGAGTGTCATTTCTCCATCGTTCAATTGCCGAAAGGAACTATTTTCCTGAAAAGAAGGGCAAACATGATTAGTTGCTCCTGAATCAAGTATCCAGGTAAACTCATCATGTTCTACCAGGCATGTTTCTAAAACAAGTAAATCAAATTTACCTTCCTTTTCCTTCTTTTTCTCAGCAAGGTACTTTGGGCAGTTTCTCTTCCAATGTCCATCTACATTGCAGTGAAAACACTTGCCCTTATCTGCCACAGCTTTGGCTTTTCCCTTGCTTTTAGCAGCAGTACTGGGAGCTTTCCCCTTGTTTCCTTTCTTCTTCTGAGTTTTCTTTGAAGAAGTGGCTACAGATTTAGTTCCAGAGGATGAACCCTTCTCGAACTTTCTTTTAGAGTGAACAACGTTTGCCTCTCCTTCTATCTGTCCCTTGTTCTTAAGAAGAGACTGATAGAGCTGTAGCTCATTCAGGAGGCTAGTCAGGTTGAATGTTATTTTATTCATCATTGCATTGCTTCGAAACTGTAGAAAACTCTTCGGAAGAGATTCTAAGATGAATGCAACCTGACTACGCTCATCTATGACCGCCCCGTTTGCCTCTGCCACGTTGAATTGGACCATCATATCCAGGACATGCTCCCGAACAGACGTGCCCTCTTTCATGCGACAGCTATAAACGTATTTGAGAGCGTCATGGTGGAGTTGGTAGGACGGTTGTCCAAACATCTCCTGGAGAGAGTTCATAATCTCCCTCGCTGTTACCATGCTCTCATGCCTTTTAGCCAAAACTTCAGATAAGCTGGCTAAGATATAGACGCGAGTCTTATCATTGGCCTTTGTCCAGCGGTCATAAGCATCCTTAACTGCCTGGGATGCATTACGAGCAGGGGCTGGAGGACAATCCTCCGTTAAGACGAACCGCAGATCATCGACAACAAGAATCGTATTCAGGTTCGATTTCCACGTAGCATAATTTTCGCCGGTTAATTTCTCATTTTTAAGCAGAGAGACTATTGAGGAAGACATTGCTGAAATTTAAACAAACAATGACCGTATTAGTTATCTTTGCCTTAACCCATCATACAAGCAAACAATTGCACACAATCCAATCAATTTAGCAAAACAGACAATCACAGAACCCTAAAACTATTGATTTAGTTTTGCAACGACGTTTCAGAGGTTTAGAATATCAGCCACCGAAGGGTGATCAGATACTCCTCCTTTGAAATGAGACACCTCTCAGCTAATTCTAATTCCAGAATAACTCATATTCCTATAGACATTAGCCACCGTTGTTTGGTCAAGGATTTGTTAACACTTTTAACTCATCCTCGTAAGTGTAACCCTCCCACTTTCAGATCTCAGAGGCACGCACCAACAGGCTACCGAAGGGAAAGACAACTGTTGGTGATTAGCCTAAGAGCTCCTATCCTTTTCAGGAGTTCACGATGTTCCGAATCCTATGACCAGGCCCTCCGAAGGGATGGATGCGCCAGGGCAACCTGCAGGCGGATCATAGGACTCTCACGGTGCGAACTATGGGCGGAGACCGAGGGATACGTTGACACGTGTCCCGCTCCCACTTACTCTAGACATTTTTTCCATTCACCTTGATATTGATCCATGCAAACACTTTCCGAAGGGAGGCCGCTCCTAGGGCGACTCGAAGCCGAGCATGAATCTCACGTTGTGAATATAGGGACGTAGGAGCAAAACTTGATTTAAATCTCGTTTTGTAATTTTTCTCCCACTGAAAATGTCCTAAGGTTAATATAGGGTTGTTTAACTTAGATAGTATTCGGCTAAGTCAATCTATCTAAGTCTGATCCTAATATAACAATTATGGAAAGGATTCAACTGCAATCTTTTGGGTGAATTAAACTTCTTTTAATAAACCCAACATTGCAAGTCAACATTACTATGGTTAATTCAACTCAATCCGGTTAGTTCCCAGGTAGGAGGTGTTCCGTAAACCGTCAACTTAAATACCCCCAGCCTTAGACAGAACTTCACCGAGAGAGTTCCCTTATAACCTTAGTGATGTAAGGTCTTTACTCTAAAGATCTAGGTGCATTAAACACTTTTAATAAACCTAGTGACATTGCATGCTAACATTTAACCATGATTAATTCAACTCCGGTATTCCAGGTCAGTTCCCAGGTAGGAGGTGTTCCGTAAACCGTCAACTTAAATACCCCCAACCTTAGACAGAACATTACCGGTGGAGTTCCCTTATAATCATAGCAATGTTTTTCCTACTTAGTAAATTAAAACTATTTTTAATTCTAAGTAAGAAAAGATTCTAATCCTATTAGAAATCGATCTAGGTCTAATTAATTTTAAACAATTTAAAATTAATCCAATTTATCCTATGATCTTATGTTTGCATGCAAATCTTGATTATAGATTGACGGTTTCTAATCATTAATAATAAAGAACTATTTCAAAATTTTAATGATTAATCCTATAATCAAGAATCTAGGGTTTAATTCATTCAACAATCTCATTCAAATTAAATAATTAAACCACACTAATTGCATGAATAATATAACAATTATATTATTAACTATGGATGTTTCATGCTTCATGCAATTTTGATTTTCTTTTATTATAACAATTATAAGCCAATCAAGAAAATCAACCAAGCATGCTTCATTCATCACATTAAACATAACTATTTATATTTAATTTAAGTAATGACATGCTTCATGCTTTCCAATTTTTCATATAATTAATATATACTTATATTAAAAATATGAAAACAAATCCATGCATTTAAACATACATTATAACAATTTATAATATATAAAAAATGCATGAGCATGTTTATAACCTAAGGTGGGATTAAATAATCTATATGACATCCATAAAGCATATAAATAGCAATTGAACCGGTTAATTTTGGCCCCTAGGATAAAATAAAGCATTAAATTACATTAATTTAGCTAAATTCTATCCTAAAAAATCCATGTACAGCTCCGGAATTGGCCTAGACAGCACGAACCGCCCCGAACCACCTCGAACCAGCCTCCAAAATCACGAACCATGCCAAAAATTGGCTGAACCGGACCAAATAGGTCCCAGCCCAGCCGAACCGGTCCGAACCGGACCGTCCTTGCTTGAACCGCGCCTGTTGAAACCCTAGTGCGCGCCTCCATCGTGACAGCGTCGAGACGCTGTGTAGACTAGCGTCCCGACGCTGTGTGCTTTCCTTACCGAGCGCCTTCGGTATCGAGACAGCGTCGAGACGCTGTTGAAGGAGCGTCCCGACGCTGTTGCGTCTGGAGGCAGATTCTGGGCAAAACAGCAACGATTTTTCCGATTTCGGCCTCGATTTCAGCGATGATTGCTCCGATTTTTATCTCATAAAAACCTATTCTAGACCCGGACTTACATAGGACTCGATTTTACATAAAATACCCGAAACACCGGGCCTTACATGATCAAAATCACATAAAAATAAAATCTATGGCCATAAAATTAACCTAAACAGTTCAACGCAAACCGAACATACATTATGCATAAATCCCACCTATTAGAGCCTATCGCAACTTTTTAAAAATTAATTAATAGGGACAGCGATGGCTCTGATGCCGATTGAAGGGAATAAAAGTCCCCACGCAGCGGAAGCGCATCGATTGGACCTTACGCCGTGTATTAATTAACATTAAAAACCGTTACGAAAACTCAAACAAAACTTTAAACTAACTTTAAAGCCACTGTAAAATCGGTTTAAACATGCTAAAATAAATCTAAATTTATTTTAAAAAAAAACTTTTCTAACGAAAAGAGGAAGAACCATTACAAACCTCCGTTGTAGACTTGACCGTTCTTCGCCAACGAAGCTCCACGAACGAAAACGCAGCAGCCGCTTCAAGGTATTCTTCGCTGGAAATTCTTCTTTGATTGACACAATAACCACAGAGGTTACACCGGTATGTCTCTAAGTCTAGGAGGCCAAAGACTTGTGGGAGTCTTTCTCTAAGAGGGAGGCTAGAGAGAATTCTAGGTCTTGTCTTTCAAGAGTGTCAAGTGTCATGACCAATTAGGTCTAGTGTTCTATTTATAGAAGAGAGGCCATGAATAAAATATTCAATTAAATCAATTTTTTCCAAAATTGATTCAATCTTATTCCTTAATTAATCAATCATGATCAATCAATTCCCCAATTGATTAATCTTTTCCATAAATGACTAATTTCTTCCATAAGTAATTAGATCATTCCCATAAATGATTAATCACTTCCTTAAGTGATTAATTATTTACATAATTGATTAATTCATGGTTAATGAATTCTTTAATTAATTAACCACCAATTAAATATCACATATTTAATTTCCGGCCTTGAATTAATTAATTTTGCCCAAACACTTTTAGGACTTAAATTAATTAATTCTTTCAATCTTCCATAAATTTATATTTGAACTTCTTCAAATATTAATTTCTCTCATAATAATATATCAATATATATTATATTTATTTCCCTTAGTAAATTGAACATTTTCAATTTAATTACTTAGTTGCCTCAAATTACTTTACGAGCTACCAGTGGGACCTAATGGACCTGCAGATCAGAAGCTCCAACGATGTGAGATTAATTGGTTAAACTCATTAACCACAATAATCAATATTCGTTAACTGTGTGTACATTCCACTATAGACTCACAGTTGCACTCTTCTCACTGCAGACATATTTTCTGTGTCCACGGAACTTAGACCAATATCGACTAGTTAGTCCTTCACGAGTGTCCGTAACACCAGCTGGGTCAAATTACCGTTTTACCCCTGGGTCACCTCTATTTCCTTAAGTACCAATTCTCCTCTAATGAACAATCTGTTTATGGTCCAACCATCAAACAGAAAACCCTCTCGTGCCATTGAGAGGGTAGGGCCCTTTGTTCAAGACTCGGAGTAACCACTTAAGGGAACACTCATCTGCTTCCCTAAAGTCGGGAAGGAGTGAATTCCATCTTGCACGATTATGTTCCCAGCTCCCCATTCGATCTTGTCCCCAAAGTGGTAGGCTTATTGAGTCGGCGTATTGGCCACTCTCACCCATACAAATCAAAGGACAATCTCTCATGAGCAGGAGTCCATAATCAACTCAGGATTAAGACTAAGTTGTCTAGGTCGTCCTAATGAAAATAGAAAACCAACTAGTTAACGGTGTTATAACTAGTGGTTACTATTTCGCGGTCCGGTCTTATGCAAACTCATTGCATAGGATACCCCCACTCGCATGTCTCCTACACGAACGCGTTGGATCGCAGCGTTTGTATCAAATACAAAGTGGGCCGTATCCATAGTGTCACCAGGATAAGGCACCCAGTCTTATCCCTATACTATAGACCCTTTAGGCTGTTTCTTGAACAATGATCCCATATGTCGCTACATATAGTTCAAGACTCATATTACAGCCTTGGATGTCTAGTTTATTGGATTAGGGTTATTATTAGGCAAAGACATATATAAAATAACTAATAACAATTAATGGAAAATATATCAATATTATTTCATTAATATCCGGTCAACGGTTACATTCACTATCTACGAGTTTTAGGGCATAAAACCCAACAGTGTCGATGAATCCTGGTCGGGACTTGGTACCGGGCACAAGCAGTTCGATCGGGAAAATTAGCAAAACACACGTGGACCGAGAAAAAATAGATTACTGTCAAATTTCCCGATCTTTATCCTCGCCGGGATTGGGACCGGGAAATTCGGCAAAAGCAGGTGGATGGGGTTGAGATTATAGTTATTAGTTATATTTATATTTTTCTGTATATAAAATTCAAAATAAACACTTTGGTTCATTGGTTAAGGGGTCGTTTGGCCCACTGTGTTGGTTATAATAGCCCCCGCTATTATAACCAACCTAGTGTTTGGGGCATCAACAAAAAAAAGGGGTGGAGTTGGTTATTTTTTCCCTCCGTGTTGTTACAGTAACCACTATTCAACCCACCCAATTATTCTATCCATTCTCTACAGTAACTATTTTCTCTCTTCTTCCATGTGACTCATTAACTTTTCTACGACGACCGGCCGACAAATTTTCTGGCGAAGACCGACAACTTTTCCGACGACCGATGTCGACTTTCCGGCCACTTTTCCGGCCATCACCGACTACTTTTTCCGGTGATTTTTTTTTTCCTCAAATATTTCTTCTCATTTTCATTTCGAAAAATATAAAAAACGAGAATAAAGAAAAAAAAAAAGAAAAGAGGTAGAAGAAAATGAAAGGAAAAAAGAGAGAAAAATTTCGATCGCCGAAAAATTTGTTGGTGGTCATCGGAAAATTTCTAGGGAGTTAGATACTAGGTTGTCTTTGTACATATGTAAATATGAAGTTTTATTACATATAATTACTTTTGATAATGAAGTATATGAATGTTTACCTTTATCGTACCATATTTTTCATTCCAAATTATACTTATCGTATTTAAGTTTACCGTGATAATAATAATTTTAAAAAAATACTACTCAAGTTTTTATTTTATGTGATTTCTATTTTATTTGATTCTTTTGATAATAAAGGTAAAATGAGTTTTGAATAAGCATTTACCATTTTTATGTTGGAAATACATAATGAAACAAATATGGTTTTTCTATATGAAATCATAAAATGACTTATTTTGTGAAAAAACCATGACTCTAAAACAAAGAAAATCAACCCTTACTTTAGGTTATTTTTGTTTTCTTTTAAGTTAAACACATAATTTAACCCCTGTACCCAAAACTTTATTTTTTTTTACAACTAAACCCATTTGTTTTTATTAATATTTGAAGTACAAAGTTGTATGAGGAAAATAAACAAAAAAACATTCAGCTTGAAACATAGACTATTTGAACCCAGACTAAAATAATATGCACCCCAAACACAGACTATTTTATCCCATACTATAATAATCTGCACCCCAAACACAAACTATTATAACACCTAGACTATTATAATCCCCAGACTATTATAACCCCCAACTATTATAACCAACTCAGTGCCCCAAACAATCCCTAAGAGTGTGCTAGAGTGCTATTGTGTGTGAAGGAGTTGGGTTTGAGATTTACTAACACATTTTGTTTATTTTTTTTTTCACACGGAAAGTTTTGGTTGTTGACATCACAATCATCAGCAAGGGGGTCAAAAAAACAAGAAATTAAAAAATGAGCCAACTTTCCAAACTTAAAACTTAAAAGACCCAAAACTTCAAATTTTCCAATAGACAAGGGTAATAAATCTCCTTGTTTTGAATAATACTTACTAACACATTTTGCTTTTTTTTTTTGGCGGGATTCATGTGATTTTCACCCAAAATTTGTGCATACAGTACTTTCACACCCAAAGTGTTGGTTGCTGACCTCACAATCATCAAGGGGTCAAAAAACAAGAAATTTAAAAATGGGCCAACTTTCCAAACTCAAAACTTAAAAGACCCAAAACTTCAAATTTCGCAATAGACAAGGGTAATAAATCTCCTTGTTTGGAATAAGACTTACTAACACATTTTGTTTAATTTTTTTTTGGGCGGGATTCATGTAATTTTCACCAAAAAATCACCCATACAGTACTTTCACACCCAAAGTTTTGGTTGCTGACATCACAATCATCAGCAAGGAGGTCAAAAAAACAAGAAATTTAAAAATGAGCCAAATTTCCAAACTCAAAACTTAAAAAACCCAAAACTTCAAATTTCCCAATAGACAATGGTAATAAATCTCCTTGTTTGGAATAAGGTTTGCAAGCTTGGATATGAGAATGATTCAATCACTATTCCCATGGTAGGGAGTTTTCTATACCCTTAAAAATTTTGGGTTTTCTTTTTACCCACACACACTCTTTCTCTTTCTTATTCTTATTTATTAATATTTGGTATATACATTTAGGGCTCGTTTGATAACAATTTCGTTTTCTGTTTTCTGTTTTTGTTTTTCATTTTTAAAAAACAGGGGTGTTTGATAACCATTTCTGTTTTCTGTTTTCTGTTTTTTAAAAACATTTTTGAAATTATAAGTAAATTTCAAAAACAAAAAAAATAGTTTTTAAAAACAGATTTCTGTTTTTCAAAAACTCATTTTTCTTCTAAAGCTTACTTTTCTCCTCTTTTACCTCTCTCTCTCCAACAAATTTCTCTCTATTTTTTTCTCTCTCTACAATTTATTTTTCTCTCTCTAAAATTTTCTCTCTCAAATCTTTTTTGTTTCCTTTATAACTTGTCTATTTCTAAAAACTTGTCAATACATTTTCTCTCCTCAATAAACATGTTCTAATTTTTCTTTTGGAAAAAAAAAGTCACCAAAATTTTCTATCGCTACAACTTTTCTTTATTTTTCTAATTTATCGTTAGTTCTTTAGCATATCTTTTACTCTTAACTTTACTATCTCTCTAAATTTTCTTTTTTTATTTAGTTTTTTTAATCTAAAATTTATCGCTTTTACTCTAACTTGTTTTCTATTTTTTCTCTAACTAATATCTTTTCTCGAGTCTAACTAATATTCTTTCTCTAAACATTTTCTTTCATCTCTCTAATTTTTCTATGTTTAACTTTTCTCTCGTCTTTAAAAAAAAAAAAAAAAAACTCTTGAAAACATTTATATTTGTGTCTCTAAATTTTTGTTTCAACGTCTTTACACATTTTTCTCTCTCTAAAATATCTTTTCATCTTTCTAATTTTTAAAAAACAGAAAACCAAAAATAGTTATCAAACAAGGTTGGTTTTCTGTTTTTTAAAAACAGAAAACAAAAAACAGTTATCAAACATATGTGGTTTTTGTTTTTAAAAAACAGGAAACCAAAAACCAAAAACCAAAAACAGAAAAACCAAAAACCAAAAACTGAAATGGTTATCAAACGGACCTTATTTATTTTATTAATTTTTAATAATTATAATTAACTTTTTTTTATTAAATTTATTCCTAACCAATTAATTTATGTCTATTTGTTGTAATTGATTTTGATTAATTTATTAGATAATGTATCAAAATAATATTTTCATGATTAATTTCATAATCAAACCTATAAATTATTATATAATGAATTACATATCTATTGAAATTATAATTAATTAGTTGACAATATCTAAAATATAATTAATTAGTGAATTGGAATTATTTAAATTAATGCAGTATAAACATTTATTTTTCAATAATTATAATTAATTAATTATTAATTATTTATAATCAATTAATTATATCTTAGGATCAAATATATCGTAATTATAAAACATTTTTGGAATATTTTTTTTATTAATCTTTATTATTAACCTATCATCTTTTTCTCTCTTTTTCTTTTATATTGTATATTAAAATATATTTTTTATATTATTAAATCAAAATTATAATTATAATCAATGATTTTGAATTAATTATGTAATTCTATTATAATAAATAAATCATATATATTTATTAAAGTATTTATTTAATTAATTTTTATTCGATACATATATACTAAATTAATGTAATTAAGGATATTTATTAAAAATATTAAATAAATAATTTTAGTTAATTAGATTAAGGGGCAGTTGCATAGATGACAAATTGGACCAAATTAATAGCAAATATAGCACAGTTTCAAACTAATTGCAAAGATAGCAAAATTAATTGTACAAGACCAAAAAGCTGTTGTCGGATTCTGATAAGCGCCCAATATGCTTGAGTTTACAAAGCTAGAGGTCCTTCTAGGATCCTTGTAAACGGACACAAATAAGACTAACTTACCGAATGATTCCAACCAAGAGTTTAGTTAGAAGATGAATCACTCTTAGATCAAACTTAGAATCTATGATGGTCACTCAAAGATCCTAAGACGACTCACTCCAGAATTAGATTGATCAAAACTAATCCAATGAATCAGTTGAACATCAAACCTAAGACAAGATTTGAAAGAAAATACAACACCAAAGGGTTTAATAAGCAAAAGCTTTTCAATATTCATAATATGAGTTTTCAAGAGTATTACAAGCCATTTTAAAGGCCAAATGGTCGTGGATAGACCAAGGAACTCAAAAGTCATTCATTTACACTTAATTGCAAATTGTAGAAAATAAGACCTAGGAACTTAAAACTTGATTGCACATCAAACGAGCAGCCATATCTTAAAACTAAAAAGATAGAATTGATTTAAATTGTCTTAAATATGTGCTATGGAATCCGCTCCTCATAATGGCAACGTTTGACAACCTTTGACATCACGAAATCCCAAGAGATGCAAGTTGGACAGCCACCTCTTCACAAATTCTGCACACTTTTTTCGTCCCCCGTGCCATCTTCCAAACTACACAACTTTTCCCGTGTCATCTTGACTCCATTCTCTTCTTGACTTGCTGAATTAACATTATACAAAAGTTTGGATTCAAAATTCTTTGCCTCTTGCTGTGCATTTGCTAGCTTTTGAACATGCAATGTGAAAGTCTCATGTATCTTCTTTGCCTTGCTCCTTGTGATTGATCCTTCAGGTACATGCAATGGATTATTGATTGAATCCATATCAGATTCTATCCGTGTCTATCACTGATAGACTCTGATTATTCAAAGTATATTAGTGTCTATCGCTGATAGACTTCGATTAATCAAATTAAAGTCTATCAATGATAGTCACTGATAGACACTGATAGACACTGATAGATTTTGATTAACCAGAGTTTATCAGCGATAGACACTGATAGACTCTGAATAATCGGAGTCTATCAATAGACTAATAGATTCTAATTAATTAGAGTCTATCGCTGATAAACTCTGATAATCGAAGTCTATCAGATAGACTCCGATAGATTTTGCTATATTTGCAATTTTTTTTACATAGTGCTATATTTGCTATTAATTTGGTCCAATTTGCCACCCACTGCAATTTTCCCTTAGATTAACTTAGTTTATTCCATTAAAATGATTTCGGGATCATTAAAAATTGCTTGATTATTAATACATTAATTTTTATTAATACTTTGAATTGTTTTTTTTTATTGTTTTATTCAATAGTCTATTACAATTAGATAAAGTTTCCATGATTAATTCCATAAAATAAATATACACATTATTGGTTTCCATAAAATCTTGATGACATTCTCATGCACAACCAAACACAATTATCTTTGATTTTCAGCTATCATATTTCCAGGCATATTATTCCCAGACATACTTTGTTCATAGACATCTACAAAACCTTAAACCAAATGGCCCCTACAAGAAGAAGAACTTTTGTTGTATCTTTTCTAAAAGAGTAAAATAACACCAAGAATTTACTTCATTTAGGGTTTGCCCATGAATTTCTTTATATAAACTTTTGGATCAGATCCTAATTGGGCAATTAACTATCTTTTTTCTTTCATAACAAAAAGAGATGTTTCAAAAAAAAAAACAAAAAGAGATTAAATTTCTTTTCAATAAAGATTTAAGACCATTTAATCCTTTATTACATTGTTGGTTGCCCATTACATAGGCTCGAGTCCATAGATCGTTAGGCATTTTGTGGGGAGACTTTCTTTCTCACCAACTATCATCTGTTGATTTTTGTTCTCACAATAAACCTACGCAGGCATTGTCATGATTTGGTACAATTTACAAGTTTCATGTGTATCTCTTAAGAGGAGCTTTGTCGCAACCTTACACCATTGAGTGCTCACCAACTATCATCAATTGGGATATTAATCTCACACGAAAGCAGCTTAGGCACCTCCAAGAGCTGGTGCAATGTTAGAAGTGTGTGATGGACACTAAAAAATTTAGAATCAAATAAGGAGTATTTGAGAAGAAACAATCTACTTGTATTGAAAAAACTCTTGAAAGAAGCTATGACAACTTGGTTCACACCTTTTCTCTCTAACTCTTCTTGTGTTTTCTTCTCCACACACTTATATCAACATATTCTAAAAACATCCTATTTATAGGATTTCATGAAGAATTCTAGATCAAGAAACTCCATTCTAAATTCATGAACACAAAACTCTCATCCTAAACAAGTAAAGACAAACAACGTACCTAACTCTCATACATGAATATAATGTACTTAACTCCTATCTTTAAACAACTAGATACGTTAACATAGTCAATTGAATGCTTGTTCGTGTAAAACATATTTAATTAAACATGTTTAATTTTCAGCATCCTCCCTTAAATATGTTTTTCTAAAACCTCCAAGCAAGGCTCTCAACTTGCTAAACACATCAACATTGAGTGACTTTGTGAAAATATCTGCAATTTGATATGGATGCTTGGCGTATGACAATCCTTTCCCCATGTCTTTCTTGGCTATAGTCTCAGACCATCAAAGTTCAAATGCCAAAATCTCAAGTGCTAAATCCAAGATGAACCTTTCAAACAAGACTTCAAACATTTTGCAATATCAGTTTGAATGTTTAACAAAAACATTCTGTTCTTCATCATTTACACTTTAGCAATCATATTATCACGATGATCTCTTATCGAAAGACTATAATCCTTCATCAAGATATTAGTCTTTCTTTAGAAGTTGTCCCAACCTCAAAATATTGTTCTTCATATTTTGCGCATAATAGACATTAGAGATAAACTTATGCTTCCTATTCTTCAAGTTCATCAAAATTTTACCTCTTCTTTTTCCAAGATTTTTTGTATTGTCACCAAATGTGATATTTCTACCAATAGATTCATCAAGTTCCATAAACATTGATTTACTTCCACATATGTGATTGCTTGCACCACTATCAAGATACCATGAATCGTTTTCACATGCCTCTTCACCTTTGCATGTTGGAAGCAAAGACACAACTCACCACTTTTAACATGTTGTTCAACATAATTAGCATTTTCGTCAACTTTATTTCTACACTCCTGATGTTGTATGTGCTGTGACACTGCTCGAGTGCAAGTATACACTATCAAGTAATAAAGTGGAAAGTATTCCGGATATCGTACCCAAGGGAGATAGTGACTAGTCGAAAAACACAAGATTCTGCAAAACAAGAACCTCCTCTAAATTTGCAACCGAGGATGGTAACCAAAGAAATATTTTTAATGGTGTTTAGATTTAAGATAGAAATAGAATAACGCAACAAAGTAAATGAAAACGGTAAAAAAAATATGAGATAAGCGGGGAAATTCAAATAGTATCAACCAAGAGCTTTGGATTGCACCCACCTTTGCGCTCGCAACTTACTTAGGCACTGCAAATGGCTGAAGAACACTATCTATGTTGCCCACATAAACATGGTGTAGATAGAATTCTCCAGTTGCGCCCGCAAATGCCCTGACAACTAGATTGTGAGTTCAGTCCTACTTCTATTCAGCTCCGTTGTAGGTGCCTTTAGAAGACTAAGCTAACTAGACATCTATTTCTAGAGCTAGCTGAAACTTAGATGAATGATGCTCACGGCTCTTAAAACTCTAGTGGTTTCAGTCCTATTTCTAGGATGCAAGAAGACAAAGTCCTATTTCTAGGATCTTTTCCACTATTGTTTTGCGAACTCACGCATTTAACTCCAACCTTTTGGTCATCAGCTAAACACAAACTATGCTAACTTAAGTTATCAGTTTAAGCTAACAATGAAACTTAAACTTCAACAAAAAAAAAAAAAAAAAACACAATGCAAAGAGGAAGCAAGGTTGACTTTGCATAGGTGGGGCTTTATTCTACTCAAGGTATCCACATATTTGAATCCTCGAGAAGAAGCTTAGCTCATAGATGAAAGTAAAGTGCAAGAAATAAAAGAAAAAGAGCACAAAGTAGAAGAATAAAACGAATTCATATTAATAAAACGGAATGAGTACAAGAATTGAAATCTTACAACTGAAAATTAAAGGAAAACATAAAAGATACAACAATGAAAGTAAAGACTGCCAGAAAATATAAAATGCTAGACTCAACTAAAGATCTTCCCCTCTCTATCTAGCTTGCTCTTGTCCTCTTTCAAGGGGGGACAAGTCTTTCTCTTTTTCTTCTTTCGAATGGAAGAGCCGACAGAGGTTGAAAGACTCGGAACTCGAAGTGGTTACAAGATGAGAAGAGAGAAAAACACAAAAAAAAAAAAAAAAAAACTATCTTAAGGACGAATTTTTGAGCTCCCTTTGCTTCTTGCATCTTGATCGCCTTTTATAGACCTTGGAAGGTAAGGTTGGCTGTCAAGATCAGTGTGAGAGAGCCTTAGAAGGTAAAAATCCATGATCCTTGGAGATTTGATACGCAATTTGGCATTTTCGAGTGATTTTGTGAAGATCCCGCTAATCTCGGAATTCTGTCGGAAAGCCCAGTTGCGGTCGCAAATCGGGCACAAAATCTCTATGCACTACCTTGACACTTCTGTCTTCAGTTGGGACTACTTTCCTAATAAGTTTGCGGGTGCATATGGAACACATATTCCACATCTTCAGAACCAGATGTAGGCGCAAATCTTCAACTTCGACTCTTTTGCTCCGCTACTATTTCTCTCCAATTGCAAACGCATTTTCCTTGCAAAGTCCTCTACACAAAAACATTAACTTTGGATAGATTCTTGCAAAATCTATCTCTTTTTGTACATTTTAAGCATACATTCTATACTTCTAAGATTTTCTACATGATTTTAAGACTTTTGCTAAATTGACTAAAAAAGATATGATTCTAAGAACAAAGTTTTTGCTTTCCAAACAATAACTTAGGCCCCGTTTGATAACCATTTGGTTTTTGGTTTTTGAAAATTAAGCCTATAAATACTATTGCAACCCATAAGTCTACTTGGTTTTTCATCTACCATCTTCTCACATTTTAAAAAACTAAGTCAAGTTTTCAAAACTAAAAAAAGTAGTTTCCAAAAACTTGTTTTTGTTTTTGAAATTTGGCTAAGAATTCAAGTGTGTGCTTGACAAAGATGAAAACCATGATATGAAAATTGGGAGAAAACAAGCATAATTTTCAAAAACCAAAAACAAAAAACCAAATGGTTATCAAACGAGGCCTTAGGTTTTTAAGGCTAAATAACGCACATAAATGAGCGTTATCACACCCCCAAACTTAAGCCATTGCTTGTCCTCAAGCATTTTAACAAAATCAAAAGAATCAAGAAAGAAAAGATGTGCATTTCATAGGTAAGTTTAGTTCGTGAGGACGTCTTTTAGGAAAGAACTCGACTCCTAAAACTAGACCTTCACTCATGTAACAACCCTTATTTAGAGGGAAAAAGAAAAGGAAAAGAGAAAAAAAAATCATTTTTTGTTTATTCCCTAAAAAAAAAAATCTCCCTCTCTCGATTTTTCCCTCTTTTCCTCTCTAACCCACGCCCATTTTTTTTTCTCCTCTCCCTCTCGGTAAACAAGCAGCAGCCACCGTCTTTCCCCCCTCACTCTCGACCTCTCTCTCTCTCATCACTCACGCCCTCTTTCTCTCACTTGCTCTCTCTCGTTTGCAGCGGAACAAGTCGCTGCTACCCATTCCTCCAATCGTTCCGTTGTCGCCTCTGTTGTGTCTAGATCTGGCCGTCGTCGCTTAGACCCACGTTGCTGCAAGCCTTCTGTGTCAGATGTGACTCACGACAGCAGGTTGCAACGTCGTCTGCAGAGGAATTCGCGTGGGTCTTCCTTCATTCTCTTCCACGTGATCTCCTCCTTTGTGCCAGTTGCTATTGTCACGTGGCTTGGACGTTTTCAGCGAATAGATTGGTGCAGACAACAACACTTTCTTCCCATTTTTGGAAGTTTCGATTCGTTGTTGATGGTGTAGTAGGTGGGTCTTCATTTTCTATGATTTTAAGTGAGTTCAACTTTGGGTAAGCGAGAATTAAAGCATTTTCAGATTGTTTATAGCATTTAATTGATACCCATTAATGTTTGGATCTTAATCTATAGTACCGATTGAGATTGGAGCTCGAGCCGTCAATTTGGGACTGAATTAGGACCAAACCAACAAGATTAAAGTGTTGTTTAGGTGAGTTTCTTTCTCTGAATTTGTCTCGTTAGCGCTTGTATGCTAAGGGAAAGTTAGTAGAAAAGTTTCTCCTAATTCTGAGAAAGTTTTGTGTTGTAGAACTGATTGTTAATTAAGGTCGAAATCGGCTCGTTGTTGGACTGTTTAGGCGGCCCAAGTTAAGGATCCAAATTACGCGAAGTAAGTAACGTTACTAATTTGATAGTCTTGACTAGGCTGGGAGTACTTATATGAATTGTTGTTCATGTATGGCTTGAGTTATGAGATATTGGATTATGTGTGGTCTGGTGTTACTGTGATTATGTGCATTTGCTGAATGGTATACTCTGAATATAGTGTTGGTTCAAAAGTATCAAACGCTTAGATTATGAGGAATGTTCCAGTTGTGTTGAATACTTTGTCTACTTTTATGTTTAGAACGCTCTGGTTGGATAAGTTTTGTATACTCTAAATGCTCTGAATGCTCTGAATGCTCTATGTTGGGGAAGATAGGATGTTCTATATGGTTGAGTTGTGGTTGCGAGACCTGACTCGCTTTGTTTTGTGGAAGTTTGGAGTCTATTCTATTGATCAGAAATGTTGTGGAAGTTTGTTGTTGGGCAGTTTGAATATAGAAGCGTATTCTCTTGTTTGCAGGTGATAAGAAAATTTGGGGTCAGCTGTATGTATGTCGTTATGTTGTCGAATTTTCGGTAGGATTACAGTGAATAACGAGGCTAAGTTTAGTAATGTCACTTGGATTATGATATGTTGATTTTGGCCGTTGGCTGCTTAAACTATACACATGCCTTTTTTCTATTTAGTGTTTTGGATGTTAGTTATGTTATATGTGCTTGAATGAGATGAAAGGCGAGGTAGTTAGTACATGTGAAATTAGCCCTTGAGAAACCTTTATGGGAAGGAAATTTGATGGTTAGGTTGCAAGTTAAATCAGACTTTGTTAACAGGGGCCCTAATACGAAATGAGGATAGGTTAATTATCCCAGTAGGGACCGTGGCAATTAAACGCCTAGGATTGAGATGTTTATAGACTGAGATGAGGAGCTAAATGGGCGGGACTCGACTTCGCAGACTAGGTGCCATCTACTATCTGTGGGAGTAAAGTTCCGACTAAAAACCCATGTACGCCCCACCAGTGAGTTGGTAGTTAAAGTGCTATGCACACATTGGTGCCTTGATGGGTGAGACTTGGCTTCACTGACTGGGTGCCTTCTACCATCAGTAGGAGTAGAGATCTCTTGCGATTCCCACTTGTGCACCTCCAGTGAGTTGGTAAGCATGTGACAGGTTGGTTAATTGTCCACGTGACCCGTACGTCATGATAAATGAAACGAAATGAAATGAAGGCCCTTAACGACAACTAACCTCAAGTTATCCTTGTAATGCTTGTAAATCTCCTCCCAATAGTAGTGTTACTTATTGAGTATTTTTAATACTCATTCCGTTCAAAATGTTTCCTTTCAGGTACGAGCAAGGCCATACAAAGCGTGTGACGGATTGTTGCTGACGAGCCATGGAAAATATGTGAACGTGACTTCCGCATAGTTTAGTTCCTCTTTTTTCTTTTAGTCAGATTTGTAAATGGTGGTTTTTAAGGGTTTAAATATGTCTGTATATTGTTTTTAGAAAGCCTTTGTTTAATGAAGTTTTTGCAAGTTCTTGTTTTATTTGGGATCCCAGGCCAAAAGGTTTTCTTTCTTTAAAATCTCAAATGTTTTTGTATTAAAGCTTATTTCAAAATAAGCTTTCTCCTAAAAGTAATTAGGCATGTATGTGGTAACGACCCTAGGAATTAGTCATGAGAAGATGGGTCGTTACAACTCACTTCTCTCAAGATAAAACATTCTCATGCTTTCCCACCTCTACTACCTATTGTTCCACCTAGCCTTTATTCAGAGTAGCCTATCTCTTTTACAAGTTATCCTAACTCTCAAAATGGAAAAGAAAATTTAACTTCCCTCCCCCAAACTTATTCGAAATTGCTGCTAGGCTTCCTTTTTTTCTCTCTCTTTTTTTTTTAAGATAAATAGGAAAGTCCCATAGTCATCTATACCTTTGTTTCAACATACTAACACTTTGTGGTGAAAGTAGCTCACTACGAGCATATCTCACTATTGAGACTGTAGCACATACTCACTTCCCAAACTAACCTTTCATGCAGTGAAAGTCGTGGGTGTCACGACCTCCCCTGGTTACTTGGTTTATTCGAGAAGGAGGAGTATCTCCTTGCTTTTTCTACTTTTTTTTAGCACTAGCAAAAGGCAACATTAATGATATATAGAGAGTATATAAAAGACAAAACTGTCCCCCCTCCCCCCAAACTTAAATGAGTCAATGTCCCCTTTTGGAGAGTTATCACACCCCTAAACTTGAATTGTTACTTGTCTCTGAGTAATACCTAAGCTAACTCTCATGCACTTGTATCATAGTCTTATAGCTCTTCTTAAAGAATCTCCAAAATTTCAAAATATACCATAACTTGCTTAAACACTGATATTTTCATACATCATTCCTCTTTCACTAAAGTACCATTTTATACCACTCATTGCTGCAACAACATCATTCCTTCAGCATTGAATTAATAACCCACCACTTGTTCTAGCTAATAACCCACAACACATTTGCATAATAAAGAGTCCTTCTTTTGATGGAAATTGTTTCCTATTTTAGGCTCAAAGCTTCCCTCTAGTCATAACCCTTATGCATGGGATGACTACATTTTATAATGAAGTATACTCTAAAGAGGGCATCAGAATATGGGAAAGCTACATAAGGTTTGAAAAGTTCACTTTCAGGCTCTTCTCACTGTGATATCACAACGACGAGCATAACTCTAGTAAGTTTGCTGCTAACGCTTCTGAATCTCTAATCTACTCAAGATCTTATTGCTCCAACAAGCTATGCACTCCATAGAGGAGTCCTCCTTGCTGCGCTGGTTCTTCTCGCCTTTGCAGACACGCCAAGTTGGCAGTGTCTCTCACTTCTTTGTCAAATAAAATATCGTCTTCTAAATTCTCCATCACCCTCACTCTCTTGCAAAATATAATTATTGTGTTAAGGAAGAACGATTTCCCTACCTTTTTGCGTTAGTATCCATGTATTTCCCCCGATATACTTTTCCCTACATCAATGTTCAATGATCTTAAGATAGAAAAGACAAGCAACACTCTGTCCCTCGAAACCCTTAAGTCATGGGTGGTTGGCAGTAAGCGTTGCTTCACAAATACTAGCCATGTGTTAGCCTCATACTTCAAATATGGAGATTGGAAGGTTCTAGCCTCTGTTCTTGACGACCTCCATTCTGCTCCATTAATTCCCACTTCTTTTATCACTGCATTCAGTTGCACTTTTGGTAGAGCAATTAACATATCGTTAAATACTGCCCGTGGGAAATCTTAGAGGTTAAATAGGCTATTAATCACTCTAGGGGACCAATCCACCAGGAACCCTCTAACTATTGCTAGAAAACCTCCTTGCTCATCAATATTATCATAAATCTGACAAATTATCTGCACAATCACTGGATCAGGCTTTGAAAAAAGTTGCTCCCATCCATGATTAGTAATTCTTCCTCTTAGAAAATATGGCATATTCTCTGCCTCATGAAATCCGCACCCAGGCAAAAAGTTATGATTCAGGATCCATACGTGATTTTTCCTTGCCCCATCATTCACAAACCTTTCATACGTCGGTCTTTCTTCTCCTTCCACCACACCTTTTCCTTTTTTAACCTCTTGATCTTTTTCCTCTTCAGGGCGGGCCTCCTCTGTCTCAATCTCTTTTGCTAGAGCTTTGTTGGGTTTTATGTCCTAAAACTCATAGATAGTAAATGTAAAACATATTAATTTATCAATGAAGTGTTATTGAATTTGTTGTTTTAGAATTACATTAATTAACCCTAAATCCAATAAACTAACATCCAGGGTGGTATTATGTAGCTTGAACAGTATGTGGGGACATACAGGGGACCAATGTTCAAGTTGTTGGGTTTTATGCCCTAAAACTCGTAGATAATAAATGTAACAAATTGATATTATCAATAAAATGTTATCAAGGTTATTCAATATGTTGTTGTTGAATTTGTTGTATTACAATTGCATTAAATAACCCTAAATCCAATAAATAACACCCTGGGTTGTATTATGTAGCTTGAAAAATATGTGGGGACATACGAGGATCAATGTTAAAAAAACAACCTAACGGGGTCTAGGAATAAGGTTGAGTACCTTATCCTAGTGACACTATGGATACAACTCGCTTTGTATTTGATACAAACACAATGATCTAATGTGTTCATGTAGTGGACATGCGAGTGGGGGTATCCTATGCAATGAGTTTGCATAAAACCAGACCGTGAAATTGTAACCATTAGATGTAACACTGTTAACTAATTAGGTTATTATTTCAATAGGATGACCTAGGTAACTCAGTCTTAATCCTGATTGTGTTATGGACTCCTGCTTGCGAGGGATTGTCAATTGTATGGGTGAGAGTGGTCAAATCGCTGACTCAATAAGCCTACCATTGTGGGGACAAGACCAAGTGGGGAGTTGGGAACATAACAACACAAGATGGAATTTACTCATTCCCGCCTTTAGGGTAAGTAGATAAGTGTTCCCTTAAGTGGTGTCTTCGGGACTTGAACAAAGGGTCCAACCCTCTCTTTGGCCCGAGAGAGACTTCTGTTTATTGGTTGGACCATAAACAGGTTGTTCATTAGAGGAGCACTGGTACTTAAGAACACAGAGGTAACCCAGGGGTATAATGGTAATTTGACCCAGCTGGTGTTACGAACACTCGTGAAGGACTGACTTGCTGTTATTGGTCGATATTCGTGGACACAAAAATAATCTACAATGAGAAGAGTGCAGTTGTGGGTCTTTAGTGGAGTGACCCACAATTAACGAATGTTGGTTAAATTAGTTAACGAGTTTAATCAATTAACCTCGTATCGTTGGAGCTTCTGATCTGTTGGTCCATTAGGTCTCATTGCTAGCTCATAAAGAGTAATCTAGAACATTGTTGTTGAAAGGAATTTGACATGTTCAAATTCATTTAGGAAATTAAATATAATATATGGTGATGCATTATAATATTAAGTTTATATATTTAATTAAACTTTATAATATAAATTTAATTTTGGATATGATTCAAAATTAATTAATGAGAGAATTAAATATTTGAAGGAGTTCAAATATTATTTTAATGTGAATTAGATTCATATTATAACTATAGTATGAATTTAATATGAATTGGATTCAAATTAAAACTATAGGTTATGAGAGAAATATACATTTGAATATGATTCAAATGTAGGTTTAAATTAAATATAAGATATTTAATTTAGTAATTAGTTAATTGGTGAATCAATTAATTGATTAATTTAATTTAATTTAATTTAATTAATTGAATTAATACTATAGGTTATGTGAGAGATATTCATTTAAATACGATTTAAATGAATAAATTAATTATTAATTAATTAATTAAATTAATTGAATTAAATTTAATTCATATTAAATTAAATCATTTAACTCCCTGCAATTATGCAGGGAGTGGATACATGGGGAACAGACGTAACTCGCCCTTTAACTCTCACTTACTTATACGTCTGGGAAGTGGCAGTGGGTTGAAGGCTCTCTCTTCATAGAACTCTGAAATTATTCTTGCTCTCTCAATCTCTCTCAACTCTACACAGAAAAATTCTCTCTATGTTTTGTTTCAAGACTTCCCTATATGTTCAAGAACGGTTCCCATCGGTCTTAGATCTCAAAGAATAGCAGTGTAGGTTTGGTGGTAGTGTCCTGCATTTTTTTTCGTGAAACTACTGTACGAGGGAGTTCCATCTTGCTGTAAGGTCTACAAAAGTAAGTGAATTTCAGACCATTTTGTAGAGAATGCATGTTGAATCGTAGAAAAATACTAGAAATTGTTCTGTATGTTTTTTCTGTTGCACAATTATAGGAATTCCACCATAGGTTAAGCATGAATCATGCATATTTTATATTTAAAATGTTATAATGTATGGTAATATGTGTTGCAATTGCAGGGATAAAAGCCTAGCGCGGCGGAAATTACCAGAGGACCAAAACGATTTAAACGTCGATTGGAATACCAATACGACGACAATATAAATTACAGCAGTATATAAAAACTACTATAAAGAGGCTATTTGCATGCTTAAATTGAATAGAAAAGACCTAGATCTAATCTAGATGCAAACCCTAGAAGGCGAGGGATCAAGAAATTACTTACTACCATAGAAGCCTTGATCGAGATTCGCCTTTTCCTCCAAGAATTTGCAGAAAAATCAGCAACCCAATAACTCCTTATTGCTGGAATTTTGACTATGAACACTACCACACAGCAACACCAATAATCTCCTAAGGTTACTTGTTGAGTATGCTTGTGGGAGCACAATTTTCTCCAAGGGATTTGAGAGGAAAAACTTTCTTGGAATAACACTGGAGTTTTTCGTGAATGCCACAAAAGAATGAACGACTTGCTAAAACTCAGCGTCTTCCCCTCTCTTTTAGGCGTGAATGAGGAATAAGTGGATCCAACCCACGACTTGCTAACTGATCAAATCAATTATGCATTTAAAATATAATTTAATTAATTAACAAAATTAATTAAGTTACATTAATGGTTAATTAAATCGAAATTAATTAACCAACTCATTTAAAATACATTTAAATGATTATCCTTCACATAACCTATAGTTTCAATGCAATTTAATTAAATTAAATTAAAACAAATGATTAATTAATTCAATAATTAATTAATACTATAATTAAATATCATATATTTAATTATATCACATATAACCTATAGAATTAATGTACATCCTATGCGCATTAATTTTTAACATATAGTTTTAATGTGAATCCAATTCACATTTTAAACTTAATATTCGAACTCTTCCGAATATTCATTCTCCCTTAGAAAATAACCTAAACACCTTATATGAGCTATTGGTGGGACCTAACTGACCTACAGATCAGAAGCTCCAACGATATGAGATTAATTAGATAAACTCATTAACCAAGTTAATCAATGTGTCGTTAACTATGGTTCACTACACTATAGAACCACAACTGCACTCTTCTCACTGCAGATATATTTCTGTATCCACGGATATTGACCAATAACAGTAAATTATCGTTTTACCCCTGGGCTACCTTTTCATCCTTAAGTCCCAATGCTACTCTAATGAACAACATGTTTGAGGTCCAACCAACAAATAGAAGTCCCTCTCGTGCCATAGAGAGGGCAGGGCCCATTGTTCAAGACCCGGAGACACCACTTAAGGGAACACACCTCTACTTACCCTAGAGTCGGGAAGGAGTGAATTCCATCTTGTGTGATTATGTTCCCAGCTCCCCACTTGGTCTTGTCCCCAAAATGGTAGGCTTATTGAGTCGGCGTGTAGGTCACTCTCACCCATACAAATCAAAGGACAATCCCTCGTGAACAGGAGTCCATAACCCACTCAGGATTGAGACGAAGTTGTCTAGATCATCATAGTGAAATTGAAATCTAGCAAGCTAACGGTGTTTGATAGCGGGCAGAAATGTCGCTATTTTAGTCCTAAATTATTAAGCTTTTGGGTGCTTTAATTGTGTTTTTATTGAAGAAATCTAAAATAATTTGTTATTTGGTCTTTAGGAGCATATTATGGATTTTTGGTGGAAAAGGCCCTAAAATGAGCTATCCAAGCCTAAAATCCTACCATGGGTCAAAGGGGGAGCCCATGAAGTCAACCATGAAGAAGAGGTCCAAAAAGAATTGAAGTTGGTCCAAGATCGAAGCCCAAATCCACACTCACTGGTCTGAAATCCGCATAGCGTCGAGACGCTGTCCCATTTCTTGGCCAACAAGTCGCGTGACGTCACAGCATCGCGACGCTGTCCTATTTCCGGGCCTATATAAGGCCTCCCTTGGTGCCCATTTTTCTCATCAATCATTCCTTCATTCATTCATTCCTTTCCTTCCTAGGCTCTTTTTGAGCCTTCTCTCAAGGCTTTTTAGCCTTTTTGAGAGTTCTTAGTGGGAAAATTTTGGGGAGCTTTGGGGAGCACTCTAGGAGGCTCAAGGCGTGCTCGGAGGGACTCCAAGTGCTAGCGACGGGGTCTTCGACGGTCATTTCCTTTTCTCTTATTTTGCTCAAATTTATGCTTTCCATTGTATATCTTGTGGATATTTTAGCCATGTATAGCTAAACCCCAATTTGGGGTCTTGAAATGAAAATACATAGTTAAATGTTATTATAATTGTCTATCTCTTGCCCTTTTTACTAATTATTTGTATGGATGCTCGTAATGCTGTATGTAATCTGGCCAGTTGTATATTGATCCGATTCTTAATGGAAACTCGACGGAGAGAAATTAGGATAGATCATAATCCATGCAACTAGTTTAATTGCCCGTAGTGACAACGAGATTAGTTGATTAAGCTGAGATTCCTAAAATGAATCAGAGCGTAATAATTAACGAACTTTAATGGCGCTAAGGACACTTAGGTTGTTAAAATAGATTAGTTATAATTAGGGGAAACTGACAGGAGAACCTATGTGACTAACGAAGATTCTAGGATTATAATTAGTTGGGCAATGAGATAGGATAATTGTAATAATTCTTTAGCTATTAATTGATTTTCAAGACCCCGTTTCTCACTAAAATCTCTTTCTCCATATATTTTTTTTATTTCCTTGATTGATCAATTTTAAACCTTTAATTGTTTTAATTTTAATTTCATTTAATTTCATGTTTTGGTCCCTAAATATTATTTCGCCCAAGTATTTTTAGTGATCAAGAATTTATTGCTTTGCTTAATTTTCGCTTCACCTCCCTGAGGATTCGATACTCGGAATATTTCCATTTTATATTACTTGCGGCCCGTGCACTTGCGATATTGGCTAACAGTGTTACAGCTAGTGGTTAACTATCTCGCGGTCCAGTCTTATGCAAACTCATTGCACAGGATACCCCGACTTGCATGTCCACTACATGAACGCGTTGGATCATTGCGTTTGTATCATAATACAAAGCGGGCCGTATCCATAGTGTCACCAGGATAAGGTACCCAACCTTATCCCTATACTATAGACCCTTTAGGTTGTATCTTGAACAGTGATCCTCGTATGTCCCCACATACTAGTTCAAGTCTCATACTAACAGCCTAGGATGTTTAGTTTATTGGATTAGGGTTAATAAGACAAGATTACTTAATACAAACAAGATAAATGAATAATACATCATTTTATTAATGTTCGGTCAAATGTTACATTTACTATCTACGAGTTTTAGGGCATAAAACCCAACAAACTCCCACTTGAACTAAAACTCAAGATATTGGGAAAGTATATACAAAATAATCCAAAGCTGGAAATGGTAAATGTATATTGTATATTACATAAAAGGTAAATATACAAAATACAATAAATTAGGGCATCCTTACCC
This sequence comes from Luffa aegyptiaca, assembly GCA_017139565.1. Lineage (NCBI taxonomy): Eukaryota > Viridiplantae > Streptophyta > Magnoliopsida > Cucurbitales > Cucurbitaceae > Luffa > Luffa aegyptiaca. Next base: position 23,690,666 of record CM029407.1, read on the forward strand.
ATTACACATCTCCCACTTACCCTAGATTATACTATATACATGTCTCGCAGACCTAGACTCTCTAGATGACCCTCGAACACTTTAGCCAAGAGAGCCTTCGTAAACGGATCAGTAATGTTGTGCTCTGAAGCGATCTTGATAACGGTAATCCAATAAACTAAACATCCTAGGCTGTTAGTTGAAGGGATAAAAGCCCCACGCAGTGGAAAGTATTACCGAACCTACTGAGAGTCTTAGATTCTAATTGAAATACCAATACAATTTGCAAAATATTACAGCAATAAATCTCTATTTAAAGGGTTGTACATAGGCTATAAACATGCTAAAAAATCAACTAGATTGATCCTAGTGATCAAGGATTTCATAGAAAACTTACTTTTGTAGAAAGCCTTGATCAATTCGCCTTTTCTTGCCAATAAGATTGAAAACGCAGCAACCCTCTTGTGCGAACACCACCAATCGGCTACACCGGTATATCTCTAAGACTTCTTGAAGCAGGAGACTTGTGGGAGTCTTTTGGGAGATATCTCTGAGAGAAGGAGAGACAATGGGATGCCTTTCACCCCACCCCAGGGGTCCTATATATAGGTAAAGGCCAAGACCTTTTCCTAATAGGAAAAGGTCTAGGAATAAGTTCAAATCTATTATCTAAACAATATCTAATTTTAATAATTAATTAATTCCATAATTAATTAATTACCCAATTAAATATCACATATTTAATCTTAGGGATTTTATTAAAATTAAAATTAATATGAATCCAATTCATATTAAATTTATTTGAACTCTTTCAAATATTTTCTTTCCTAATAGGAAAGGGTCTCTAATTTTAATAAATAATTAATTAATTCCATGATTAATTAATTACCCAATTAAATATCATATATTTAATCTTAGGGATTTTATTAAAATTAATATGAATCCAATTCATATTAAATTTATTTGAACTCTTTCAAATATTTTCTCTCAAGAATTAATTTTTGAAATTAATTCAAAAATTATATTATAAAGTTTCATAAACTTTATATTATAATGCATCAATATACATTATACGATTCCCCAAATAAATTGAACACTTTCAATTTACAATTTATATTTGTTTGCTTCAAGTCTTTTTAAGAGCTACCAGTGGGACCTAATGGACCTACAGATCAGAAGCTCCAACGATACGAGACTAATCGGCTTAAACTCATTAACCAAGTTAGTCTCCATTCGTTAACTGTGGGTCATTCCACTAAAGACCCTCAGTTGCACTCTTCTCACTGCAGAATATTTCTGTGTCCACGGATATCGACCAATACTACAAGTCAGTCCTTCACGTGTGTTCGTATCCTAGCTGGGTCAAATTACCGTTTTACCCCTGGTTTACATCTTTGTCCTTAAGTCCCCAGTGCTCCTCTAATGAACAACCTGTTTGAGGTCCAACCAACAAACAGAAGTCCCTCTCGTGCCATAGAGAGGGTTGGGCCCATTGTTCAAGTCCCGGAGACACCACTTAAGGGAACACACCTCTACTTGCTCTAGAGTCGGGAAGGAGTGAATTCCATCTTGTGTGATTATGTTCCCAGCTCCCCACTCGGTATTGTCCCCAAAATGGTAGGCTTATTGAGTCGGCGTGCTGGCCACTCTCACCCATACAAATCAAAGGACAACTCCTCGTGAACAGGAGTCCATAATCCACTCAGGATTGAGACTGAGTTGTCTAGGTCATCCTAGTGAAATAGAAACCAAGCCAACTAACGGTGTTACAGTTAGTGGTTAACTATTTCGCGGTCCGGTCTTATGCAAACTCATTGCATAGGATACCCCCACTCGCATGTCAACTACATGAACGCGTTGGATCATAGCGTTTGTATCATAATACAAAGCGGGCCGTATCCATAGTGTCACCAGGATAAGGTACCCAGCCTTATCCCTATACTATAGACCTTTTAGGTTGTTACTTGAACATCGATCCCCGTATGTCCCCACATACTAGTTCAAGTTACATAAACAACCTTGGATCTTAGTTTATTGGATTTGGGTCAAATAGTGCAATATTTAACAATAACATTTTATTGCAGAAACTAAATAACACTTTATTAAATACAAGTATAAAATTTGTTTACATTCATTATCTACGAGTTTTAGGGCATAAAACCCAACATTAGTATGAGACTTGAACTAGTAATGTTGTGCTCCGAAGAGAGCCTTGCAGGAATAATCTGCCAAGCCGTGGCAAAGGCTCTTATGATTGCTGAAGGGTATAAGGCCGAACAAGAAGACTTGAAGGATATTGAGGCTGAGAGAGAGATGGAAAATCAGCACATGATGGAGGAGGATGAGTTTGCGAGGGAAAGAGATCTTGAAGAAGAAAGGAAAATAGAAGAGGAAAGACAGGAGGCCGAGAGGGCCAGGTTAGCTGAGGAAGAAGAAAGAAAGTTAGGTGAAAACCTCAGGAGGGCAGCTATTGATTTGCAGCTCCTCGAGGAAGAAAAACAAAGAAGGGAAGAGTTGAAAGAAGACGAAAAAAGAAGAAAGGAAGATGAAGACTTCCTTGCAGCTTTTGAGCCACTCCATAAGGCTCAAAGTGAGGCTGAAGTGCTGCAAGGGAGAAAAGAAGAGGCTCAACCGGGGCTAAGTGAAGAGAATTTAGAAAAAGAAAAAGGAAGAGAAGTAGAGATTGAAGCCTAGAATGCGACAACATCTAGGCCGCATTCTGAAGAAGGCCTAACCGAGGTCGCTGAAGCTCAGCCAGCTGATGAGGTTTTCGAACCTCTATTCAAAGATGGCCCACCAGCAGCTGATAGAACCTCTTCGAGAGAGAAGAGGGATGAAGAATAGAAAGAAAGAAAGGAGGTCGAGACCTCCAGTGACTCTGAAACAGAATCTGATTCAGAGATCAAGGAACTAGATGATGACCAAGTTCCTATCTCTACAGCGTTGAGAAGAAAGAGAAGAAGTGAGATTAAAGCTGAAAGGAGGACTAAGAACAAGAACGATCCTATTTTGGCCAAGACGCCGAGGACTAGGTCCATGGACGTCTCTCCTGCAGTTCCTCCTATCATCTCACTCGCCAAGCCAAAGGACAAATCACCAAAGGCTGCATCTCCTAAAAATCCATTCCCTGAGGTATTTAAAGCTGTTAATTTTGAGGAACGGATGGAGATCATGAAGAAAAGAGATTTCCTCAATGAGAAGGGATTCTCTAACTGAGCAGGAGCACTGCCAGAGTTTGTAAGTAGAGTTATCTCCCAGTACAAGTGGCATTAGTTCTGTGTTCACCCTCAGGAGGCTGTTGTGCCTCTAGTTAGAGAATTTTACGCCGGCCTGAGGGAGGAAAGCATCAGTATGGCAGTGGTGAGAGGCAAGATGGTCAGCTTCTCTTCAGTAGACATTAACAGGGTGTACAGACTCAAAGCACCCTTGAATCCAAGAGGGTATGATGTTATCAGGAACCCCTCGGCCAAGCAGATGAAAGAAGCACTTAAACTTGTGGCCAACAAGGGAGTTCAATGGAAAGAGTCTCAGACGAAAGTGAAGACTCTAGTGCCAAGCGATTTAAAACCAGAATCGACAGTTTGGCTTCACTTTCTGAAGAACCGTTTGATGTCAACCACCCACGACAACACCATTTCAGTGGATAGAGTGATGTTACTCTATTGTATCATGAAGGGGTTGGAGATCAATATTAGGAGCATTATCAGGGATGAAATTCTAGCCTGTGGAAGAAAACAAGCAGGTAAACTTTTCTTTGGATCACTTATCACCCAGCTCTGTCAAAGGGTGAAGATCGTTCCAGGCAAGGACGAGGAACGTCACTTTTTCAAGCCAACTATTGACCTGTCCTTGATCGGGAATCTCCAACAGAAAAGCATCCTAAGGAAAGACAAAGCCTCCACATCTTAGGCCACTCCACCTTCAGGGCCGAGCATGGCTTCGCCGTCCCAGCACACTCCTTTTATAGGGCCCTCATCGTCATCAGAAGCCCTGGCCATTGCCTACTACCAGCTTGATCAAATCAGGGAAAACCTGAAGACTTATTAGGCATATGCAAAGGAGAGGGATGAGGCCATTAGAGAGTTCTATCTCTTTATTGCTCAAGTCTTTCCCGATTTCCCTCAGTCGGTGCTGCCTCAAGAAAATAAGGATTCTGATGAAGAAGATGATGAAAATGATGAAGAAGATAATGAAGAGAAAGAGAGTTCCTCGGACGAGGACTAGGGGAGTTTTCTGACCCCTTTACTTGCTGTTTTTTGTGCATAATACTGATTTACTGTTTTTGTTGCTTGCTGTTTTTTTTAGTTTAGCATGATTTAAATTCTGTTTTTAAATTGTTGAGTTGCTGTTTTTGGATTGTTTTAATTGTTTAGTTTGTTAATAGTTATGATCATAGGGTAGTTTAGATAGCTTGTTGATAGTTTAGATTAGACAAAACTTGGGTTTTAAGTCTTTTATTGGAAAAATTTGCTTGCTGTTTTGAGCTTTACCTATGAACTTTTTTAAGAAAAAATCAACTTTAAGAAAAATTGCTTTAAAATGTTTTGGAAGAAAAGCATGTTTTCAAAGGAGTTTTCTTTTAAGCCCTTGATGATGAAAACTAGAGCTTTGTTCTATCTCAAAAGTGCCACCATCACAACTGAATTGTTTTCTAGTCATAGGTTTTCCATTAGTCTTTTTCTTTACAAAATTTTCTTAAGTCTAAACTTCCTCGTGCTTAACCTTTCTAACACTCTAGGAGAGTTTAGCCTTGAAGTTTTGAAAAATAAAAAGCCTCATGTTAAGCCCATGCCTAAAAAATAAGCCAATGAGGACATTGTCTAACTTTAAGTTTGGGGGGGTGCTTTATGCTTTACCTTGTAAATATTTGTGCTTTCTGTAAATTTGTACTGCTGAAAAGAATATGTGCTCAGTATTTATAGTAAAAAAAATGATGAAAAACCGAGAGTTACTCCTCCTTCCTAGAGTTTACTGAGTAACCAGGGGCATTCATGACACCCATGGTTTGCCACTACATGAAAGGTTTACTTAGGGAAGTGAGTATTATTCCAAGCTTGTGAACTTTGCTCGTAGCTAGATATCTTTACCACAAAGTGTCGATAAGCTAGAACGAAGGTAAAGATGACAGCAAGGATACTCTTAGGAGAAAAAGAAGATGAATAAATAGCGCACCAGCAGTCAAATAAGTTTGGGGGAGATAGAAAAGGTCTAGTAACTCATGTATGCTCATTTTTTCCTCAAGTCTTGTTTTTCTTAACTGAAAGGACTACACTAGGCTCTATGAGTAGAAGTTAGGTAGTTTAAGCATATTGGTTAGAATGGATTAGGGAGAGTTTTGCTTCGAAAAAGAACAATGGAAATCTCCATGCCTAGGAAACTCAAACGTTGTGACTGACACTAGAGTAGGACTCTCTCCTGAAAGGCAAACTTTTTAGAAAACGATCTTGAAAAACATGTTTACTTGATTCCATGTCACTTGATTTGAAATTCAAAGTTGATACTAGTACCATGATTGATTACTACACATGAACCTGAACATTTTGATTGGCAATTAATATTGAGCTCTTACATTTTGATTGGCAATTAAAAAGTTAATCTCTAACATTTTGATTGGCTATTGCTTGAGGACAAGCAATGAGTTAAGTTTGGGGTGTGATAAGGGTAAAAAATATACCTATTTTGCCCTTATATTTAGCTCATTTCTTTGTCAAATATTGCATGTTTAGATCAATCTTACTGATCCCAAGCTCAAAATATGTTAAAGTTGATAAGTTAGGGTGTTGAGATTCACTTTTGTCAAATTATGCTAATTTATGCTTAAAAGGACTCAACTTTGAAGGAATTTGACTAAGTTGTTGTTGTGCAGGAAAACAGAGGAAGAGCTGTGATTTACCCAGAAATGCAACTGCATTTTTGGGAAGGCAAAATGAAATGCGACCGCATTTCTGAAAAAACCGAGACCGTTCCGAGTCATCCGCGGGTCGTTGTTGACGAGTCTTCTTCGCACCTAACCGGCTGTTTTGACCCCGAAACCGACTGGGCTACCTTCCAACACCTATTTCGCAACTCCTCAACCATTTCCCACACTATATAAGCTCGAGATTCGAAGTCAAATTCAAGCAGAACTCATTGGGAGCAAGGCCAAATAGAAGTTAAATCTGACCCAATGCATTTAATAGGCTTAGGTTAAATACTTCATGATTAAGATTATTGCCTTTGGGATGAATCCATGTTGAATACCTCGTTTTATTTTATTGTTATTATTTTATTCATTTGCTTGTTTTATCTATTTTTATAAAACCAATCAATCAAACTTATTTCTTTGGTTACCTACTTTTAAGCAATCAAGTTGAGTAGTTTCTTCATCAAATCTGAATTTCCAATTTAGTCCTCGTGGGATCGATACCCTTGGAATACTTCTAAGGCTTTTTTATTACTACGTGCGACAGTGTATACTTGCACTAGGGTTGGCTGAATTATTCTTTATTATTATTATTCATCTTATCTCACATTCCATCCATTCAGCTGACGACGCACTAGCTACCCACCATATGCAAAATCACCTGAAAAACCCTTCTCTCGTCGCCCATGACGTGATCGGGCAGAGACCACTGAACCTCAAAGGCAAAACAAAAGCCCTGATGTGCACACAAGCACTTGGCAAGACAAGCTGCCTCCTTTATCATTGAATGTAACCTAAAAGATCTCATCTCCAACTCCAAGGGAAATCTTGCACTATCCTTAGTTGAATTGTCCATAACATCATCTATCAATGTAGACACAACATTGCCAGTCTTCGCCATTGCATCGAGGATAATTCGTTGGTCATCACTCAACATATGCTCATTCTGCAACATTAAAAGCAAACCTAAGATGGAGTGCATAGGTCTCCTCATACCACACTCATTACCTTCTAGAAGGAGTTTCTAGCTTGGCTTGCCATCATAACATTCATCTTGGCATGCTGCAGTGCTCGATTCTGCTCGGCCAGTTTATCTCTCATAAGTTGGGACTCTTCAAGAAGCGCGGCATGGGAGAGAGCTACATCCACCTGGTCAGCAACCACCTTTATTATCTCAAGTTCCTGGTTGTTCCAAGATCTAGGTTGTCCACCAGGGAGAACTAAAACCAAATTTGAGGCTGAACAGCGATTGAATGGCAGTGTTGTGGCGAACAGGCTGAACAGATTGCGAGCTTTATGACAGCTGAATGGCTGGCTGAACGGCGTGCGACAATGCCGTGCGAAGACCACGAAGACGGCGCGGGTCTACGAAGAAAAGTGTGTGAGGTGCGCGAAGACGAAAAACGACAGGGGGGGTGTCGAGGATGAAAACGACGTTGGGGAAAAGGGAGAAAAAGAGAATGAAGATATGTTTAGGTTTTTTTTTTTCCTTTTTTTTATTTCTCTTAATCCATCCAAATAAACAAAATAAAAGAGAGTCTTGGGTTTCTTTTTTTTTTTTCAACTTTATCTCTTTTCTGATTAAAAACCAAATTTAAACTCCTAAAATCACTTCAAATTTGGAAGCAATTTAAACTTAAATCCAAAATCCCAAAAAAGGATAAATTTTTTTATGTTTAATACCCGTCAAGAAACCCCCATTAATATTGACGATTATTACACGTCAATATAGTAATGTTTATTGACGCTTATTAGTCGTCAATGAATGCGATTTTTATTGACGGCTAATAAGCGTCAATAAAAACCGTCAACAAAACCTTTTTCATTGATGTCTTTTGTCCGTCAACTATGTGAAAAGGCGGAGTTGGATGAAAATCTACGTAAAGTACGCTTTTAATCACATTTATTGACGTTTTTTGTCCGTCAACATAAACCATATCATTTCTTGATACCATAAAATCGTCAATATATCTACTTAATTATTAATAATTTATTTTAAAGTACAAAAATTACTTTTATTGACACTTTTTTGACACAAGGATCATTAAACGTATAAAGCCAAGCGTCAATAAAGGTCAAATTTGTAGTAGTGTACTCTCAAATCTCTCTCAAAAACCAGCAGTGTTCTTGCTGTAAATCCCTTATTCAAGATTACATTTTGGCTCCCACAAGCAAGATCTCATAGCCTAAGAGTCATAGTGGGTGTGTGCTTTTGGTGGTGTCCGTTGGAAGATCCAAGAACGTGATTAGGAGCTTTGTGCAGTGAGTTTTATGCATTGATGTAAGTTTTCTTATCCTAAAATCGTTTTAGAATTTTTCACAGCATGCTTAGCGTTAGAATTATTAAGAAAAAGTTTTTGTATGTTCTTTGCCCAACATATTGGTATTCTGTAAAATAGAAATTAAATCACACCCGATTAATTTCGCTTCCGCTAAAGGATTCAATTCCTTCAAATGGTATCAGAGCCATTTCATGATTTTAATTTCAATTTTAGAATTTGCGTTGAGGTTTTTGGTGGGATTAATTCTGCATTTTGAATGGGATTTTTGCTGATAAACTGTTTAGGTATTTGGCCTTAGATTTACAATTTTTCCCTGATTTGATCATGTAAGGGCCCATGTTTTTAGGGCAAATTGTTGTAAATTCAATCATGTAAGTCCGTGTCTTAGATTAGGCTTCAATTTGATTGAAAATCGATGAAGATCGGGACCTAATTTGGCCAAAAATGGTGAAAAATCAAGGGCTGGATGAAGAACACAGTGCTGGAATTCGAAAAAAAAAACCGAAGAAAGAAATTTTGCGTCCGTTCAATCTCGAACGTGTGCGTCTGGAGTGGTTGGCGTTAGTTGGAGCTTCACTGTGGGCGGTTTTTCTGTAGGTTTCGCGTGCGTTTTTTTTCTTCATGGGTCGATATTGATTCGTGGGCCGTTTTTTCCGCAATTGTGGGCTTCAGGCGTGCAGTTTTTTTTTGGGCAACTAGATAAATGGCCATTTTTAAATGACGGTTTTGAAAAATGACCATCCGAATTTTCAATTTGAAAAATGGGCAATTGCTAATTTTAGTAACAAAATGGACAAGAATGCCCCTAACCAAAATCTAAATTCAGAGATTATTTAAATTAAATACACTATAAAAAGGGAAAGAATCTAGGATTTACAAATTAATTTAATGTGAAATTCAATAAACAAATTTCAAAATAAAAAAGATAAGTCTAATATTAATCTATCTTAAAGTATACTTTGAAAACAAAAATTTTAATTAAGAAATTTGTTACTAAATTCAAATCATGATTTATGGAGGAAAAATAGGGGAACATAAAAAATACAGTATATCAATTTAAAAAAAAATCATCTCTGTTGCAGTTGGAATTTCATCATGCAAGTTGAAGAAACTGAAGAAAAATCATTGTATCATGATCTTTGTCTAATCACAATTAGAGTGTGTATGCAAACAGTAACGGTTCCTTCTAAAAATTATTTACTTTTGTAGGAGAGGAAGATTCAAAGGTGGTTGAGATTGATGAGTTCAAATGAGCTTTCAGCAACTGGAAAGAATAACTCATGTGAAGGAAAACATAAAAACAGTAACCAATCTGAAACACCTACTTTGGGGGTGAAGGAAAACATGAAGGCATTAACAAATATATGGAAACATACCTATGATATGAATAATCTTCACTGTGTTAGTAACAAAATGTATAAGAATGACCCTAACTGAAATCTAAATCCAGATTATTTAAATTAAATATACTTTTAAAAAATGAGAGAATCTAGGATTTACAGATTAATTTAATGTGAAATTCAATAAAATAATTTCAAAATAAAAAAGAGAAGTCTAATATTAATTTATCTTAACAGTATAATTTTAAAACAAAAATTTTTATTAAGAAATTTGTTACTAAATTCAAATCACGATTTATGGAGGAAAAATAGAGGAACATAAAAAAATACAGTTATATCGATAAAAAAAAAAAAGGAAAAGAAATCATGCATATTACAGCTGGAATTCATCATGCAAATTGAAGAAATTGAAGAAAAATCACTGTAGTTGTGATCTTTGTCTAATCACAATTACAGTGTGTATGAAAATGGGTAAGGGTTTCTTCTAAAAATTATTTACTTTTGTAGGAGAAGGAAGATTCAAAGATTCAAAGGTGATTGAGACTGATGCAGAAGAAAGTTCAAATGAGCTTTCAACAATTGGAAAGAATAACTCGGGTGAACGAAAACATGAAAGCAATAATCAATCTGAACGCTTACTTTTGGGGTAAAGGAAAACATGAAAGTAGTAACAAAAATGCAGAAATGTACCTATGATCAATAGCTTTACAGTGTTGGAAAGAACGATGAAGACCAACAATCGATCAAACTTCAGAATGGTTGGAAAAGACGATGAAGCAATCATGGTCTAATGAATGCTACTATGTTTGTCAGATATAATAACTAGTTGATCTAGTTCCCCAAGGGCAGATTTAAGATTACTAAAGAACCAATTATATGAAGCATCATTCTCTAAGTCTACTACAAAAAATGCCAACGGAACAATCTGAGAATTTCCATCCAATGTACAGGCAGAAATTAGAGAGCCAGCAAATTTTTTTTTTAAAAACGTATCATCGACTGATATGACAAGAAAACTGTAAACCCAAGACTTTCCTTGGATCATTTACTCTTGTCATCTATTGTGGTTTCATGGTTGAATTTAAGTTGTTGGGATTTACTAAGTTAAAAGAAGAAAGAAAAGAAAAGAAAAGGAAAAGGAAAAGGAAAATGGAAGAAAAAAAAAAAAGAAACAAATCACAAAGGGAAATGAAAAGCAAAAAAAAAAAAAAAAAAAAAAAAAAAAATGGGAATGGACAGCACAAACCCACCATCGCCTAAGCCAACTCCTACCCATTTTCAGCCCACTTCCAGCCACATTCCTCATCATTTTCCATCCAACTTTTTAGAGCACTTGAGGGAGAGAGTGAAGGAAGAAGAAGAAGAAGAATTTCGTGGTTTTGAGGTTGAAGAAGATAGAAAAAGCTCATGCAAAGCCAGCCATAGCAGAATCTGAGTTCAACCTGTCAACCTCTGGTTTTTGATTCGGTTTGAGCTACACAGAAGGAACTAAGAGGTGAGGTTTGATTTTCTTGAAAGTTAGTTCATTTTCTAACAAATTTAATGAAGGAATCTTGAGCTAAATCGTATGAGAAGTTAATGGTTTTTGGAATGGAAAACAGAGCACAGGATTTTCGAGCAAAGCAGGAGGATCTCTGGTTTTCTCTGGTTTTTCGAGCATTCTGGGGTGTACAAGTTGAATCCGAAGCTCTATTTGATATGGTTGGAAAGCTTATTCAATTTCTTACAACTTTCATGAAGAATTCTTGAGCCCAAAATGACTTGAAGTAGGTTTAATTTCAGGAGGAAGATAAAGGGTAGCAGAAAACCTCGAATCTGTCCTGTCTGTGTTCGGGGCGTTTCTGGGCCAATTGGTTGAGAATCACGTTTTCATTTCTTCAGGTAAGTTGTAGAGTGTTCAAAATTGAAGAGTTTGATGAATAGTACATTAATTTTGGTTAATTATTGAGGAAGTTATGGGTGTTGGAAGGTGTGGTTGGAAAATCTGAAAAGTAGAATGTGGAGTGAGATTTCTTATTCAAGTGTTTAGAATTCATGAGCATGGAAAGACAAAGCTAATTATGGTTCTAATGCTTGTTTTTGGTTGTTTGACAGGCCAAGAGGAAATAGGTCGAGTCTACAGACCAGGGAACTAGCTAAGACAGTGAGTGACAAAATGAATTTCGAAAATTGTTTCCAACGGTTGTTCATGTTTAGATGTTTTACATGCTTTTCTATGAATGATACATGGTTTTTATGAATGGTTTCAAGCTTAAGTTATGAGCTTAGATTTTCTAATGAGGTTTATAAATGAGCATGTGATTATTGAGTTTCTGAAAAATAGTTGAAACGACATCCTTTTAAGCCAAGCATGTATTAGCAAGAATTATTTCAAGATTTTTCGGTTTTTCCACGAGCAAGCTGAGTAAGCTTGAGTTTTACGAAAGATAACGATAAGCAGGCATGTTCTAATGTGTTCATGTGATTTTTTGAGATTTCTATTGACTACATGACTGAGATATTGAGCCCGAGGCTCGTGTGCACACAGGTTATATTCCGTTGTTGACGTTGAGTGTACTCCGTGACAACGATGCTGTCGTGAGTGCTGGGCAGGCCCCACTACGACAAAGACGATGGGAGTGCTGGGCGGGCCCCACTACATCGTAGGACTAGTAAACGTTGGTTGTACTGGGCGTGTCCTACACAACGTAGATCAGTCATGTTAGTTAAAACGTTTGATGTACTTGATATGCCTTGCTAGATTTTTAATGACGAACTTGCGATGTTTTAAGAAAGCTTTTATCGTTGCACGTTTATGTTTAACGCCTTGGTGGAGCTGCTTTATGCGTTTAAAGTTTTATCACGTGTTCTGATTTCCGAATGTACAGTTTTAAATTTAGTCACTCACTGGGCTTCATAGCTCACTCTTTCAAAATGTTTTCCCACTTTTCAGGTAGAGATCGAGCTCCCGGTGCCTGATACACTGCCAACGTCTGCTGAAAGTTCCAGATCAAGCTCTAGTACGTGGGTGGAGTTGTATATTGAGTCTGTCTATATTGTAAATGTTTTGTAAGGATTTGATAATTTAGTCCTAGAGGTCGTGGTTGTATAAACCCCAGTTGTATATGTTTTCGGTTGTGATATCTATATCAGGTTATTTTCCAAACCGAGTTATGTCAGGGCGGCACCTCGTGTATGTTGGATGGTTTTCAGGGATTCTGCTGTGTTGTGTTTCATTTAGAATATTTTATATCTAAGATTAGTACGTTTATCAGGTTCAATGTTACAGGAGGGTCAACGGAAAAACTTGATGCGCAATTTGCTAACCGCAAGTGTACGGGTCAAGTAATAATATAGTGTTTTCGTGTAAAACGAGTGTCGTCCTCTGGATTGGTTTTCTAGAAAATTAAGTATCGTGAATACTTTTGTCCAATTTTATTTAGGGAGCAAAACTCAATGATAAAGATAAAAGTAAAGACTAAAAGCATAAAAATAAAAGTGGAGACTCAAATGGAAAGACTCTTAGGGAATTGATTTCATTGATTAAGATTGAGGATTGATTAATAGGAATGAATTGACCGTGCAATTATTCTACAAGCCAAGGAAACTTTTATCACGATTACCTCTCCCGAGTATAATTGATTCTCATGCATATAAACTAACTTGATATCCCTATCTAAGTTCATTAACATGCAAGGCATTATTCGGTTCGGTCCTTGTTACGCTTCTAAAGATATTCCAAATCCCGTCACAAACTTAGAATTTCTACTCTAGTCATGCAATTAAACAAAGTAAGTCTTAGGCCAAATCCTCCCTCCCGAGTTAGATTCAACACTTAAATCATTCAATTAGTGATCAAGTAATTGAAAGCATTAAACAAAATTGCATGCATAAAATAAAAACACATTCATACCTAAAATCAATCCAAAAACTAAAACAATTACATCAATCCCTAAGACAAACAACTAGCAATTCATAGTCTTTAAACCATAAACACTAATTGAAAGAAAAGCCAAAAAAACTACAAGAGGTAAGGGAAAGAGAAAGGAAAACTCGAATCCGTCGAAACCGACACGTCCCCGTCACGATCTCCACGTCTTCTCGCTTGATTCCCGCTCCTTGGCCTTGCTTTAGCTCCCACCAAAGGTCTCTAGTCGAAATTAGGGCTAAAATCTAACCAATTGGACTCCCCCAATCCGTAGCACAAAATGATGAATTTATAGAAAATCTGCCGACAGCGTCGAGACGCTATAGACAGCGTCGCGACGCTGTCGCGATACTGCGAATTTGGAAATTTCGCCGAGAGCGTCGCGACGTTGGTCCTAGCGTCGCGACGCTATGAATTTTTTTTTTTTTTTTTTTTTTTTTTTTTTTTTTTTTTTTTTTAAATCAGCTGGGCTGAATTTGACTTCTTCCAACTTGATCCTTTTTCGATCTTTTAGCCCTTTTTCATGTCCCGAACACGCAATTAGCTCAAATATTTATTTCCTACAAAAACAACACAAAAACGCATCATTTTGGCCAATAAATTATAAAAGACTAGCTAAATTAATTAGGGAAAACTAGCTAGTTATGCTCGCTATCAGTATCGTTAGAGGAGGACGATGTTCGTGGGCTTCACGCCATCTTTCGGGCTAAGCTAGCAGGTGGTCCGAGAGGGGGTGTGACAAAAAAAGTATTTCCACGCATGAATGGAGGCAGAGATTAGTGACATGAAAAAGCATTTTAACATTCCATCATCATCAAGTTCATATGTTGTATATGTTCTTAAAGAAAATACAGTAGCACATGTGAGAATGGGAGCAGCAAATACACTGTATATATTTTAGTACAAGCCTAAAATTTATAATTAAAATCACGCACCTGAGTTCTTTTCAATCAATGAGGTAGAAAATGTGGGGATAAGGGCATACGACTCTTCAGCAGACCCCCTAATAGATTTCAAGGAAAGATCACGAGTCCTCCAAGCTTTATCATAACTAATGTTAACTTCATGCTTCTTTCTCATATAAAGGATAATGTCACGAGGACAACACTTTGTCTTGTCATTCAAGTTAATCATGGACTTAACAATCTCACATACAATGAAAGACGTGGCCTACCTATGGTCATTTTTTACCACGTCAAGACAACATGAATGTTTATCAACAAATTTTCGAACGACCCAAAGTTCACCATTCTAAAAGCGGGAGGATCTAACATACCAATCGTAAAATGGTTCCTTGCACCTAACCACTAGTTGTTTCCTGTTTGACTTCACAATCCTAAATTGAAAACTATGTTTAAGAGCAAATAGATATACGACTTTCTTCATATTAGTGTTTGATTGGAACACATACTTTTCTTCCAAAGGTATGTTTACTGCGAAGGAATCAATGTCACTAGAACCAATGAACTTAAATTTTTGTTTTTTCTTTTGGGAGAGAATGAGTGACTTATCAGGATTTTGTTGAATACTCGCTATATTTGCAGTCTCAGAATGGTCATAGTCTACTACGATACTGATTTCATTGGTCGTGCTGTTGGAGATAGAAAATAATAGCCATGCAACGTCTCTATCCTCACAAAGCCTAAATACTGTTATGATGAAGCTCACCTAAGCCCTGGAAAATAGAAAACTACTAGATTATCATTCATCCTTCAAAAATTTTGCTCTATCAATTTTCTCAGCAAAATTTTCACTTTTTCAACATATAAATATTTTTTCACCATT
The DNA here is from genome assembly GCA_017139565.1 of Luffa aegyptiaca. Classification (NCBI taxonomy): domain Eukaryota; kingdom Viridiplantae; phylum Streptophyta; class Magnoliopsida; order Cucurbitales; family Cucurbitaceae; genus Luffa; species Luffa aegyptiaca. Next base: position 23,705,861 of record CM029407.1, read on the forward strand.
ATTTTTTCTCAATATTGCCTAAGCCATCTTTTGACGCAAAGACAAACTGTGGGTATCACAAATGTCCTTGGTTACTCAATAACCTTGAAAAAATTATGAAGGAGAGGAATGCTTGGGCAAAACAAGAGGAGTGGATCTAAGTCCCCCAAACTTAAATTATTCATTGTCTCCAATGAATTAACAACATATAAGTATTTGCCCCAAACTTAATATTTTTTATTCTGAATTTTAAACTAAGTGTGGGACTAAGACTAAGCTTAAGGTGGATCAAATAAGACAATGTTACCTCAGAACTTCTTGTCGCAGCGATGAGCAGGCTAGAAGGAATGCTCAAGCAAAAGGTTTGTGGAGATCAAAATATCTTGATCTAATTAAGCTAACTAGTCCAAGCTTCAAAAATTCAGAAGAAAAATTAAGTTAGGAATACTCAGGTGTGCCATAGAATATCTCCTCAAAAAAAAAAAAAAAAAAAAAAAAAGGTGTGCCATAGAATAAAAAAAAACTTAAAAAATTTCATTAAAATAAAGAAAAGATTTACATCATCAGAGATAAATTTTTATTCAGACAGCAAACTAAAAACAAAAACAAATAAAAGCATATTTTTCGAAAAACATAAAAAAAAAAAAAAACAAAACAAAGTCAGGCAAGCGAGCAACAAAAATGGTCACACAAAATAAATGTTCACTAGACTTTCCTTCCCTTTTCAATCTTCTTGGTCAGCTTTTTCTTCATCTTCTTCTCTCTCAACCGGCGAGGGTGGGTCCAAGGGTTCATAAGATCATCAGGAAAAATGGGGAAGGCTTGATATGGTTTGGAAAAATTTGATTGCAGAGTCCTCCTAAGTATGGCATCCATTCTCTTAACATAGTTCCAGAACGTCTGAAATTGCCTTTCAGCAAATTCCATACGGCTAGACAAAAGTTGAAGTCGTTCTTAGATATTGTGGATGTCGCACACCAGTCCACCTTGGCGAGCTTCCTGCGTCCTCTGCAGCCTTGCCAAGTTCGGTGTGTCCATAATCCCTTTGTCCAGTAATATTACATCCTAAGCGCTTGTGGGAACCCCTGCCCTTTGGCATAGAATAGTGATCGTGTTAGGGAAAAACAATTTGCCCACCTTCTTCCTCCAGCAACTATGAATCTCGCTGGAGATGATCTTGCCGACGTCAATACTTAGTGATATTAAAATCGCAAAAACCAGAAGAACTCTATCTCGAGAAATTGTGGAGTCGTGAGTTGTAGGAAGCAGCCTCTACTTGATAAATCCCATCGAGGATTCGCTTCGCTCTTCAGATAGGCAGCCTGAAAGGTCCTCTTTTCAGTCTTCGAGAGTCGCCACTGTGCCCCCTCAATCCCCACTTCTCGAACAGCCGCAATCAACTGCTTGTTAGATGACGTTGTTGCCATCTCGTTGTAACCAGCATGTGGGAAATCTTGAAGATTGAACAATGAATTAATAGCCTCGGGGCTCTAGTCAACAGCCACCCCACGAACGATCACTTGGAATCCTTCCTCCTCGTCGATGTTCGTGTAGAACTCTCGTACTACCTATGACTTCGCGGGCTCTGGCTTGGGGCAAAACTGCTCCCAGCCATGATTTGTGATGCTGGCTCTCAAAAAGTGCGGTAGGTTGTCACCAAACCCTCTTTCGAACAGAAAATCTCGCTTCAGCATATCCAGGTATTTTGCCCTAGGAAGGTTATTGACGAAGCTTTCATATGGTACACGTTGTTCCTCAGGCTCCGCCTCCTCTATTTCAGTCGCTGCTTCCGCAACTCCTTTGCCCCTATCTTCACGAGTCTTCTTCTCAACCTCATCTTCCTCAGCCTTTTTCTCAGCCTCTACATTTACTTTCACCTCCGCCTCAGTGCTCTCCTTCTCGGATTCTATGGTGGGGGGAGATGGAGTGCCTGTTCTTACCTGCTTAATTCGCCCCGCTTTCTGCTTACAGTAGCGGCGCGACAGTTGAATTGGAATTACTTCCTCCTACACCACTGTCTGCTGCTCTTGATTTTCTTGCTGATCTACAACTTGCGGTCCACTTGGTTTCGAAACTTTTTCTACCTCAGGGCCTTGTGGTTGATCTTCTCCAGCCACCTCTTCTACGATATCTTCAATTACCTTTTGCAGAACTTCCGTGGCTTCAGCCTGCTGCTGTCTCCTTAGTCGTTTGGCTTCCTTCTCCTGTGGTCTTCTTCTCTTCTTGGTTTTCTTTTTAGGTGCCTCAGGCGTAATCGACACTTCTTCTTCCTCAACCTCCCTTGATCTCTTCCCTCTTGTCTTAGCCATTTGGGATCACAGAAAATTTTCTCCAACACTCAAGAAAGACATCGAGGAAGAATGTGTAATGGGAAGAAAAACGTACCAGGGAAGTGTTTAAATAAAGGCGCTTGCAATTAAGATCCAAATCGAAAGATTTTCCCTCATTAAATAAAATATTACCGTTTGGGTTTGCATGTAATCATCAAAATCAAAGCCCAAACAAACGATAAAAATAAACCGTGGTAAATGCCTGATGCGCTGGCTAACGGCTAGGTCGTTGGATTCACACTGCGTGACACGTGGAAGCTCCAGATGCTCCACGCGTTTCACCTGCCCACAGAAAAATTAATTCCAAACGGTAAAAAGAAATTAAACCATAACCAACCAGTTATATTCTAACGAGAATAATTTGATCCCAACTAAAAGATTGCAAAAAAAAACTCATCCTCAAAATTGATTCTTCTAGAAGGACCTTTTATCCAAAAAATTTAAATTAAAATATCAAAACGCCAAAAATCAAATCAAATCTTTATTTGCCAAATAAATTTAAAAATACATTATTAAAATCTATATCTAAACAGGAATTAAAATCAAAATACAACTAAATTAAAACATAAATTAATCCGATAAAATAAAAATTAAATCAACCAAATTCAAAATAATCTAATCGAAAAATAAAATCTAACTGAAACAAAAATTAAAAATACCCACAAATTAAAATAACTGAGATAAAAATAATCAAGATCTAATTCAAAATAATTCAAACCAAAAATAAAATCAAATCTCACGAAATCAAACAAAACAGAATCGCAACAATCACTTGGAGCTCCTAAAATAATGTGCAACACATTGCTCCCGCAATATTTCGAACGAAATTCCTCTCCCCAGTAATGTTTCACTCACTGTCCATTAACCTAAAACCCTCGCCCATCTTTTTCATCTCTCAAAGTAATTGATCCATGAGGAAAAACTTCAATCACAACAAATGGTCCAGACCATTTAGATTTCAATTTTCCTGGAAACAATTTTAATCTAGAGTTATACAACAAGACTTGCTGACCCTTCACAAATTCCTTAGGTTTTAACTTCTTATGATGCCACCTCTTTGTTTTCTCCTTATACATTTTCGCATTTTCATACGAAAATTGTCGAAACTCCTCTAACTCATTAAGCTGCAGCATTCTAATTGCTCCTGCATTACTCAAATCAAAATTCAACTTCTTCAGAGCCCAAAATGTTTTATGCTCAAGCTCTAACGGTAAATGGCAAGCCTTTCCATACACTAACCTATAGGGAGACATACCTAAAGGAGTCTTATAGGCTGTCCTATAAGCCCAAAGAGCCTCATCTAACCAAAAAGACCAATCTTTCCTAGATGGATGAACTACTTTCTCTAGTATAGATTTGATTTCCCTATTACTAACTTCAGCCTGACCATTTGCTTGTGGGTGATAAGGGGTAGCTATCCTATGCTTAACTCCATATTTAGCTAAAAGTTTAGCTAATACATTATTCACAAAGAGTGTACCCTCATCGCTCACAAGAGCCCTAGGTGTCCCAAACCGCGTAAAAATGTGCGATTGAAGAAACCTTGACATCGTCTTAGCATCACTCTGATGGCATGCAATAGCCTCCACCCACTTGGACACATAGTCAACTGCCAACAAAATAAACATATTACCGTTAGAAGGGGGAAATGGCCCCATTAAATCGATACCACATACATCGAATAACTCTAATTCTAAAATATAGGTAAGAGGCATTTCATCTCTAGGTCCTAAATTTCCTCTCCTTTGGCAAGTATCACATTGTTTGCAGAACCAATGGGCATCCTTAAATAAAGAAGGCCAGAAAAATCCACATTGTAATATCCTCATAGATGTCCTTTGACCGCTGAAATTGGAGGGATTAAAGCCCTACGCAGCGGAAGAATTTACAGGAACCACACTGTGTTTTTATCATGATTGAAATACCGATACAGTTTGCAAAATCATTTTACAGCAACATAATCTAATATTAAACTTGCTGGAAAACATTATAAAACATGCTAAAAACATATACAAACCTAGATCTAATCTAGATGCAAACCCTATTAGGCAAGGGATCAAGGAAACACTTACTACCGTGGAAGTCTTGATCGAATTTCGCCTTTTCTCCAAAGGTTTGCAGAAAAACAGCAACAAAACCCTTTTTCTTTTGCTGGAAAAAACACCACAAACACCACCAATTGGCTACACCGGTATTCTCCTAGGATCAACGGTTGAGGAGCTTGTGGGAGCAAGGATTTCTAAGGTTTTTGGAGAGTTTAGTCTCTGTGATTCTTGGAAAAAACGCAGAGAGCTAGAGAGATTGAGAGAGAATGCATTAGAGGCCACACACATCAACTAAATCATAGAGTCATAACGGATGTTTACTAACTTCCCTAAAATAACTCTCTCCAATCGTGGACCATAACCGTAGGTTAGTGGGTTGAAAAAATCTTTATCAGTTAAACTGATAAGATTAATAATTATCAAAATAAAATTAATAATTATTAAAACAATTAAATTAACAATTAATTTAATTAATCTTTATATAAAACACATTTATACAAATATTCCACATAACCTATAGTTTTAATGTAATTCAATTAAATCAAAATCTAATTAAATTAAATTAAAACAAATAATTAATTAATTATATAATTAAATTTCATATATTTAATTATATTTCTCTCAAATAAACTATAGTATTAATGTACATCTCATGCGCATTAATTACAACCTATAGTTTTAATATGAATCACAATCATATCTTAAACTTAATATTCGAACCCCTTCGAATACTTAATTCTCCCTTAGAAATTTACCTCAATGCCCTTAGTGAGCTACCGGTGGGACCTAATGGACCAAAGATCAGAAGCTCCAACGATATGATATTAATTGGCTAAATTCATTAACCAAGTTAATCAATGTTCGTTAACTGTGGTTCACTTCACTAAAGAACCACAGTTGCACTCTTTTCACTGCAGATATATTTCTGTGTCCACGGATATCGACCATCAATAGCAAGTCAGCCCTTCACATGTGTTCGTACCCCAGCTCGGTCAAATTACAGCTTTACCCCTGGGCTACCTCTTTATCCTTAAGTTCTAGTGCTCCTTTAATGAACAACCTGTTTGAGGTCCAACCAACAAACAAAAGTTCCTCTCGTGCCATAGAGAAGGCAGGGCCCATTGTTCAAGACCCGGAGACACCACTTAAGGGAACACACCTCTACTTACCCTAGAGTCGGGAAGGAGTGAATTCCATCTTGTGTGATTATGTTCCCAGCTCCCCACTCGGTCTTGTCCCCAAGATGGTAGGCTTATTAAGTCGGCATGCAGGCCACTCTCACCCATACAAATCAAAGGACAATCCCTCACGGACAGGAGTCCATAACCCACTCAGGATTGAGACCAAGTTGCCTAGGTCATCCTAGTGAAATAGAAACCAAACTAACTAACGGTGTTACAGTTAGTGGTTAACTATTTCGCGGTCCGGTCTTATGCAAACTCATTGCATAGGATACCCCCACCCGCATGTCAACTACGTGAACGCGTTGGATCATTACGTTTGTATCATAATACAAAGCGGGTCGTATCCATAGTGTCACCAGGATAAGGTACCCAGCCTTATCCCTATACTATAGACCCTTTAGGTTGAATCTTGAACATTGATCCCCGTATGTCCCTACATACTAGTTCAAACCTCATACTATCAGCCTCGGATGTTTAGTTTATTGGATTAGGGTTAATAAGACAAAATTACTCAATACAAACACAGATAAATGAATAATGCATCATTTTATTAATGTTCAGTCAAAAAGTTACATTTACTATCTACGAGTTTTAGGGTATAAAACCCAACAGAAATGACCTTCATACGTGGAAGAGTGACATTGCTCCAGGATTTCCTTTGCTTCATCACCTGAAACACATCTCCGAATAATAGCATCAAAACATTATTTATACATAAATGGCTCATTCCAATAAAAAAAAAAACTTTGCATCAAGCCGAAATTTTTGCATTTGTCTCCTATCCATATCAATAGGAGTGACTCCCTTTACCAGAAAATTAGCTATATCTGCATACCAAGGAGTACTATGCACTACCTTTACCTCAACAGCAAAGAGCTGCTCATCTGGAAATGAATCTGAGATGACGATTGCTCGAGCAAAGATGCTAATGGATCAAGACGAGACAAATGATCTGCAATAACATTTTCTGATCCCTTCTTGTCCTTTATCTCTAAGTCGAACTCCTGCAATAACAAAACCCAATGACTTAATCTAGGTTTTGCATCTTTCTTAGACATTAAGTACCTTATTATTGCATTATCTGTAAACACCTTGACTTTAGATCCCACCAAATATGGCTGGAATTTCCCAAAGGCAAATACAATCGCTAACAACTCCTTTTCAGTAGTTGTATAATTGATTTGTGCCTCATTCAAAACCCTACTTGCATAATAAATAGGATGGATAACTTTTCCCTGCTTTTGCCCCAGCATTGCACCTACTGCTAGATCGCTGGCATCGCACATCACCTTGAACGACAAACTCCAGTTTGGTGCACAAAGAATGGGTGATGAAATCAAAGCAGCTTTTAAAGTTTCAAAAGCCTTCCTACAATCTGCATCAAAGTCAAAAACACTATCAACACACAACAATTTACAAAGAGGTTTACAAATGTTAGAAAAATCTTTTATGAAACTTCTATAAAATCCAGCATGACCTAAAAAACTATGAATCCCTTTGACTGAATTCGGAGGTTTTAACCTCTCAATAACCTCTATTTTTTCTCGATCAACTTCTAGACCTTTCTTTGAAATTTTATGACCTAACACCTTGCCCTCCTTCACCATGAAGTGGCATTTCTCAGAATTAAGAACTAGATGGGTATCCTCACATCTCTTTAGCACCTTACCTAAGTTATTCAAACATTGCTGAAAAGAACCCTCCAAAAACTGAAAAACTGTCCATAAATACCTCAACAGTGGACTCAATCATACCTGAAAAAATGGCTAACATACACCGCTGAAATGTTGCTAGAGCATTGCAAAGACCGAAAGGCATTCACCTGAAAGCAAATGTCCCATATGGGCAGGTGAAAGTTGTTTTTTCCTGGTCCTCAGGAGCTATGGTAATCTGGTTATATCCAAAATATCCATCCAAGAAACAGTAGTAAGCCTGACCAGCTAACTTATCCAACATCTGGTCAAAAAATGATAGAGGGAAATGGTCTTTACGGGTGGCTTTGTTAAGCCTCCTGTAATCCATGCAAACCCTCCAGCCAGTTACTGACCTGGTGGGGATCAACTCATTATCCTTATTAGTTACTACAGGGGCACCTCCTTTCTTAGGAACACACTGGACAGGGCTTACCCAATTGCTATCTGCAATTGGATAAATAATCCCAGCATCCAACCATTTAATCACCTTCTTCTTAACAACTTCTTTCATTGCAGGGTTAAGCCTTCTCTGTTGCTCAATACTTTTAAAGGATCCCTCTTCTAGAGTGATTTTATGCATACAAAAAGACAGGCTAATTCCCTAAATGTCAACTAATGTCCAACCTACTGTCTTGCGGTATTGTTGCAACAACTTAACTAAGGCTTCTTCATCCTCCGGCACTAAATCAGATGCAACAATAATGGGCAACGTCTCACCCTCCCCTAGATACACATACTTTAGATGATCCGGTAAGGGCTTCAAATCTAAAGTAGGTGCCTCAATTAGGGATGGCTTAATAGAAGGAGTCTTTCTTTCATTCAAATCTAAAGACTCAAAAACACTCTCTAACCTAGATACTTCTTTTTCATTTTTTTCTTTCTAAAGTACAAACTACTAAATCCTCCTTACTAATCTTTCCATAATCCTCAAAATGTTGATCTGTCAAATCCTCCATTGTTGTCTCAACAATTGTGTTCTCCCTAATGCAAATGAAAGAGCAATCTTCCACTTCATCTGGATACTTCATAGCTTTGAAAACATTAAACTTTACTTCCTCATTATGAACCCTCATTATTAATTCCCCTTTCTGAACATCTATCAATGCCCTACCAGTAGCCAAAAATAAACGACCAAGAATAATTGGTACATCTTTATCTGCCTCATAATCTAAGATAATAAAATCAGCAGGAAATATGAATTTATCTACCTTAACTAAGACATCCTCAATCTTACCCTCAGGATATGTAATAGACCTATCAGCTAGTTGGAGTGTGACTGTGGTAGGCCTAGCTTCACCAATACCTAGCTTTCGATAGACCGAAAGAGGCATAAGGTTAATGCTCGCGCCTAAATCACAAAGTGTTCTACCCAACTCTTTTCCACCTATAGAGACAGGAATAGTAAATGACCCTGGATCCTTAACCTTGGTTGGTAGCCCATTCTTAAGAATAGCACTACATTCCTTAGTAAGAGATAAAGTTTCAAATTCTCCTTACCTCTTCTTTTTAGTCAAGATATCCTTAAGAAATTTTTCATAATTTGGCATTTGCTCTATAGCCTCTACTAAAGCAATATTTATATGCAACTGCTTAAGAATCTCTAAAAACTTTTGAAACTGACCATCCTGGTTCTTAGGCTTCTGCCTCTGTGGAAACGGTAGAGGTGGTACATAAGGTGGGGGGCGGTACATAAGGTGGTTTTACATCTGGCATAGAACTAGATGCTCCAACATTTTTATTGTTGCCTCCATCATTTTTACTAGACTCCAACTCTTTCTCAACAACATCATTCTGATCACTACTTTTCTCTACATCCTGGAGTATACTAGGCTCTCTTCTCTCTTCTAGTGGCTTAGCACTCCTTAAAGTCATTGCCTGCACCTACTTCTTACCTTCCCTTCTAGGGTGTTCAGTATCTGAAGGAAGTTTCCCTTGAGGTCGTGCCTTCAGCTCATTAGCTAGCTGACCCATTTGCAATTCCAGGGCTCTCAATGAAGTCTGATTACTTTGAACTGCAGCATCATTACGAGCCATATATTCTTTCATCAATGACTCCAGAGAACTCTCTGAATTTTGTTGTGGCATCACCTGCTTATTTTGTTAGGGCATTCTCTGCGATTTAGCAAATCCTGACTTGTTCGCCACCTTTTGTTGTGCTTGGGGGGCTTGCAAATTGCTTCCTTGCCCTCCCCTGCAAAGTTAGGATGGTTACACCAACCTGGATTATAAAAATTTGAATATGAGTTATTCCTTATATTACCTACAAAAAACACAGAAGTTGGATTGTTAGAGCAAAACTCATAATTATGCTCTTCACCACAATAGACAAATGACTTGTAACATCCCGACTTTTAAGAAATCTATAGACTGACTAGGGACGTTACTTGATAGCGAGCAGAAATGTCGCTATTTTAGTCCTAAAATATTAAGCTTTTTAGTGCTTTAATTGTGTTTTTATTGAAGATATTTAATATATTTTGTTATTTGGTCTTTAGGAGTAAAATATGGATTTTGGTGAAAAAAATGCCCAAAAAAGAGTCATTCAAGCCCAATTTCCATACATGGGTCAATGGGGAGTCCAAAGAAGTCAACCATGAGAAAGAGGCTCAAAAGAAATGAAGAGAGGCCCAAATTCAAGCCCAAAAATGCACTAGAAAGTTCTGAAATTCGCCTAGTGTCGAGACGCTGTAGGGACACCGTCACGACGTTGTCCCATTTCTTGGCCGGAAGTCAATGACGTCACAGCGTCGCGACGCTGTCCATTTTTTAGGCCTATAAATAGCACCCCTTGGAGCCATTTTTTGACCATCAATCACCATTCCATTCCTTCTTTCCTTTCTCTCTTTGGTTCCTTTGGAGCCTTCTCTCAAGGCTTTTAGCCTTTTTGAGAGTTCTTTAGTGGGAAATTTTGGGAATTTTGGGGAGCACTCTAGGAGGCTCAAGGTTTGCTCGGAGGGACTCCAAGCGCCAGCGACGGGGTCTTCGACGGTCAATTCCTTCCCTTTTATTGTGCTTATATTTATGCTTTCTATTATAAATTTTGTGAATATTTTAGCTATGTATAGCTAAACCCCAATTTGGGGTCTTGAAGTGAAATTATAGTTAAATGTTGTTATAATTGTCTATCTCTTGCCCTTTTTACTAGTTATTTGTATGGATGCTCGTAATGTTTTATGCAATCTGGCCAGTTGTGTATTGATTCAATTCTTAATGGAGACTCGACGGAGAGAAGTTAGGATAGATTATAATCCATGCAACTAGTTTAATTGCCTGTAGTGACAACAGGATTAGTTGATTAAATTAGATTCCTAAAATGAATCAGAGCGTAATAATTAACGAATTTTAATGGCGCTAAGGACACTTAGGTTGTTAAAATGGGTTAATTACAATTAGGGGAGACCGACAGGAGAACCTATGTGATTAACGGAGATTCTAGGAGTATAATTAGTTGGGCAACGAGATAGGATAATTGTAATAATTATTTGGCTATTAATTGAGTTTCAAGACCCCACTTCCCATTTAAAAAGCTCTTTCTCCACATTTTATTTTTTTCCTTGATTGATCAAATTTTCTCTTTAATCGCTTTAATTTTAAATTTTCTTTTGCATGCTTTGGTTCCTAAATATTATTTTTTTCCAAGTACCTTTAGTGTTCAAGGAATTTTTGCTTTGCTTAATTTTCGCTTCGCCTCTCTATGGATTCGATACTCGAAATATTTCCGTTTTATATTACTTGCGGCCCGTGCACTTGCGGTATTAGTAGCGGTGTGGTCCGAGCAACGTTACTACATGCATGCTATGATCTTAAATAATTTCAAGAACTATGAAGTTAAAATTTTTCCTAGAAGTCTAGAATGCATAAAATAGGTAAATAATTTTAGTAACACATTTATTTGGGATCCCAAGAAAACCTTGTAAAACATAAAAATATTTGGAAGCCTCAAAATGCAACAAACTAAACAAAACTTTGAATAATTACATAGAAAATTCAATTAAACAAAACTATTATGCGGAAGTGAAAATATGCCAACATCGTCCACCATGGTGCCACCAGCTAGTGCTCTTGATTAGTCGCCTAAGACATTCTTACCCTTGCCAAAAAATAAATAAATTTAAACAAAGAATGAGTATTAAAAATACCCAGTAAGTAACCCCTCTACCAGGGTTGGTTATGCAAGCACAAACATTATGGAGTGTGATTGACCAAAACCCTAAACCCTAAACCCTAAACTTACCCAAAAAAGAATTTATTAATATTTTTTTTGCTTGCTGGTCGGGCTTCTAACTTGCTTTAATTTCGACGATTAAACCTTCAAACGCTAAGGGTACCTTGAAATTGAAAGCTAACATCAATGAGTAATTGATTATGGAGTGCGATTGACCAAAATAATCTTGAATCTCACTTACCCAATGCTAAATTCGCTGGAAAAAGCCCAAAAACGCTGCTGCCCATTCTGAAATCGTCGAAAAAACTCCACACTGCTTGCTGCCCGTGTGAAGACGTGAGAGAAAGGGTTCGACCACTCAAACAAATGGAAAATCACGTCCTAAATGTTCTTGTACCGTCAGAGTTTCACGCAACCAAACTCACTTCGCTGAACTGCTACGAATCGCCGAAGACAAGGGAAAAACACAAGAGGCTTGGCTGCTTGAATAACCTTGTCGGACGCTGCCACACGTCGCTGGAAAAGGTGACCGGAGAAGAGAGGTCGGAGAGGGGAAGGTGGTGGCGGCGTGACTGCAGATGAGAGGGGTGTTGCGAGAGAGAAAAAACGCTGAAGAGAGGGGAAAAAGAATTGTGGGTTTCTTTTCCTTTTTTTTTTAAACGCCCAATTGACCGAATCTGGGGGGAAGTGGAGTGACTCACGCCCCCCCCCCCCCACTCTCCCCTTTTAACTTTTCAAGTTTCTTTTTTTTTCTTTGTGTTTTGTTTTTTTGTTTTTTTTATTATACATATTTATATATATATATATATATAAAAGTAAAGTCTTTTGTTATTAATATTATTAATATTATTATTATACATGTTTTTTTAAAACAATAGGATTGCTACATGACTCGTCTGACACTTGGTTTACAACTATAGCAGGCTCCACTACTGGCGGCTGTTGAACATTGCTTACCACAGTTATGTTTTTAAAAGCATTAGCTAACATTGCAATATCGGCCCTAATGGTAGACATGAAGGATTTTGAATTCCCTAATTCCGATAAAGCAGAAGCGAATTGGGACCGACTCGTAGTTAATTTTGTTTCTACCAAAATACCAATACATTGGCAAAATTTAGAAAACTATTCTAAATCAATTATTAAGGCTAAGCATACAACCTTAGAACTAATTCTAGAGGGGAGAAGCAAACATATCGTCGACGTCTCTGAAAATCAAGAATGATTCTTGATTGCTCTGCAACAACGAAGAATGCCACCATTTGATCTTCCCTGCTATAACTCTGAGATTAGGAATGTAGTTGTGGGACTACCTAATCTTGAATGGGAAAAACTCTAGAGAGAAAATTCTCCCTAGAGTTCTTGGGTTGAGAGAATATGAGAGGGAGGCTAGAGAGAATGCAAGAGTGCATTCTTGTGGCCTTATGTTGTATCTCCTAAACCCTAGGTTTAGTGTTCTATTTATAGGAGAAAGACCAAGAATAAAATATTCATTTAAAATCAATTATTTCCATAACTGATTTAATCTTTTCCATAATTAATCAATTTCATAACCAATCAATTGCATAATTGATTAATATTTTCCATAAATGATTGATCACTCCATAAGTGATTAAATCATTTCCATAAATGATTAATTACTTCCATAAGTGATTAATCATTCTCATAATTGATTAATTTCCAATTAATTAATTCTTTAATTAATTAATCACCAATTAAATATCATATATTTAATTTCAGACCTTCTATTAGTTAATTAATTAATTACCCAATTAAATATCATATATTTAATTTTAGGCCTTCAATTAATTAATTCTATAATATGAATCAAATTCATATTAAAATTTGAACTCCTTCAAATTCTCTTATATCCTATTTAATATGAATCAAATTCATATTAATATTTGAACTTCTTCAAATATTTATTTCTCTCATAATAATAAAGTTTAATTTCAAATTAGATTTTATATTTTAATGTATCACGATACATTATATTAATTTATATCTCATACAATTAACTTAATTCTCAATATGAATTTGAACTATTCAAATTCTCTCAAGCTATAACTGTTCCTAATTACTCTTTACGAACTAGCAGGGAGACCTAATGGACCTACAGATCAGAAGCTCCAATGATATGAGGTTAACTGATTAAACTCATTAATGAGGTTAACCAATATTCATTAACTGTGGGTCATTCCACTAAAGACCCACAGCTGAACTCTTCTCACTGTAGAACATTTCTGTGTCCACGGATATAGACCTATACCGGTAAGTCAATCCTTCACGAGTTTCCGTAATCACAGTTGGGTCAAATTACCGTTTTACCCCTGTGTTACATCTGTCTCCTTAAGTACTAGTGCTCCTCTAATGAACAACCTCTTTATGGTCCAACCAATAAACAGAAAGTCCCTCTTGGGCCAGTGAGAAGGCGGGATCCCTTTGTTCAAGTCCTGGAGTCACCACTTAAGGGAACACTCATCTACTTCTCTTAGAAGTGGGAATGAACGAATTCCTTCTTGTGTTGTCATGTCCCCAGCCTCCCACTCGGTCTTGTCCTAAAAAAGGAAGGCATATTGAGTCGGCGTATTGGCCACTCTCACCCATGCTAATCAAAGGACAATCCCTCATGAGAAGCAGTTCATGACACACTTAGGATTAAGACTGAGTTACCTGGGTCATCCTATTGAAACAGTAACCTAACTAGTTAACAGTGTTATATCTTAGGGGTGATCATCGGTCGGTCGGAATCGGTTTTGGGCTAAAACTGACGCCGACCACCGACATGTCGGTTTTCGTCGGTTTGAAAGACGTCAATTGCCCCGGCCGACCGACTACACCGACGGTCGGTCGGTATAGTCGGTTTAAAAACTCCAACAAACAGAAAGAAGTAGATGAAGAAAAAAACGTTCAAATCTGCCCAAAAGAACATAAGAAGAAGAAGAAGAAAGAAAAAACGAAGAAAGAAGGAAAGAAATGAAACCAAAGAAGAAGAAAAAACAGAGAAAGAAGGGAAAAAGAAATGAAAACAACGAAGAAGGAAAAATATTGAAGACGGACAAGAAGAAGATAAAAATGAAAAAAGAAAGAAGATGAAGAGAGAAATGAAAAATTGAGTTTTGAAATTTGAAAAAAAAATAAATAATTTTTTTTTTTAATAAAACCTTGGGAAGACCATCGGCTGATGGTCTTCCCAAAACACCACCAAAGCTGCCAGCATTAATGCTGGCAGCAGTCTGATATGATGTGTCATCATCATATTTTTTTTTTTTTATAATTTTATAATTTCAGTCGGTTCAGTCGGTTTTCGCCCATTTTGGGTGAACCGACCAACCGACTGGTATAAAACCGACCCCGACCGATCCTATAGAAAAACCGACCAACCGACGTCGGTTCGGTCGGTTTTGGTCGGTCGGCTCGGTTTTCGGATTCTTTTTGCTCACCCCTATTATATCTAATGGTTTACTATTTCATGGTCCGGTCTTATGCAAACTCATTGCATACGATACCCCCGCTCGCATGTCTACTATATGGACGCTTTGGATCAATACGTCTGTATCGAATACAAAGTGGGTCGAATCTCATAGGTTGTTACTTGAACATCGATCCCCGTATGTCCCCACATACTAGTTCAAGTTACATATAAACAACCTTGGATCTTAGTTTATTGGATTTGGGTCAAATTGTGCAATATTTAACAATAACACTTTATTGAAATAAGTATACAATTTGTTTACATTCTCTATCTACGAGTTTTAGGGCATAAAACCCAACACTAAGAGCATCTCTCGACACTCCCTGAATAACAAACGAATCACTAACTCCTGGAAAAGACCTAAGATGTAAATGGGGGTCCTCAAATGGTAAACCATGGAATTGACCCACGGTCTGCAACATCTGGAACATGATCGGTTTCATTTCAAAATTTGTTGCCTCAATTTGAGGACGCATAATTCCTGGATTTAACTCATCAAACATCAAAAAAGCATACGCTCGAATGACTCTGGCCCTATCATTTGCCACAAGAATAGGGTTCTCAGCCTGGTTATTTTGTTGTCCATTTTGCTCCATCAGTGGATTTTACTGCAGCACATGATTCTGCAGAGTCATAAACATCAAAAACACCTTTCGAAATGCTACTATGTCTGTCAGATATAATAACTAGTTGATCTGGTTCCCCAAGGGCAGATTTAAGATTACGAAAGAACCAATTATATGAAGCATCATTCTCTAAGTCTACCACAGAAAATGCCAACAGAACAATCTGAGAATTTCCATCCAATGTACAGGCAGAAATTAGAGTGCCAGCAAATTTGTTTTTAAAAAACGTACCATTGACTGATATGACAAGAAAACAGTATTTCCACGCATGAATGAAGGCAGAGATCAGTGACATGAAAAAGCATTTGAACCTTCCATCATCATCAAGTTCATATGTTGTATATGTTCCTAAAGAAAATACAGTAGCATATGTGAGAATGGGAGCAACAAATACACGGTATATATTTTAGTACAAGCCTAAAATTTATAATTAAAATCACGCACATGTGTTCTTTTCAATCAATGAGTAGAAAATGTTGGGATAAGGGCATACGACTCTTCAACAGACCCCCTAATAGATTTCAAGGCAAGATCACGAGTCCTCCAAGCTTTATCATAACTAATGTTAACCTCATGCTTCCTTCTCATATAAAGGATAATGTCACGAGGACAACAATTTATCTTGTCATTCAAGTTAATCAAGGACTTAACAATCTCACATACAATGAAAGACGTGGCCTGCCTATGGTCATTTTTTTACCACGTCAAGACAACATGAATGTTTATCAACAAATTTTCGAACGACCCAAAGTTCACCATTCTGAAAGCGGGAAGATCTAACATACCAATCGCAAAATGGTTCCTTGCACCTAACCACTAGTTGTTTCCTGTTTGACTTCACAATCCTAAATTGAAAACTATGTTTAAAAGCAAATAGATATACGACTTTCTTCATATCAGTGTTTGATTGAACACATACTTTTCTTCCAAAGGTATGTTTATTGCGAAGGAATCAATGTCACTAGAACCAATGAACTTAAATTTTTGTTTTTATTTATTTTTTTTTTTGGAGAGAATAAGGGACTTATCAGGATTTTGTTGCATACACGCTATATTTGCAGTCTCAGAATGGTCATAGTCTACTTCGATACTGATTTTCATTGGTCGTGCTGTTGGAGATAGAAAATAATAGCCATGCAACGTCTCTATCCTCACAAAGCCTAAATACTGTCAGTTTACCAGAAATATTGCAATACAAGGAGAGACGATTAATTTTTTCATTATTCTCAAATGTAAGCTTACTATTTATGCAATCGATGAGTTGTTCGAATGAACAATTTGAATCCACACACACTGTTGACACCTTGAATCCGGTGTATTGATTGCAATTATCCCACAACCCATCATACCATATAGAAAGGAGAATAGAAGACATCTAGTTTTGAAAAGAAAGAGCAAGAATTACATTAATGAACAAAAAAATGAATGTGATTTTTAAAAAGTGAATACACTCATGAAAACCATACCTATGATCAACCTACGGTGTTGGAAGAAACTATGAACCAACAAATCGATCAACGTTCTTCGAAGAGACGGTGAAGAGAGAGAGGATTGATGCTGTAAAAATCTTCTGGAAAACGAAAGCCAAAAAACGTATATTTTGGGTAATTTCCCAGATTGCAAATGGGAAGAGAGAGAGAATTGATTCTGTAACTATCCGTTCCTTGATTCATGGGATTGGAGGTTACCGATTTTTTAAAAAAAAAAAAGGGAAAAAATAAATTTTTAGTCCTTGAGGTTTGAGTTAGGTTTCATTTTGCTCCCTGAGTTTTCGAACTCAACAATTTAGCCCCTGAGGTTTGGTTTTAGTTTCATTCTTGTCCTTCCATCCAATTTTCCGTTAATAATTAACAGAATGTTGGCGTGGCACTAATTTTTTATTAAAAAAATTATTTTTGAATTTTTTAAAATATAAATATATTTAAATAATAAAAATATTATTATTTTATAATACTTTTATTATTTCTTTCCTCTTTTCTCTCTTCTTCTTCTTTTTCTTCTTCACCATGACCACCACCTTTCTTCTTCTTCACCATGACCACCACTTTACCGTCGACCGCCACCGACCGTCGATGGGCACCACTCTCCGGCGGCGAGACGCCGGCGAGATTTTTTATTTTTTTTTCTCTCAAACCACGGCGAACCTCCACAGACTGTACCAAATTTCCAGGGTATTCCCCAATACCCTTCTCTTCTTCTTCTCTATTTCTTTATCCTCTTCCATGGCGGAACCTTCTCTCTGGTCATTCCGGTCACTAAAGATTCCGTCACTGATCAATATTTGGCCACAGTCCACTATGGCTCTCCGATCAAGGTGACCCATCTCGTCGTGGATCTCAGCGGGTCGTCTCTTTGGATGGCCTGTGGCGGTGGGCGGTGGTGGTGGATCTAGGTCTGGAGGCAGCAGCGCGTGTGATGTAGTTGTTGGGAATCCGTTTGGGGCTTTGGTAGGGAAGGCGGTGCTAGTTGAGGATACGGTAGCAGTGAGGTCTCTAGATCGGTCAACGGCGGCGGTGATTGTTGCGGTTCATTCTTGTGCTCCGAGGTTTCTTTTACAATTTTTGGTAGCGAAATTTGCTAGGAGGATTTTAGGCTTGGCTGGTATCATATCTCCCTTTCGGCTCAGATCGCGACGGAGCTCAGTTTTCTGTTTGTCTCTTGTCGACGAACGACGTCGTTTTCCCCCATCCAGGTCTGAACGGAGAGGGAGGAGGACCTCCTCCTTTGTTTTGCGCCGGCAACGGAGGTCCTCCCTCCCCTTTTTTCTATAATTTTTTTTAAAAAAAAGAAAGTGAAGAGAAAGAAGAAGAAAAGAAGAAAGAATGAGAAGGAAAAAAATCTGGTCGGCGACGGCGGCGGGGCAGCAGACAGTAGGCGGCTGGTAATGGAGGGTGAAACTAAGTTGAAGAAGATGGAGAGGAACAAGATGGAGGATGGAAGAAGATGAAGAAATAATAAATAATAAAAATAATAAAAATTATATTTAATATGTTATTTTTATTTTAAAAATTAAAAAATTGTTTTTTAGATAAAAATAAATAAATGCCACCTCACCTTTCCGTTAGTAACTAACGGAAAAATGGATGGAAGGACCAAAATGAAACTAAACTCAAAGCTCAGGGGCTAAAATGTCGAGTTTGAAAACTCAGGGACCAAAATGAAACCTAACCCAAACCTCATGGACCAAAAGTGTATTTTTCCTCTAAAAAAAATCATCCGATACGGGTTGCACAAATATAGGGGGAGACGTGGGAAATGACTCAGGGATAAAAATGGAAGATTGAATTGCACGAAAATAGGCTAAAAATAAAGGTTGGCCATTTTTCATTAAAAAAATCCAGTTTGGCCATTTTTCATTAAAAAAATCCGGTTTGGCTATTTTTCAAAACTACACTGTAACTTTGGTAATTTCTAAGGATTTCCCTTTTTTTTATTTTATCTGTTTGTATGTATTAGTAACAAGCAAGAGATTAATGTGGTTTTAATTACGATGAATGGGTGGTAAAGGAAGAAGCATGTAAGTTTACTTATAATTCAGTTTGTTCTCTTATATGAACGAAATTTGGATTGATTCAATTTTTTTCTAATAGTTTTTTTCCTAAACTCTTATCAGATAATTTACATTAAACAAAGTTACTTGTAATTTAAATTATATAGTTTTTAAAATAGTTATCTTATAATAAATTTGATATTAATATTAAAGGACAGTTGCATAGATGGCAAATTGGACCAAATTAATAGCAAATATAGCACAGTTGCAAACTAATTACATATATAGCAAAATTAATTGTACAAGACCGTCAGATTCTATTCGTGTCTATCAGTGATAGACTCTGATTATTCAAAGTCTATCAGTGTCTATCGCTGATAGACTCCGATTAATCAAAATCTATCAGTGACTATCACCTTTACCAATTACTTTTCTCTCTCCCATTCCTTCTTCTTCCTCACGATTTTTCCTCCTCACCAAATTTCTTCCTCAACTTCTTCAACAAAGCAAACTTTAACTTGGCTTCATGTGGGTTTCAAGTAAACTTGCCTTGATGTGGGTTTCAGGTACTTGGAATCACAAGCACTCATCTGAATCATGCATCTCTACGAGTCTTCACCGAATTTCATGCATGAGGGTTGCTGGAGGTTCACAGGTCTGGTATGCACGGGTTCAGGTTGTTCAACAGAGCTCGTCGGGATGTGTTGTGGTCGTCGGCGTGGGATGTTGTTGTTCACGACGGTTGCGGGCGGCTCGCGTTTGATCAGAGTAGTGGCTGACTGGCAGCATTCACGATTAGGCTGCGACGTTTGAGGCTACTCAAGTCGTCGGTACTGTGTGCTCGCCGGAATCGTGGTAGTTACGGAAAAATCAAGGTGGGTTTTTGGAGGAAGAAGAAAATGGGATTGGATGGATGAAGAATGACATTTTTATGGAGGAAAAGGAGTTTTCATGGAGGAACAAGAGAAGAGGGAGAGTGTGGTTTGGAGAAAAAAAGTGGGGATTCAAAATCAAAAATCATTTTGACCCAAATTTCCTCCAATTTCAACCTTATACATCTCCCATTTTATCTTTTTATCTCCCAACTTAAAAAACTATAAAATCAAAATATTTTTATTATATTTATATTTTAAAAAAGTTAAAAATAATTTTTTTAATAAAAAAATTTGCCACGTCAGCACTCCGTTAATTATTAACGAAAAATTGGATGGATGGACCAAAATGAAACTAAAATCAAACTTCGGGGGCTAAATTGTTGAGTTTGAAAACTCAGAGACCAAAATGAAATCTAACCCAAACCTCAGGGACTAAAAGTGTATTTTTCCCTAAAAAAATTATTAAATAATAATATTTTTATTATTTTATTATATTTATATTTTAAAAAAGTTAAAAATAATTTTTTTAATAAAAAAATTTGCCACGTCAGCACTCCGTTAATTATTAACGAAAAATTGGATGGATGGACCAAAATGAAACTAAAATCAAACACCGGGGGCTAAATTGTTGAGTTTGAAAACTCAGAGACCAAAATGAAATCTAACCCAAACCTCAGGGACTAAAAGTGTTTCGTCAGACTGATCAGCGAGAGCAGACAATTGTGATTAACCCTTGATCATAAGGAGTTCAGATTTCATCATCGTGAGACAAAGAGTAGTAATGCTAATGCACCAGCCGGGAATCGAACCGGGGTCTGTACCGTGGCAGGGTACTATTCTACCACTAGACCACTGGTGCTTTTTGGTTCATAAACCGCCTAAATCTTTAATTAATTAATTATATTAAACGTAAAGAGGCAAAAGAAAATGACAAATGTTATATTTGGTACTTTTGAGATTTCTCCATTTTTTTTATTTTAAATTTTCAATTAGGCTCCCATGTTTTAGCACGTTCCTGCATGTGTAATTTTATAATTTTATATATTCTTATAATATAGTCTTATTTAGTCAGTTGAATATTTTTATAGTTTAGTATATATAGGTTTTTTTTTTCAATTTTGTCTCTATTGTGCAAAAGGTTTTAATTTAGTTATTTATCTTTTAATATTTTTCATTTATCTTTAACAAAATTTAAACAGTTTAGTTTAGTTTGAATGGATCAACATGCTTAAGTGATCATACTTACTCAATTGGTTCAAATCGGTTTGTTAGTTTGATTCAAACTTTTACACTCTCCATGACAATTATAGAGTTGAGTTTGTTAGACATGTGTTAGAAATCAATCCTTAATTAATCTAAAATAAATAATTATACTCAATATCATATTGTCATTTTGGTTTTTTATTAATTAGGTAAAAAATTGTGTAGGAAATAAAATTTAAAAAAAAAAATGATCATACATAAACAACAAAAACAATAAGAGAATTGATTATAATTATAAAATAATATAAAATCTCTATAAGATATTAATACTTCTTCATACGATTGTTTGAAAATAGGTTCACCTTTGATTAGTGTTTGAGGTTTAAGAAAAAAAAAAATTCAAGATACAACAACATTGTGTTGCAATTTCCTATAACATAGTGTGTTATATCAATATGTAATGCAATTTTCTAAATCTAAAAATATATGAAGAAACTAATGGATGAAAAAAAAAAACAAATTAAAATAAGAAAGTTAAATCGTTGTAAAAAAAAGTAAAGAAAAAGACATTTACATCATACAATTTTTATTAATACTAACTAAAAGTATAACTTTCATTTTAAGATAGATCGAAAATTACCTTAAAAAATATTAAAATTAAAGATAGCAGTATTACATTTGGTTATTATGATTAGAGTAAGAGAAATTCAATGAATTAGAATGAAAACATCTTAGAATTGATACTTGTGTTGAAGATCATTTGCTTGAACCATCTTCGTCCTTTTTTATATATTTAACAATACTTTACAAATCAAATGAACTAAGAAACTTATAGAGCAAAAATTAAAGAGGAAAAAAAACTAAAAATAAGATAGTCAAATTTTCGTAGAAGTATAGAGAGTTCTTTATATAGTTGAGACTAGAAGCTTACAAAACTCTTGAAATTCCAAAACCTTTGAAATCCCACTATTGATTGTAATCAAATTTTAAGTTATAAAGTTTATAATTAATTCATAAAAAATTATTGAAAAAAAAAATCTTTTATATTAAAATTTTTCACCTTCCAAACTTTTATTCTTAATTATATTGATGGTATATAATTTATTTAAATTATATATTTTTTCTTTTAATAAAATAATGATTAAAACTTTCATAAAATTATAAAAATCAAATATAAATTTCATGAAATAAAAGTCTCCTTTTTTAAAAAAAATATTGTATATTCCCTTTTTAGTTTAAATATCACACTTTAATAAAGATTTATTAAAGTACTCAAAAAAAAAAGATTTATTAAATAATTAATAGTAAATCCCTATTTTTCAATTACTATAACGACCCAGCTTTTCATGACTAGATCCTAGGGTCATTACCGCTTGCATATCATTCTACTTCTAAGAACGGCGATGAAATGACATTTAAAGTAAAACATACTTAGAAATTTTGCGAAACTTTTCAACCTGGGATCCCAGTTAAAACAGAACAAAAGAAACTTTTAGTTTTCAAACAAACTTAGCGCGGAAATAACCTTAAAACAATCGCAATACAAGTTCAAAAGAAGAATATCGAAACATGAAATGCGGAAGACTATCCTAAGGAAATTCATGACTCACCAGCACTCCGTCACGCGTTCTGCACACCTTTACCTCTACCTGCAGTTATATGTGAGGGAAAAGAATGAGTATTTAAGAAAATACTCAGTAAGTAACAATACTTCTAGACACCTGCGGCAACCAAGATTTTAACCTTTTATTCGAGTTAAGGGCCTAAGGGTTAGGTCATCTCATTTTCATTCATTTCATTTATTCGAAGTTCGGGCCTCGTGAACAATTAACTCACCTATATATAAGGTTGCCAACTCACTGGTAGTGCACAGGTGGGTGTTTTGGGAGGTCTCTACTCCTACTGATGGTAGAAGGCACCCAGTCAGTGGAGCTGAGCCTCATCCCTCAAGGCACTAATGGGCGCGTAGCGCTCTAAACTACCATTTCACTGGTGGGGCGTTCATGGGTTTAAGTCAGAAATTAGCTTCCACAGTTAGTAAATGGCACCTAGTCTGCGAAGCCAAGTCCCGCCCATTAAGCCCCTCATTTCAGTCTATTACATCTCAGTCCTAGGTGTTTAATTGACACGACCCTCTTCTAAGGCAGCTAGCCTATTCTTTTCCCTTTCTTAATCCTTTTCCCTTTAGGACCCCTTAACACCTGCTAATTTTAACCGCAACCCAGTTAACCAAACCCTTTTCTTTTACGGAGAATACGGACAGGCTAAACTGATATGCACCATCCCAATCCAAACAATCTCAAGAACAAGAACGAAGGCGACAACAACACTCCTAAACAGAGATACAACACAAACTTCCCGTTGTCCACAAACAATACCAGTCAGCTAACAATATAATACAGTCCAGCACTTTCACCCATCACATAGCACAAATACACAACAACCATATTCCTGAAGACAACCGTATTCATAACATCTCAATCCAAATTTTTAATACCAATTCATGCTAGGAGCAAACAGTCATTTCAATGCATATACATTTCTTTCTAATGCAGTAAGTCACTTACATCGAAGTAACTAAGCTTGATTGAAATCACCCAAACACTTGATGCAACGCCAACCACGTGATGCGAAATAACCGTCTATTAACACATAAAATATATTCACACATCAGAGGCATAACAATCTCAACTAATTTCCAAACACACAATACTTGAGAGGGTCGAAGCTCACCCAACTGAAACTACTGCTTGCTGTCCGGTTTCCAAGTTCGCTCCGCTTTTAAAGATTTGACCAACAACTTCCTTGAATACCTTAGATTAACACACGACATTAATTGGTATCCCATTTAAGGCACAAAAGACCAACGCATCCGAACTACAATTCCTTACCCACCAGCTGTAATCGTTGAACCTTCAAGATGCGTGAGGTTGTATGTCTTAAGGCGGTGGCGGCGGCGATCGGGTCTGAAGACAGCAGCGACGTGTGGCTGTTTGGTTGCAAAGGAACTCACAGCGGCGACAATGTGAGGTAAGCGGCGACGGCTGCGTGGGGATCTGCAGCAGAGGGCAGCGGCGTGCGGAGGGCAGGCGGCGACGACGTGCGGCGGACCTGCAAACCGAGAGAAGGAGAGAGAGAGAAGGAGAGAGAGAGAGAGCGTGAGATTGAGGGAGAAAGAGACGAGAGAGAGAGAGAGAGAGAGCGAAAATGGGTGCTCACCGACGACGAGCGGTGGCGTGCGGAACGGCGGTGGCGATGAGCTGAAGGCGGCGGCTCGAGCGACGACGAGGGAGAACGGAGGAGGTGGCGGCCTGCGGAGTCTGTACACAGACAGTAGAGAGAGAGATGGGAGCGTTGAGGGCACGAAGGAGAAAGAGAGCGTGAGAGGAAGAAGAAGAAAAATAAAATCTGACCTTTTTTTTTTTTTTAAACGGTCACTTTTACCGAAATTTGGGGGGGAAGTTTCCCCCCCCCCCTTTCTTTTTCCTTTTTGACCGGGTGATTTTTGCCCACTTTCCCTCTTTTTTTTTTTTCAAAACAAAACAGGCTGTTACATCATACTAACCTTAAAAGAACTTTCGTCCTCGAAAGTTGCTAGTACTGGAACAACTCTGGATACTTGGTCATCATTTCTTCTTCTCTCTCCCATGTTGCCTCCTCAGACAAATGGTTTCGCCAAAGGACCTTCACAAGAGCTATCTCGCGATTGCGAAGGGCCTTCACCTCTCTGTCAAGAATTAGTACAGGTTTCTCCTCATAAGTCAAGTTCTCGCTAAGTTGCAAGGGTTCATAGTCCACTCTGTGGGCTGGATTTGCCAAATACCTCCGTAACATAGAGACATGGAAAACGTTGTGAACCGCTGAAAGCGAAGGTGGTAAGGCTAAACGGTAGGCTACCGGACCGATCCGTTCTAAAATCTCAAACGGCCCAATGAAACGTGGACTGAGCTTGCCTTTTCTTCCAAACCTCAAAACTCCTTTCATTGGAGCTACCTTCAAGAAAACATGATCACCTACGTCAAACTCCAAATCCCTTCTCCTTGTATCTGCATAGCTCTTCTGTCGGCTTTGAGCCGTTAACATCCTCGATCTGATTGTGCGAATAGCCTCGCTGGAGGCTTGAATCAATTCAGGTCCCAACAACTGACGTTCTCCGACCTCATCCCAATAAACAGGGGACCTGCATCTCTTCCCATAGAGGGCCTCAAACGGTGACATACCGATGGTTGCTTGATAACTATTGTTATAAGCAAATTCCATTAAGTGTAGGTGTGCATCCCAGCTACCTGAGAAATCCAAGACACATGCTCACAACATATCCTCTAGAGTTTGGTTCATCAATCGCTCAGTTTGACCATCTGTCTGAGGGTGAAAAGCTGTACTGAAACGCAACTGAGTACCCAAGGCTCTTTGCAGACTCCTCCAGAAGTTAGACGTGAACCGAGGGTCTCTATCTGACACGATTGATACCGGCACCCCATGAAGCTTGACTATCTCCGCCATATATAACTGTGCCCACTTTTCAACAGTGTAAGTAGGCTTCCCAGGGAGAAAATGCGCTGACTTGGTGAGTCTGTCGATAATGACCCAAATCACGGTGTAACCCTTGGCCTTTCTAGGCAATCCTGTAATGAAGTCCATGGATATATGCTCCCACTTCCACTCTGGGACACTCAACGGCTGTAACAAACCCGCTGGTTTCTGTCTCGGGGCCTTCACTTGTTGGCAAACAAGGCATTTACTGACAAAATCCGCTATCTCTCTTTTCATGCCCTGCCACCAGTAATATTGTTTCAAATCATGGTACATCTTCGTACTTCCTGGATGGATTGAAAAAGGTGAACCATGTGCCTCCGCTAATAACTCCTGTTTGAGATCGGCATTCCCAGGTACGCATAAGCGACCCTGGTAACACAAGCCGAGGTCCGAAGATAGGGAGAACTCGTTCACCTGCCCCGCCTCTACCTGACTGCGTTTAACAACAAGGTCCGGGTCGCTTGGTTGGGCATCTATGATCCTCTGTCTCAAGCTCGACTTAACTGTCAACAGAGCTAGGCGTGCTGTAACTTCGCCCACTGCAACCATAATCTCTGCACGTTCCAAGTTATCCAATATATGAGCCTGAGTAGTAATCAAAGCAGACGTATGGGCAGTCTTCTTACTGAGGGCATCTGCGACCACATTTGCCTTGCCTGGGTGGTACTGGATGTCACAATCATAATCTTTCACTAACTCTAACCATCTCCGCTGCCTCATATTCAACTCCTTCTGGGTGAAGAGGTATTTCAGACTTTTGTGGTCCGTGAAGATTTGGATTTTCTTTGCGTACAGATAGTGTCTCCAAATCTTCAAGGCAAAGACCATTGCTGCTAATTCCAAGTCATGGGTCGGGTAGTTCTTCTCATAATCTTTCAGCTGACGAGACGCATAAGCAATGACCTTACCATGCTGCATTAACACACAACCCAGTCCTTTCTTTGAAGCATCACTGTAAATAACAAATTCTCCTGAGCCATCAGGTACTGTAAGTACTGGTGCTGAAACTAGCTTTGCTTAAGCTCTTGGAAACTTGCCTCACAAGCTTTGTTCCACAAAAATGGAGTACCCTTTCGAGTCAACTGCGTAAGGGGTGCAGCAATACTGGAAAAGCCTTGCACAAAACGACGGTAATAGCCTGCTAACCCCAAGAAACTCCGTATCTCGCTGACTGAAGTGGGTCGAGACCAATTGGTCACTGCTTCTATCTTGGCTGGGTCTACTGTGACACCTTCCTTCGACACCACGTGTCCCAAGAAGGAAACCCGTTGTAGCCAAAACTCACATTTAGAGAATTTGGCGTACAGCTTGTTCGTTCTTAAGGTGATTAGAACTCTCCTGAGATGATCCTCATGTTCCTCTTCTGTCTTGGAGTAGATAAGAATGTCGTCGATAAAAACAATCACGAACGAGTCAAGGAACTCCTTAAATACCCTGTTCATAAAGTCCATGAAAACTGCAGGAGCATTAGTAAGCCCAAAGGACATCACGGTAAATTCGTAATGCCCATACCTGGTCCGGAAAGCTGTCTTAGGTATATCTTCCCCTCTAATCCTCAACTGATGATAACCTGACCGTAGATCTATTTTAGAAAATACTGCTGCCCCTTGAAGCTGGTCAAAGAGGTCATCAATCCTAGGCAGAGGGTATCTGTTCTTTATTGTCACTTTGTTCAGCTCCCGATAGTCGATACACAAACGCATTGTCCCATCCTTCTTTTTCACAAATAACACCGGAGCACCCCACGGCGAAACGCTGGGGCGTATATAACCCTTATCCAGCAGCTCTTGAATTTGCAGCTTAAGCTCCTTCAACTCTGCTGGAGCCATCCTATATGGAGCTTTAAAAATCGGGTTAGTCCCTGGCTCAAGCTCAATGCAAAAGTCAACCTCTCGTGCTGGCGGTAGTCCTGTCAGATCCTCAGGAAATACATCTGTGAATTCCCTCACTACCGGTATTGAGGTCATGATGTCTCGGTTTTCCTTGTGTCAACCATGCTAGCCAACAAGCCCCAAGCTCCTTTGCTAATCCATTTTCTCGCCTTCATTGCAGAGACCACCTTAAGAGCACCTTTGATCATCGATCCTTTAAACTTGAAGCTTGCCTCTGACGGAGGGTTAAAGATAACCTCCTTACGATAACAACCTATGTTGGCATAATTAGAAGCCAACCATTCCATACCCAGGATAACATCAAAATCACTCATATCCAGGGCGATCAATGTCACATCCATCGATCGATCAGACACTAACATTTGGCAGGCTTTCACTGCTTCGCTAGCTAATAACGTTACCCCCGCAGGGGTTGAGACTGACAAAACATAGCCTAGCGGCTCTAGTTCTAGGTTGGCTTGACTTACAAATGATGCAGAAATAAAAGAATGCGTTGAACCCGAATCAAACAACACAAAAGCATAATGGCCGAGGATAGGGATGGTACCTGTCACTACTGCATTAAGGTCCTCGGCCTCTTGTCGGGTGGTGGCAAATATCTTGCCCTGATGTCTCACCCCGGATGCCTGATTTGAACTGGACGGCTGGTCAGCATAATTAGCTTTCTTTTGATTACAATTCGGAGCAATATGCCCTTCTCGGCCACACTTGAAACAAACACGGGTCCCTGCCAAGCAACGACCCCAGTGGTACTTCCTACACGTCTGACATAACGGCCTATCCTGATTAGGCCCTGGCTGATTCTGTGCTTTCTGTCGACGGTCCTGGGGCGGACCTCGTCTAGGGTAGCGGTGGCCCCGCTGTGTGTTCGAGCTCATCTGATCGTACCTTCGCTTATGACCCGAGGAAGGTTCTGAAGAGACAACTGACGGTCGTCGATCGATCAGCTCTGCCACCCTGACTGTTGTGGCATAGTCTTGGGGTTCATGGGCTGCCACACTACCCTGAATCTCTTCCCTTAAGCCTGTGATGAAACGTCCTACCTTATCAGCCTCTACAGCTACCAGGGCAGGAGCAAACCGAGACAGTCTGGCGAACTCTGTCTCGTATTCCTCTACGGTTCGGTTTCCCTGCGTAAGGGCCACAAACTCTGCTTGCTTCTTGAATCGGGAGGTTGTAGGGTAATACTTCCTAAAAAACTCCCCCCTGAACTGAGTCCAGGTGACAAGTCCATTGCTGACGTCTATAGTCCTTTCGATCGATTGCCACCAAATCAAGGCGTTATCTCGTAACAGGAACACTGCGCAGTAAACTTTCTGGTCCTCCGGGCAGTTCATGTGGTGAAAGACAGTCTCGATGGAGGACAGCCACAACTCTGCCACCGTGGGGTCCCTTGAGGCTCCATCGAACGGACAGGGGTCCCACTTCCTAAAATCTCTTAAGCACCTAGCCTCCCGAGATAGGGTGGCTTCGTTGTTCTGAGGCGCTTGGGCCTGTCGTCCCGCAAGCACGCCCGCAACTACAGCCTGAACTGCGGTCTGAACTATTGCCTGGATATCCACTGTGACAGGTCCTACCGCAGGCCCCGGCTGTTCCACTTGTGGGTTTTTCGGTAGATCTCCTCCCTGCTCCACATGTGGCACAGCTTGTTCAGGGGCTGTACGACCCCTACCACGACCTCTTCCTCGACCTCTTGGTCGGGGAGGCATGATCTATTACACAAAAATCTTTTATCATCTTACTAAACAAGCTCGATTCCTTTAAACCATTCATCGATATCAAACATCATTCATACTTTTCCACAACATGAGACTTTTCGAATACATATAACATTTGCAGGCTACAAAATAAACAAACGTGTACCTGGCGTGACTGAGTGCTTTCTGACAAGCCATGGATATACCTAAGGTTTACGATGTAAACCAGTCTACAGAACCTATAACCTAGAGCTCTGATACCAACTGTAACGACCCAGCTTTACATGACTAGATCCTAGGGTCATTACCGCTTGCATATCATTCTACTTCTAAGAACGGCGATGAAATGACATTTAAAGTAAAACATACTTAGAAATTTTGCGAAACTTTTCAACCTGGGATCCCAGTTAAAACAGAACAAAAGAAACTTTTAGTTTTCAAACAAACTTAGCGCGGAAATAACCTTAAAAAAATCGCAATACAAGTTCAAAAGAAGAATATCGAAACATGAAATGCGGAAGACTATCCTAAGGAAATCCATGACTCGGCAGCACTCCGTCACGCATTCTGCACACCTTTACCTCTACCTGCAGTTATATGTAAGGGAAAAGAATGAGTATTTAAGAAAATACTCAGTAAGTAACAATACTTCTAGACACCTGCGGCAACCAAGATTTTAACCTTTTATTCGAGTTAAGGGCCTAAGGGTTAGGTCATCTCATTTTCATTCATTTCATTTATTCGAAGTTCGGGCCTCGTGAACAATTAACTCACCTATATATAAGGTTGCCAACTCACTGGTAGTGCACAGGTGGGTGTTTTGGGAGGTCTCTACTCCTACTGATGGTAGAAGGCACCCAGTCAGTGGAGCTGAGCCTCATCCCTCAAGGCACTAATGGGCGCGTAGCGCTCTAAACTACCATTTCACTGGTGGGGCGTTCATGGGTTTAAGTCAGAAATTAGCTTCCACAGTTAGTAAATGGCACCTAGTCTGCGAAGCCAAGTCCCACCCATTAAGCCCCTCATTTCAGTCTATTACATCTCAGTCCTAGATGTTTAATTGACACGACCCTCTTCTAAGGCAGCTAGCCTATTCTTTTCCCTTTCTTAATCCTTTTCCCTTTAGGACCCCTTAACACCTGCTAATTTTAACCGCAACCCAGTTAACCAAACACTTTTCTTTTACGGAGAATACGGACAGGCTAAACTGATATGCACCATCCCAACCCAAACAATCTCAAGAACAAGAACGAAGGCGACAACAACACTCCTAAACAGAGATACAACACAAACTTCCCGTTGTCCACAAACAATACCAGTCAGCTAACAATATAATACAGTCCAGCACTTTCACCCATCACATAGCACAAATACACAACAACCATATTCCTGAAGACAACCGTATTCATAACATCTCAATCTCAATCCAAATTTTTAATACCAATTTATGCTAGGAGCAAACAGTCATTTCAATGCATATACATTTCTTTCTAATGCAGTAAGTCACTTACATCGAGGTAACTAAGCTTGATTGAAATCACCCAAACACTTGATGCAACGCCAACCACGTGATGCGAAATAACCGTCTATTAACACATAAAATATATTCACACATCAGAGGCATAACAATCTCAACTAATTTCCAAACACACAATACTTGAGAGGGTCGAAGCTCACCCAACTGAAACTACTGCTTGCTGTCCGGTTTCCAAGTTCGCTCCGCTTTTAAAGATTTGACCAACAACTTCCTTGAATACCTTAGATTAACACACGACATTAATTGGTATCCCATTTAAGGCACAAAAGACCAACGCATCCGAACTACAATTCCTTACCCACCAGCTGTAATCGTTGAACCTTCAAGATGCGTGAGGTTGTATGTCTTAAGGCAGTGGCGGCGGCGGTCGGGTCTGAAGACAGCAGCGACGTGTGGCTGTTTGGTTGCAAAGGAACTCACGGCGGCGACAATGTGAGGTAAGCGGCGACGGCTGCGTGGGGATCTGCAGCAGAGGGCAGCGGCGTGCGGAGGGCAGGCGGCGACGACGTGCGGCGGACCTGCAAACCGAGAGAAGGAGAGAGAGAGGGGGAGAGAGAGAAAGAGAGAGAGCGTGAGATTAAGGGAGAAAGAGACGAGAGAGTGAGAGAGAGAAAATGGGTGCTCACCGACGACGAGCGGCGGCGTGCGGAACGGCGGTGGCGGTGAGCTTAAGGCGGCGGCGCGAGCGACGACAAGGGAGAACGGAGGAGGTGGCGGCGTGCGGAGTCTGTACATAGACAGTAGAGAGAGAGATGGGAGCGTTGAGGGCACGAAGGAGAGAGAGAGCGTGAGAGGAAGAAGAAGAAAAATAAAATCTGACCTTTTTTTTTTTTTAAACGGTCACTTTGACCGAAATTTGGGGGGAAGTTTTCCCCCCTTTCTTTTTCCTTTTTGACCGGGCGGTTTTTGCCCACTTTCCCTCTTTTTTTTTTTTTTCAAAACAAAAGAGGCTGTTACAATTACTATCCTCTCTAACTAGTTAGCAATTAACTATTTAAGTAATTAATTGTCTTAAAAAATCATACAATTGTAATTATTAAAATTCATTCATTATTAATAATTAAGGTAAATGACATACTTGTAAATTTTAGGAAAAATTACACTTTTGTTACTTGAGATTTGGATTTGGTTGTATTTTGGTCCCTCAGTTTTCAAATTCAACAATTTTATCTATGAGTAGGGGTGTTCAAAACTAGACCGAAAACCGATCCGACAGACCAAAACCGACCGAACCACGTCGATCGGTCGATCGGTTTTCTAGCACATGCAGTCGGGTCGGTTTTCCAATTGACAAAATCGATCGCCTGTCGATCAGTTCACTCAAAAATAGAAAAAACCGACTAACCGATGGATATTAATTTATTAATAAAATAAATATGGTAGATAAAGAGTCACGTACATACACCATGCAGCCAATGTAAAATGATAAATTTGCATTGTGGGATGTGATTCTGTTTTCATTTCAAATATCATTTCCAAAATGTTGATCATTACTTTTTTTAAATTTATTAGTTTTTTATTCTTTTCTCCTTTTTTCTTTCTTTTTCATTTATCCAGATTTCTTTCTCTCTCTCTTTTTTTCTCCTCCCCTCTTTAATTTTCTTATTCCTTTCTCTCTTCCTCACCTCACTGTCCGACTTCTTCCACACCATCCAGCATCGGTATCGTCACCTTCTTCTCCTCTTCCTCATCGTCGGTGTCGGCATCATCACCGATCTCTCCTTTCTCTCATCTTTCCCTCTTCTCTCTCTTCCTCACCGATCTCTTTTTTCTCTCTTCTCTTTTACTTTTTTCTCTTTCTCTTTCCCTCTTCTCTACCGATCTCTCTTCTATCTCATCTCTTTCCCTCTTCTCCTTCCTCTCTTTTCTCCTCCTTACCATGCATTAAAACTCTCCACATCGACCTTCCAAGAACAAAATCACATCTCTACCATCAAAATGGCAAAACCAACAAAACCGACCAACCGACTGTGTATTTGGTCAGTCGCTTTTAGGAAGCCTCCCAAAATTATCCATCACCGACCGACCAATGAACAACCCTACCCATGAGGTTTGGATTTCATTACACCCTTGGTCCCTCCATCCAAATTTCTGTTAATTTTTGCTAATGTAGCATTGAAGTTTTATTTAAAAGAATATATTTTTTGATTTTTTAAATAAAAAATTTGTAAATAATATTTTATTCTTTTATTCTTTTTTCTTCTTCATCTTCATCTTCATCTTCATCTTCTTCCTCTTCCTTCATCTTTATCTTCTTCCTCCATCTTCTTCTTCTTCCTTCTTCCTTCT
Source organism: Luffa aegyptiaca (assembly GCA_017139565.1). Classification (NCBI taxonomy): domain Eukaryota; kingdom Viridiplantae; phylum Streptophyta; class Magnoliopsida; order Cucurbitales; family Cucurbitaceae; genus Luffa; species Luffa aegyptiaca. The sequence continues at coordinate 23,738,878 of CM029407.1, forward strand.
TCCTTCACCTCTTCCTCTAATCCTAACGCCGACCGACTGTCGGTGTCACCCATCAGTCACCATAGATTTTTCTTCTTTATCTTTCCTTTTCTTCTACATCTTTTCTTCTCTTTTTTTCATTTTTTTTAAATGAAAACAGAAGAAATTTTTTTAAAAAAATAATAATAATTTTGATGATCGGTGGCAACAGAGGCGACAGTGGTCGACGGTTGTTGACCAACAGCTGGACGACGGTCGGTGGTCGGCTGGCATTAGGGTTAGAGGAGGAAGGAAGAAGAGGATGAATATGAAGAAGGAAGAAGGAGAAGTAAAAAGAAAAAGAAAAAAGAAAAAATTAAAATGGTTAATTTCAAACCTTTTGGAATGATTTTTCAAGTGTTTAATTTTTTTTTTTTCTTTTTCAATTAAGTTCTTACTATCACTTAATGTTATAAAAACCTAATATGTGAATAGTAATGATAATTTGTAAGAAGTGGTCGATTATTATTATACTAGCATTTTAATACGTCAATTTTCAACCACAACAAGCAATTTCATATAGTTTATTACTATATACTAAATTATATGAAATGAATAAGATTTTTATTGATATGCATGAAGGTATGTTGTTTATTTAATCAAATTAAAATCATGTTTTCAACAATAAGTCATAATTTTATTAATTATTTTTAATGTTTTTTCATAATAAGGATTTGATTGAAAAATACACCAACTAATTAATAATACAAAATTGGATAAAATCAAGAGTTTTAAAAGAATAAGGACCCAATAACAAGTTATCTTAAAAAAAATTAGAAACGATTTTAATAAATAAATAAATAACAAAAAAAAAAAGTCAAGCGCGTACCAAAGCTTAGACAAAGAAAATGATATAAAAATATTAAGGCCCCGTTTGATAACCATTTGGTTTTTGACTTTTGGTTTTTGAAGATTAAGTCTACAAACACTACTTCCATCTATAAGTTTCTTTGTGTTGTTATTCATCTTCTTCCCATGTTTTCAAAAACCAACTCAAGTTTTGGAAACTAAAAAAAAAAAAAATAGTTTTCAAAAACTTGTTTTTGATTTTGGAATTTGGCTAGAGATGCATATGTGTCCTTAACAACTTACTTTTCAAAAACCAAATGATTATAAAACAGGGCCTTAGTTTTTTTGTTTTTTGTTTTTGAAATTATTTAAGCCTATAAACATTACTTCCTCCTATAAGTTTCTTTATTTTTTTATCTACCTTCTTCACGTGTTTTAAAAACCAAGTTAATTTTTGAAAACTAGAAAGAAATAGTTTAATTTTTTTTTCTTTTGGAATTTGGCTTGGAATTCAAATGTGTCCTTAACAAATATGAGGACCACGGTAATTAAGGAAATTGAAAGAAAATAAGTTGAATTTTCAAAAACCAAATGGTTATGAAATTTAGCCTAAGATTTTCATGTTTTCTCACTAATATTCCTCAAATTAAATTTTTAGAATTGAAAGGTAACATTTATTTTTTACCTTATACTTATATCACAAAAAATAATTAAATTAAATTAAAAACAATAAAAGTGTCAAACTCAGATGCACCGTGGATTCGTCAGAATGATCGGACGGTAGTGATCGACCCTTGATCACAAAGGTGCAGAATCATCATCGTGAGACAACAAAGTGCACCAGCCGGGAATCGAACCCGGGTCTGTACCGTGGCAGGGTACTATTCTACCACTAGACCACTGGTGCTTCTTGTTATAATAAAAGTTTCAGTTTGATATATATTCAGTTTTTTATTGAGCATGTAAATTATACCTAGAAAGTAAGACATATACTATAAAAAATCAATGCTACCCACAATTATGTAAAATCTCCCCATTTATATTTTCTTTTTTTAAACTTTCAAATTTATATTAATTACAAAATAACTTAATCAATGCTACCAACCATTATAGAACTGTTATATATCATGAAGAACAACAACACTAAAAGAGAAATTAGAGAGATAAAAGTAAGGAGAAAAGAGAGAGCAAATGGATTTTTTTTTTTTTTTTAAGTAGAGAGCAAATGAATTCTTCTCTTTCAATTGTGTATTTTCAATGCTTCAAATAGGAGGGAATGAGAGTCGCACGGCTATTCTTGAGGGGAGAGAGAGAGTCATGGGGAAGAATAACTAAAATTATGGGTTGAATTAGCTAATGTGAGTAAATGAATATCTTTATATTATATACCATGTATTTACAACATGAACATCTCTGATATCAAATATCGATGGTTTAGTTTGGGTGACAATTCAATGGCGGCCTTAGAGCGTATTTGTGTGGGAGCTTGGTCAATTTGGAATGACAGGAATAATGTTATACATCAGCGTCAGATTCCTAGCCCAATGGTAAGGAGTGAATGGATCAATGATTACCTGTTAGACTTCTTAAAGGCCAATCCGAGATCTGTGGCTACTACCCAAACGAAGGAGGATGTTGGGAATATAATCTTTGAGGGGGAAGATCTCATTATGCACATAGATGCATCCATTATGGGAGGGCAAAGTAGATGTGGTATTGGTATTGTGTTGCGTGATAAGCAGGGGTACCTGAAGGCGGTGCAGACTTCATCTTCCCAGGCAACTACCTCTCCTTTGGAAGCGGAAGCTATTGCGGTGCTTGAAGGGATGCGTTTGGCTAGATTATTAGATGTAAAACGATTCACTGTTTTGTCTGATTCGTTGTCTGTGATAAATTCGATCAAAGAGAAGATTCAGGTGGAAGCATCTATTGCGACAACTCTTTGGAATATCAAAGAGATCCATGAGGAATTTGATAGTGTAACTTTTCATTTTACTAGTCGTGGATTTAATGGTTTCGAGCATAGAGCGACCCGAATAGGTTCATGTTCATTACCCTCTGTATGGTTATGTAACTATCCTGAGTGGATGGTAGGATTGTCGCTCCAGGAGCGATATTTGTTTGTTCCCCCTGGAGATATTTCTTTGTCTGGAATGAAATTTCAATAGTTCTAAAAAAAAAAAAAAAAAAAAAAAATACAAGAACATCTCTCCTTTTATTTTTCCTTTTTTCAATTTTCAAATTTACATTAATTACAAGAAAACCCTAGATGTCTTCTCTTCGTTTAAAAAATGAACTCATTCTAAAACTTTCCTATTAAAGTCTAGAATAACAAAAATAGTGATGCAAATGAAGAAAAATATAGAGCAGAAAATCACATCCAAACTCGAAAGATGTTGGGTAAAATCATATATATATATATATATATATATATATATATTATGTTTAAGCTCTGAAAATAAAAAATCAGGGCAAGGATAGAAAGAAAAAAACCAAAAAGGTGGACAGAATCAACCCTAGATTTTTTTTTTTTTTTTTTGAGTACACACATTTAGGGGTGGGGTTTCGAACCTCAGACCTCTTAGTCGATGATACATGTCAATTACTGCTGAACTATGCTCACTTTGACAAATCCACCCTAGAATTCGATTGCCCATATTTGAGATTTATGATTGTTTTTTATTTGAGTGGTGCAATTAGAAATACCCAAACTAATTTCCCTATCATTTGTCTCTCATTCTTTTGAATTCGATCCCCTTTTAGTAATTTTCTTGTATTTTCCTACTATTCTATTTTTAAGCAATAGAACTAAAGTCCTTATAGTAATTTTTCTTGTGTCTTCCTCTTATTCTGCCTTTTTTTTAATTGTCATAGTATATTCTTTCCTCTTTTTCATTTAAAAAAAAAAAAATCACTCAAAGACCACCCAACTTAATTGTGATAGCCACTCCAAACACCACAAATCCATACACCAAATAGACTAAGGGTAACATTTTTTTTTTTTTTTTGACAAGAGGTGAAGGTGAGAGGATTCGAACCACAGACCTTTTGGTCATTAGTAAAGTTAAGTCATGCTTATGTTGACTATTAAGGATACCATACATCTCTTCTCTGCTAGAACTTTTGATCATTATGTGGTAGATTCTAACCCCCTACAAATTCCACATAATTAAGCATAAAAATGACAATAGACAAGATTTCAAACAGCCCATATTTTCTTGTATAAGCTCATAGAGAAATGAAACATGCAACCATGCAAGAACTGGAATTTGTATACACAATACATAAACAAACAGTGAAGAACACTGTCAATTTCAAGAGCAACAATAGCAGCAGGAAAATAAAGAAGGAATGCGACCAGTTTGGCGAATATAATCTGCTTGCTGCTCGGCTATTGCAGCTTGGCGGTTTCTCTTGGCTTCTGCTGCTGCTAGCTTTTCTTCAGCTTTGTGTTTCACTGCCGCTAGTTTGTTCATAAGCCTATCGTGTGCCTGTCCTCTCATCCTCTCTATTTTAACCTGCATAAGCCCAAGTACTAGATTGTATACATGATTCTATTTTGAAAAGGTCGATATTTACGGCTTTATATTTGAGTTTCTCAGCTAGAAAATTTTTAAATGCTAATTAATGATAGAGTTCGACTATTGTTGATGGTGGAGAGTTACAATTCCAACAGATATTCATGCTCTCCATTCACCTAGACTCGAGCCAAAACCAAAAGTTACTGTCTTCGCCATCCGTAAAGTCTATAAACTCTACTCATGTTCTACCCATGCTTACATCATAACTTACCGAGTGAGTGAGATGCACAACTCTTAACAAATTGGCACAAACACTTATTTTTTTATATAAGATACAAGAGGGCATACAAAAAACAAGCCCACCAAAAAACACCCGCCAAGATCTAAAATAATAAGACCTAACTGATAATTACAAAAGAGCTTAGAAACCGAAGCCCACTGAGACACATTAAATCTAATCGAACACTTGATTCACCCTCTTTAACCCTCTTTCTAAGGTACACATTTAAAGAAGAAAAAGTTTTACCAACCCACAAAAGAGTTAGCCTAGTTGACATGTCGATCGGGCTTATATGTAGAAAAATCAAACTCTCCGGAACTCAATAAGAACATTTCTTTCTTTTTAATATTTATGAGGTTCAAACCAACCTCAATTATTTTTACTGGACAACTATCTAACCAAACATTTAATTGTGAAGAAAGTCCAACTATTTCCACCATAGAATTTGAACTTTTCTCCTATATTTTCTCTTTTTTCAAATGTCCAACGTCACTAGGCCAAACCAAGAGGTATACAACTCACTGTAAACTCAGCAGCTAGAACAGATAAATGTAATTCAAGAATGGCATCAAGTTTTTTTTTTTTTAATAATAAAACAAGAATGGAATCAAGTAGTAAGCACAAACCTCGACTCTCCTCATTTCAGCTTCTGTTTTTGCTTTCTGATGATTTTCCCATGCTTGAATTTTCATCTCTTCACGTTTGAACCTGGAAATCAAAATCAAAATTGATCAAATATTACATGTATCTGCAAAAGTCAATACATGTAAAAAGCAATGCAAAATTATAAAACCGATGGAATCATCATCAGTTTTTATAACCAATAGAAGTGTGCTTAAAATAACGAGCGCTAGTAATAGCTAATCGTGAAGAAGTACTTAAATTTGTGAGCCAAGAATGCCGGACACAAAATATTGTATGCTAAATAACCTAAGATCATGCAGTCCACCACTCTCTGCAGATCATTAGATTTTAAATTAGGGATGTTTACGAGGTGGGATGGGAATGGCTTCCCCTCTCCCATCCCCACCCATTTGATTTCCCATCTCCGCAAAATTATTCATTACATTTTGCGAGTATCTAGACGGAGATTTTCTCCATTAAATTTGGTTTTCTTTTTTTAAAAAATCTCAATTAAATAAAATGAATTCTCTCAGAAGATCTCCATTTAAATGGTTAATTTTCAATAGAAAATCTTCCCTTAAATGATTAATTTCCAATAGAAAATCTCCCTTTAAAGAGAAAATTCTTGAACCTCCTGATAAGAACAAAATACTATTTCACATCTGTATCAAATTAAAATAATTATCCAAAGGTTCAATTGTAAGTTGTCTCTGAACTTTTGAGGTTGTGTCAAATTGGTCTCTGAACTCTAAAAAGTTTCAAATAAGTCCTCAAACTTTCAATTGTGTCTGGTTCCTGAACTTTAAAAAATATCCCGTAGGTTTTTAAACTTTCACTTTTGTGTCTAATAAGTCCCTCAACTTTCAATTTTGTGTCTATTAAGTCTTTGACCTGAGGGTCCCAATAGGCATAAAACTCAAATTTATATCTAGTAGACTAGTTAATCTTCAACAACATCGAAAATGTCAGAGACCTATTAAACACAAAATTGAAAGTTCAGAGACCTATCAAACATTTTTTAAGTCCAGGGACCTATTCGACACGACACAATTGAAAGTCCAAGAGCCTATTAGACACTTTTTAAAGATCAGGATGCATCTTGACACAACTCTAAAAGTTTATGGACTAAACTTGTAATTTAACCTTAGAACTCAAGGACACAGATGTACAACCTAGAGAACAGTTCAACTATATGTACACACATATATATTAAAAAACAAAGCATTCAAGGTAGGGACAGGAAACGAGGCATTCCATATCCCTATCCCCATTTACTTAACAAGGGAAATTTTCTCCTACCTCCCTCCCACATTTCCCATAGGGATTCCCAATCCTGTTAGGGGCGGGTCCTTGCAAGGCACCCCACAGTAAAAAAAAAAACGAACATCCCTATTTTAAATATTCAAAATATAAGCCAAAATAATATAATTGAAGTTGAGAGTTACTCCTTCGGTAAATTATTGAACGTTGTGGCATCTCTTCAATATAGTCCTAGTATGTTACTAGGATACTTTACTTCCCCAAGCAAAGAGCAGTACTGGTTCATAAAGGACAAGGGTGCTTGGTTCATTGGCATATGAAAGTATTCGGTTTATCAAGTATCATTAAGGGAAAAACTTTACTCAGGATAGCTATAATTTTTTTTGATAAAGAACCACCTTTCATTGAGAAAAAATGAAAGAATATAAGGACATTCAAAAAACCAAGAAAGGGAACCCCATTAAAGGAAGGGACTCAGGATAGTTATAATTCCAAGACTAATCAAATCAAGCACTTAAGACCAGACACTTTTCCATGCAAAAGTGTATAGTACTTGAAATCTGGGAATAGGGACAGGGATAGTGATAGGGATAGGGATAGGAATAGGAATAAAAACGAAAGGATGAAACAAACAAAAGCTAGTGATCTTTTATTTTTATTTTTCTATAAGCCTTGATAGAGTGTGTAAAACTTGGTAAAATGATAGAAAAGATTACCTAGCCATATACTTGGCTTTCTCAGCCTCCTCCCATGCCGCTGCCCGTGTTTCTATCACACTTTTAGCTGGTCGTTCAGTTGCAACAGTTTTAAGTGATGTTGAGGCATCTTTATCTTCCTCCTCCTTGCTAGCCCATGCAGCAATGTTCAGTTTCCCCAATTGTGTACCGAGAACCATTATCTCCCTTCTAGTTTTCAATTGTATCTCCTTCTCAGATAACTCTTTGTTAGTATCTACACAGTCATTAGGTGCAGTGGTTGGAGATGAAGTTGGTGCACCTCTCCCAGGAGTTGATGGTACAGAAGAAGTTGGACTACGCATTGGTGTTGTTGCTCTCACAGGAGTTCCAGTCCTGGAAGGTTCTTGACTTGCAATAGGGGTCATCTCTGTACCCATATCTCTCATTGAGACAGAACGAGCGGTTGTGGGAGGAGGAATAAATGTAGTTGTCGTCTGAATGGCCAGAGATGAATCATGTTGGCTAAGATTAACTGCAGAAGATGTACAGAACAAATAGAAAAAGTGAAATCTAATTTTCATGTAAGTAGTTATTCTTTTCTACAAATGTGTTCACATAAAAGATTATATAAAACAGCTGTAAATTTGCAGTCAAAATCAGAATTCAAATAATTATTCTCCAGTGGATGTCATGTCGTGTAAGAAAAATTATTGGTAACTATGATGGGGCAGGGGATGAAGAGTAACAAATTCCATTCTTCATGTTTTCTTCAAGTACAAATTATTTTACACCAGTTTCATAATTTGTTTACTACCCAACATTTCATAGAAGTGAAAGCAATATAAGTATTGTTTAAGACACACCTGAGGTTATAAAACAGCTGGTTTTCAAATACAGTAGATAAAGAAGGTAATACTTTTATTCATCAATTAATATGCGAATAAATAATTCCATAAGAAATAGCGCTCAACCTCTGCAGCCAACTGGTGTCTGTCTTATAAATCATAAAAAACAATGACAATTAGCAAATTTTGCAAAAGCATAGGTGGCATTTGGTATGTGGGAATAGGTACATGGGATAGGATTTCAGAATCTCATTCCTATGCAGTGAAAAGACAACGTATCATTCTCAAACATCCTATACAAACTTCCCATTCTGGTAGAAATTATATAAATATTTCTTCCATTCTCAGAAAGGGAACAGTAAAAATTCTATTCTTAGACATCTAATATCCATTCCTTTTCACTCCGAACACAGGCAGCCCATTCCCAAACTTCTTATTCTGATGTCAGCAAACCAAAAGCTTGCTAATTGAAAATGATTCTGTGAGGTATCCTCACAAGTTGTATTGATAATCAGAGAAAGAGCTAAACGATCACAAAAGCTCCCGGCCAATTCGAGAGGGCCGGTAATCTCTCCTTTCTCCTATAGCTTTCAGCTATTTACCAAAGTAAAACCTAAAAACGACTATTACAAAAGAGACTATTTATATGACAAAAGCATAACGGAAATAAAGGCATAGCTGGTCCCCTCCCATTGCGCACCAACTTCTAAACCGATTCTGCAGGGAATGTTGGGTCTGCATTTCCCTTTTTACCCCTTCGAGCATATTGTAAGATAATTGGAGGCCTAACATCACCATCGGGGGTCAAAGAAACCTTGTCCTCAAGGTGGTAAGTGGGAAATTTCTCTCGAAAAGCTGATAAAAGCACCCAAGTCGCTTCATGTTCCGGTAGATGCTTCCAGCTGACTAACAACTCTGTTTCCCCACTGTCCTGGTTCTTTCTACAAGCATAAATGTCGTCTGGTTCTGCCTGCCATTCAAAATTCTCAGTTATTGGAGGTGGAATTGGTTGCACAACATTATTGTTCCCCAACATCTTCTTGAGCTGAGATACATGGAACACTGGGTGCACACTGGACGTTGGTGGCAGTTTCAGACGGTAGGCAACCTTCCCAATTCGTTCCTCTATCTCGTAGGGCCCGAAGTATTTAGGAGACAGCTTCTCGTTCCGGCGGTTGGCCAAGGATGTCTGTCTATAAGGCCGAAGTTTAAGAAATACCATGTCGCCTGCCTCGAATTCCACTTCTCTTCTGTGTTTATCAGCAAATTTCTTCATTCTTTCTTGTGCGAGGCGCATATTTTCCCTTATAACTCCCAGGGCCACATCTCTTTCCACCAACTGCTGCTCCAAGGTGGAATTGGTTGTTACCTGTTCGCCGTAGGAGATGAGGGGCGGTGGTGGTCTTCCATAAACCGCCTGGAAGGGAGTGATTCCAATGGATATATGGAATGTAGTGTTGTACCAGTATTCAGCCCAACCTATCCATTGGAACCACTTCCTAGGTCTCTCCCCACAAAAGCACCTTAGGAAATGCTCTACACATTTGTTTACCGCTTCGGTCTGTCCATCCGTTTGTGGATGATAAGAGGTGCTACGCTTCAACTTAGTTCCTTGCATCCGAAAGAGTTCAGTCCAAAAGTGACTGATGAAAATTTTGTCCCTGTCTGAGATTATCGAGCCCGGATACCCGTGTAGGCGCACAATTTCTTGAATGAACTTGGCTGCTACAGTTTTGGCGGTGAACGGGTGTTTCAAAGCTAAGAAATGACCATACTTACTTAAGCGGTCCACCACTACTAATATCGCATCACAGCCTTCAGAGCGTGGTAACCCCTCTATGAAATCCATCGTGATATGTTCCCAAATCCTGGTAGGTACCTCTAACGGCTGAAGTAAACCTGCCGAAGTCATTGCTAACGACTTGTTCTGTTGACACACAACACATTCTTCAACATATTTCTTAACATCATTCTTCATTCCTTCCCAATATAAGTCACCGGTCAGCCTTTTGTACGTACGAAGGAAACCAGAGTGTCCCCCAAGGACAGAATCATGGTAGAGTTGTAAAATAGCAGGGATTAGGGAAGAAAATTTAGATACTACTAACCTCCCCTTGTATTTCAATACTCCTTGATGAAGCGAAAACCGAGAGGTATCCTCGGGGTCGTCTTGCAATCTCTTAACAATTGAATAGAGGTGTGGATCAGCGCTCACTTCTTCTTGGATCACTGCCAAATCAATAATAGAGGGCACCACTAGATGAGCTAAGTGAACCACCGGGGGAAGTCTTGAAAGGGCATCCGCTGCCTTGTTCTCTTGGCCAGGCCGGTATTCAATATCGAAAGCGTATCCTAAAAGTTTGGATACCCACTTTTGGTATTCGGGTTGGATTACCCTCTGTTCTAGCAGGTGTTTTAATGCCCTCTGATCTGTTCTCACCACGAATTTCCTTCCTAGCAGGTATGGCCTCCAACGTTGCACTGCCATAACAATGGCCATGAGCTCTCTTTCGTAAATCGACTTGGCCTGGGCCGTGGCTGACAAGGTATGACTGTAGTATGCGATAGGCCTCTGATTCTGTGATAAGACTGCCCCCAGACCGGTTCCCGACGCATCGGTTTCCAATACAAAGGGCTGGCTGAAATCAGGCAATGTTAACACTAGTATTGTCATCATTGCTTGTTTCAACTTCTCAAAGGCACTCGATGCTTCTTCCGTCCACTGAAAACCTCCCCCTTTTATGACCTGGAGTAGGGGAGCTGCGATTCCTCCATATCCCGCAACAAACCTTCTATAATAGCCTGTCAATCCGAGGAAGCTACGCAACTCCCTGATGTTCCGGGGAATAGGCCATTCCACCATGGATCGTATTTTCTCAGGATCAGCTCGAACTCCCTCCGCAGATACCCAATGGCCTAAGTATTCGATACTCTCTTTGACAAACTCGCATTTCTTTCCATTGACAAACAGATGGTTATCTCTCAAGATATTAAATACAACGCCCAAATGTTTCAGATGTGTATCATAATCAGCACTATAAACCAATATATCATCGAAGAAGACGAGTATGAACTTACGTAGGAACGGTCTGAATATCTTGTTCATCAACCCCTGGAAGGTTGCCGGCGCATTGGTCAAGCCGAACGGCATGACTAGAAATTCATAATGCCCCTCGTGAGTACGAAAGGCTGTCTTCTGGATATCATCACTGTGAACACGGATCTGGTGGTATCCTGATTTCAAGTCAATCTTGGAATAGATACTTGACCCATGAAGCTCATCGAGTAGTTCTTCTATCACTGGAATTGGGAATTTATCCGGAATAGTCACGTTGTTCAGAGCTCTGTAATCTACACAAAATCTCCACCCGCCATCCTTCTTTTTCACTAGGAGAACCGGACTGGAGAATGGGCTACTGCTTGGCCTGATAATTCCGGCCATCATCATTTCCTCTACTAATCGCTCTATCTCGTCTTTCTGAACTCGAGCATACCTGTACGGCCTGACATTTACTGGTTCCGTTCCTTCTTTTAATTGAATCCTGTGGTCTAGTTCTCTCGAAGGGGGTAATCCTGTCGGGGGTTGGAAAATATCCGTATATTCCTCTATCAGCCTTCGCACTGAGTTCGGTAAGTCGGTCTCCATGATCGACAGTTCTGGTATCACCACCAAGGTGTGGCACTCGACCAAGAATCCTTGATCCTGATCTTCCCAAGCCTTTGCCATTCTTTTAAAAGATACTTGAGCTCGTGTTAATGAAGAATCGCCCTTGAATTCCACTTCTGCTTCTCCGAACTTAGCCTTCATCGATAGTGCAGGCCAATTTACCTCTGTTATTCCCAACGAAAATAGCCACTGCATCCCCAGGATAACATCAATGTTTGGGCCCAGTTCCAAGGGAAGAAAATGCTCGACTATCGTGATATCTGCCACCTTAATAGCCACGGATTTGCATACCCCTTTGCCCTTAACTGCTCTCCCCGACCCAAGGATCACCCCGTAGTTCTTAGTCACAGTTATCGGTAGCTTGAGGTTGTCCACGATACGTTGCGCGATGAAATTGTGGGTCGCCCCACAGTCCACCAAAACTACTATGTCTTGATCGGCGATACTGCCTCTCATCTTCATAGTTCCCGGATTCGAGAACCCAATCACTGAGTTAAGAGATAACTCAACCGCTTCTGCAACTTCCGCCGTTTGCATGGTTACTTGTTCCTCTTCCTCGACTTCTATTATTTCTTCGCTTTCGTCTTCAGCGTCCTGGAATAAAAGAACATTGAGTTCCTTCAATTTGCATTTATGGCCTCTGTTCCACTTCTCATCACACTTAAAACAGATACCCTTGTCACGCTTAGCCCAATATTCTGATTCTGAAAGACGTCTGACCGCTGCCTCTTTGCGAGCTGTTGCCGCCGTTTGACCACTTGGCAAGGTCACCGTTTTCGTTTGCATGTGATCGTTGGGCTTGACTCCTTCTTTCGGATGCCCCGAGTTAGGCTTGGGCTGAGGCACTTGGGCCTTAGAATACCCTAAGTTGGACTTGTTAGCGTTGATTCGGGCCTGCTCTTTGTCCTCCTCTAATTGGGCCTTTTTCATCACTGTGTGAAGTCCACTGGTTTCCCAGCACTCCACGGCCGCCTTGATGACCGGATCCAACCCATTCAGAAAGGTAGTCTCCAGAACATCCTCCGACAAGTGCGGTAGTGGCGCCATCAACAGCTCGAAAGCTTTCCGATACTCTCTCACGGTGGTTTCTTGCTTGACCGCCAAGAATCTGGCTAACACACTGCCCTGCTGAGTCACTCGAAATCTCTCTAGGAGTCGGATTTTGAAGTCCCGCCACCCTGCAAACGGTTCGCGTTCCTCCAATCCCCTGTACCAGTTGAGAGCCTCGCCCTCTAAACTCACTACTGCAACAACAAGTTTTTCATGGTCAGTAACCTGATATAACTGAAAGTACCTGTCCGCTCTGAAGAGCCACGAATCCGGGTCATCGCCTCCAAACACTGGCATCTCCACTTTTCTAAACTTAAGGCGTTCGCTACCGGTTCCTCCGATAGGTTCTTTCTTCACACTTCCACTCGTAGCTGAAGGAGGTGCGTCCTCGTTCAGGTTGCTCAACTCATTTTGTGTGTCACTCTCTTTTTCCTTCCCTTTCGAACCCGATGCCTCTGTGACGCCGGAGGAAGGAGATTTGGTTCGCCAGTGAACCATCTCGCTCGCAATCGCCGCCAGAGCCTTGACCGTTTCCTCAGAAGTTTGCGAAAGCTTCGCTAAGTTCCTCTCGATCGCAGGTAACTTCTGCATTTCCTTCTTGATTCCTTCCAGCTCAGTGTCCGTTACATCCAGTCTTTCCTCGATCCTTTTCTGTGCCATTTTCCCTAGTCTTCCCAGGGTGAACGTGCTCTGATACCAAGTTGTGAGGTATCCTCACAAGTTGTATTGATAATCAGAGAAAGAGCTAAACGATCACAAAAGCTCCCGGCCAATTCGAGAGGGCCGGTAATCTCTCCTTTCTCCTATAGCTTTCAGCTATTTACCAAAGTAAAACCTAAAAACGACTATTACAAAAGAGACTATTTATATGACAAAAGCATAACGGAAATAAAGGCATAGCTGGTCCCCTCCCATTGCGCACCAACTTCTAAACCGATTCTGCAGGGAATGTTGGGTCTGCATTTCCCTTTTTACCCCTTCGAGCATATTGTAAGATAATTGGAGGCCTAACAGATTCATAGCAGGGAAGTTCTTGGACAATTTGAGGCAAAAGTACTGGCACATTTGTGGCTGATCCTACCTCTTTAGTAAATTGGGAAAGCTATAGAAACTACTAAGAAATCATGAATATGCATGCAATACAACCGATAAATAAAATTGCTCTATAATAAAGAGGATAAAGCAGAGTATGACTCAAAAAGAAATTAATCAATGAGAAATGTACGTCAAAAGAAAACAAAATTAATAGTAAAGTATGTATAATTCAGAATTTAATGAAACTGAATTGCAAAACAACATCATGTTTTGCATTATAATCCACCTTCTTAACCTCCCAAGTTCAAACACAAACTATTCTTCAGATTCATTAAGTACAGAAACTTAACAAGCAGACAAAGAGAAGACACATGAGAGTTGAGAGGAGTTCAAAATGTTCAATCTATAACCGCAAATTCAGCAAAGTAGAGAAAAGGACTGCCAAAATATTGCTTATAGAAATTCCAAATGTAAAGAAACAACTAAAAGTTCATTTTTTGGTACTCATTTTCCACTAGAAATTCCAAGTATTTTTTGATAAAGAACCAACTTTCATTGACAAATCCAAGAATTAGAGCACGAACATTTTTGCAAGTCTTCCTAGCATTTTTTCTAAATTTACTGATTCAAGATTTAATCTGCAAAATAGTTTTGAAAACAGGTTAAATGGCATAACCTCCAGAGAGATAATTTAACAATAAAAGCTAGATATTGTAAACGGTCCAGAAACCTTTAATCTATTAATATTAGCAAATAGATCTTTACCGGTCATTTCCTGGCTAGAATAATAAGAATCTAAGATAACGATTAAGAACACTGTAAAACCGAAATTTAATATAAACTACATGTTCTTACTTGCAGACTCTCCAACAGAGTTCTCGATCATCATCACAGGCTTGCCATGTGAATCTGATACTGTGTATGGATTAGCATCCCAAGTAACAAATTTGTGGGCAACACTTTCAAGGTTAGCTTCATTACTATCAATCTGCTTTGTATCCGGTTCTTCAAAAGCAGTCATTTTTCGATCTGGAACTTCAACCACTACCTTCAAAGATGGTTGACGATTCCCATGACCAATACCTAATTTTCGTGATCCAAAAAGCTGTCCAGCTTGCGTCTGAGATTGCCCTGTTTTGGGTCTATTTGAAGTAGGGCTTGCAATCCACTTTTGAGCATCATCCCATTTGGATGGTGCTGGCTTAGAGAAGGGCCCCAGGGGAACTCTTGCAGATCTCTCTGACTTCTGAAACTCAAAGGTTGAAGTGAGCAGAGTTGAACCATCTTGCCCACTATCATAATCTAGAGAAGGCTCGTCTTGCATCCTATGCCGTGAATTATAAATGTTGTCCTTCAACCTATGCTCATTGATCATATCTAAGATCAGTGAATCAGCCTTTTTTGAAATCGAGCATTCTGGAAGGACACTGATCACATCCACATCTTTGCAAATATCAGATCCGCTACTGCCTATTAGAAACATGGCAACTTCAATAAAACAGGATACTCACTCACTGTAAAAATCAAATGTTCAGTTTAATTCATGAACATGTCACTCTTAAACTATATATCCTTGTAAATAGCACCTCAAAAAACAACAAAGTAAAGAAGTATAAAACTTCAAGGACAAAAGATCAAGGCCCTTTCGTTTGTGTGAAGTATATCTCTAGGAATGACTTCTGAACATTGGAAACGGAAGCATAATGCATCATTTTGTCTGGAATACACATGAATTAACAAGAATTTGCTAGCTAAATGTAATCTGTTTTTCCTTTTTTATTTTCTTTCATTCTCTTTTCTTTTGAGTTGCCTATTTGGATTCAGTTTTTACCAAGACTAACAAAGGATTTATGGAAAATTTGAAATATTACACCCTGTTTAGCTGGCTAAAAGCACCAAGTTCTTACTGGCAGACTGAAGGACACAGCGCTTCTACCTCTTTTTTTTTGTTTATTTGCTTTTCAAGCCTCCACCCATCCTAAGGTCATATAGAGACATCAAGTTTTCCTTATTAAGCTCACCCAAGATTCAAACACAAGCCTTTTGGATTTTTGGATGAGTGTTGCTCAGAGACCATAGGCCTTACCCAACGGGTCCCTGGAGGCTTTAGTACTTCTACGTTCTACCTCTTATGGAAGCTTCAATTTTCTTCCTTTTTTTTTTCCTATTTTGTTGCCTACAAGACATCCAGCCCATTCCAGGCTCAAAATGAAACTCTCTAAGAAAACAAACAATTACCATTTTAAGCTTACCCGCTTCGTCGATCTGCAAAGCTTGAGATCTCAAGTCGTAAGTGGATCCCAGCTCCTCCTCCTCCTCCTTCCTCTTCTTCTCCAACCCAAGCAGCATATTCCTAAGCTTCCCAGGCGAAAACCCCCCTCCACCGCCAGCCTGAACAAAATGCCGTAATCAGATAACAACACAACGCAAACATAAAACCAAGACGAGAACACCACACAAATCAGTCCCTCGGCAACTCTGCATTGTGCGCTGGCGATGGATCACGGAAAGCAAAGAAGCATCGGGAAGGGAGAAAAAGAGAAGAGAAAGAAGCAAGAACCTGAGGCTTCTGGATCCTCTCGTAGTCCATGAAATGAAGTCGTCCGTCTGGGATTTGCAGAAGGAGAAGAAAACAAGGGATTTGAGGAAGGGTCCAACCCTACATCTGGGGAAATGCGGAGGGTTTTAGAGTGGATTAAGGGATGGAGATTGAGAATCCATGGTGAAAGCTCAGAAAGAGGAAGAGGAAGTTAAGGGAAGTGCCATGAGTTTGGGCGTGAGAGTGAGAGACAAAGGCAACAAGCATGTGTGTACTGCTTCAATTCATCTCTGCAGACTGAACTGTACCGCTCTGAGTCTGCCTCTGCTTCTTCAGCTATTTCGTCTTCTTCTAGTAAAAATCATGGAAAACGACTTTTATTCTCTTTCTTTTTCTTTTTTTTTTCTTTTTTCTTTTTTTCCTTCTTTTCCGATTTAAATGTTGACTCCGGTTCACTTCGGTTCATTTTGGTTCTTACTTTCTTAACATCTTTGGTGTTTGAAGTTTGAAAAATGGTTTTAAAACAGTCTCGGTTTGACAATTATTGATTGCCTAATGGTAAGATGATTTGATGCTAATGATTTGACAAAATGTATTGATTTAATAATACATATTGGAGACGGAATTTTTTTTTTCTACTCTACTTCGTTTCTCTCTCCTTCATCCTAACTCGAACGAACCTTCTATCATCCTTTTTCAACGAACGAAGGAGTCTCTCCTTCATTTCAGACAATTTTGAAATGAATTCATTCTAAATAGACTTGAGAACAATTTTATTTCAAATTGGAGTTCTAGCAATGGCGACGACTGCAGTAAGAAGGGAGGTGAAAACGACAAATATATAGTTGGGTGGAGGGGGGTGACGTGAAGGAAGGAAGGGGAAGAGGGAAGAGAGAGAAAGTCCACCTCAGGAAAAAAAAATAATATCAACTTATTTAGGGTCTATTTGGTTGGTGATCTGAAAACGGAAATTTGAAAACAAGGAATTCAATGAAAACAGAGTTGTATTTATGTTTTCAGATATGTGTTTGGTAGCAGATTCAGAAATTGAATCTCAATTTAAACAATTGTTCAAAATGCGTTTGATAATATATTTATAAATCATAAACTTCTTTTGAGCATTCCCACTATTTGGATCACAAAATCCGAAAACAGTTTTAAAAACACACATCTGTCAAACGCATATTCACTGAATTCAGTGAATTTGAAAACATAAAACAAAATCCATATTGCCTACCAAACAGACCCTAAATTACCATGTCATTTTACAAGTAGTCAACTGATGATCAAAGGAGCTCGAGAGCATCTAGAATCATTTTTCAAACCTCAAAAGTTAAAAGTGTTTCTTTTAAAACCTCAAAAATCAAATAGACAATAGTGCCAGACCTTTGGGACCAATACTGTATTTTATCATTTTATTTCTTTTAGACTCTTGGTACTTTGTGTTTGGTACTTGTTTGTAAAATTTATTGAACGTATTGGTTTTGTTGATTACACCAGTAGGGGTTCCTGTTCCACAGGTGTCTGTCTTGTTTAGTTTTAATTGATGTTTCTTTCCAAAAAAAAAAGAAATTATAATGAAAGAAATTAGCTAAAAAAAATAAAATAAATAGGCCAAAATTATCACTTTTCAAAAAGTAGACCATAAAGAAACCAAGACTAAAAATGAAAAAAAAAAAAAAAAAAGTTAAAAGACTAAAATTGGTCTTGAAAGTATATAGACGAAAATAACTAAAGAAATATGAGAGGATAAAAATAGTATTCTTTTTAAGCCTTTCCTTTCTCCAAGTAAATTTGAATTTGAATTTTTTGTTTTTATTAAAATATATAATAAAATGGCGGCTCTAACTTTGCAGAAACTTTTGAATATAATTACAAATTCAAATTACTTCTTCAAGTAAAAGTAAAACGAATGGACCATGGCCGACTTTAACGGCTGACAATGATTTGCATATATTTTCTTATGTTTGGGAATTTGGGTATCCAATGTCTTCTATTGTTGCTGACTTTTAGGTTGAGAAATGACTAAGTTGACCTCCCCATGTCACCACAAAATACTTCTAACCAAGGACAACTTCTACCTAAACAATGCACACGGGTGTGATGCTTACCAAACATACTCCGATACTTAAGTTATAAAACCTATTTCAAGAGCGAAATTGGTCTATTTGAAGATATTTAAATAGTGAGAAGGACTAGGAGTGTCCTATTTACAAGGAGTGAAACAATCATTACTTTGTCATATTTGCAGGCTAACCCGTCACTTCTGCCATTATTAGGCATCTAGAAGGTCAAATCGACAGTTACCTACTTGGGATGCCAACCTTTCACTTGTTGGGGTGACATCTTCAAGGCCAATCTTAGGCTACTATGATGCCTGAGTAAAGGATTACATGATGAACCAATATTGCATCCAATTAAATGAGAGAGATCTTTGACTATGACGTGCCCTAGTTGCAAGAGTATTAAAGAAACCTTGCTCATCACAAGTTTGGTGACGTGTTTGATTTCGTCATAGGCCTAGGTACAAAATTTCGTTTTGCATCGATAATATATGAACTTTCATAGCTAGTTTTGAAAATTGAGAATATATCTTCATCACAATGTTAGCAACGTTGTTCATTTCATTGTTGGGTTCGTTGTTGGCTTTATAATTTTACGATGCTACGTATTTTGTTGCCAATGTGTTATAGCAACAAAACTAAAATTGTCATGACATATCTTGTGATGTTTCTTTGATATGTTGGAGACATTTTTTATTTTTCGTCACCTAATTAGAGACGTCTTAAATTCGTTGTTGAATCTAAAAAGTTAAGTTTCTATTGAATTAAATTCAAATCTTCTATTTCTTGCAATTTGTCAAAAAAAAAAAAACGTCCAACCTCAAACCCTTTTGAATGTAGCAGATAACAGCGGAGCCCGAGAATTGATGTGTATTCGAATCATAGGGGCTAGTAATCGACGATATGCTCATATTGGTGACGTTATTGTTGCTGTAATCAAGAAAGCCGTCCCAAATACACCTCTAGAAAGATCAGAAGTGATCAGAGCTGTAATTGTACGTACTTGTAAAGAACTCAAACGAGAAAACGGTATGATAATACGATATGATGACAATGCTGCGGTTGTTATTGATCAAGAAGGAAATCCAAAAGGAACTCGAATTTTTGGTGCAATTGCCCGAGAATTGAGACAGTTAAATTTCACTAAAATAATTTCATTAGCACCTGAAGTATTATAAGATAAGACCGTGAGATAGTTATAGTATTTGAATGAAATTAATTAGTAGATTGTGTATCACGTATATACCTTTTAAAATTAATAACTATTTAATTTAATAAAAAAGCATGTTGATTAGATAAAAATTCAAAGTAACCAATAATTTTTGTTTATCATGGGTAAGGACACTATTGCTAACATAATTGGGAACCACCACGTCAAGGCGACACTCTACCGCTGAGTTATATCCCTTCCCTTGCCCGCCCCTCTTTCTTATTATTAGTAAGATAGGGTTCCAGTACACAAACAAGGTGGGTTGGGGTTTCTTTCTCAATCTTTCTCTGATTCTAGCCGTGTAGCGGATCCGGCTTTAGTCGGTTAAAAAGAGGTGTGTGTGGCCGGGCTTCTTTCTTTATAGTGCAGCCCGCCCCCTTCTTCATTCATCCATTTAGGCCCGACTAGGAACACGTGGAGCCAGGTTCATCAAATGAGATAGAACTAACAAAAGAAAACTGCTTAGAATTAAAATTAAATAAGCTAACATATCAAAGTTATATGTACCAATTTTGGTACAAAGGATATCTAGAAGACCATCTAAAAAATAAGTGACCCAGATGTGTGCACTACTAAATAGGAGGGAAAGGATCTTCATGAAGTCTTCAAGAGACAAAATGGTTTAATCCCACCAAACACAAATATTATAAGGTAAACTCACAAAACAAACTATATTTTTACAAGCAACAAAATATTATAGTCACTGCTTCCTCCAAGAGATAGCTTTTATATATATATATATATATATATTTATTTATTTATTTATTTATTTGAAGTTAATATTTATCAGTCATGTTACATAATTTGACCTCAAATATGTGTTCACTAGAATGTAGGTTAGACTAATAGGAATGTCTATAAAAGTCAAAATTATTTTAAAAAAAAAAAAAAAAAAAAAAAGATTTTTGGAATAAGAACGACCCACGTGACCAATGAGAAAGATGGTAAAATTGTGACATCAACCACATACGAAAAAAGTGCTCTTGTTCAAATTCCAGTGACTGAGTGATTTAGAGTCTCTTTGAAATACATTTTAATTTAAATGTTTTTTAATAATGCATTTTTTAAAAACATTTTGTATAAAAATTGTTTAGAATTTAAACACTCATGTGTTTGGTTGCATTTTCTCGTAGGTGTTTTTATACACAAGTTATTGTATACTAAACACTATTTTAAAAAAAGTTGGTTTCAAGTGTGTTCTCCCAAAATGGTTTATTTATCAATCTCATTTTCTAACAAGTCATTTTTAGTGGTTGTCAAACACTAGAAATTTTTTCAAAATGATTTTTTTTTTCAAAATTAAACACTTGAAAAGTTAAACCAAACACACTCTTACTGCAATCAAGATGATTATAATTTATAATTGATTAACTAAAAGTATAAATTAGTGAGAAATAATTATTTAGTCAATACTCAGTAGATTGTAATTGGCTAATTAGAAAATTATTAACCAAACCATAATTTATCATTATTAAAAATTGATTTACTTAATATAGATATTTCATCTACAATTTTTGTAATGGGTTTCCTATACGGATGACCTAAATTTGTTGGCTAAATTGAGATATGACCTACCTTGTGAAGGTTAAGGTTAGGGGCAACAAGAAAAATGGCTAGATTTAATAGGGTGATTTGAAAAATGGCTAAACATGTTTAGAAATTAATAAATGGCTAAACGTAATTTTAATTAATAAATTTCTAATTGAAATAGACAAAATTGCCCCTAACCTATGTTTAGACTTTTTAGGAAGAGAAATACATCTAAATCAAAACAGAAAAAGAAAATCTAATTTTAACACCAGATTAACCAACTAAATCAAAATAGAAAAGGAAAATCTAATTTTAACAGACTAACCGACTAAATAAAAAAAAAATAAAAACAGAAACAACCTTTTAAGTGTAGAGAAACTGAATTTGACATCAAGATTTAACAACCTTGCATTAAATCTCTAAAATCATAATTAACATCGTTTAAAGAAAAAATCTAAATTCATAATCATGAAAAAAAAACTTATGTTGAAGTATCAATATACATTTTTTCGTACAAAATCACTTAATACTTATGTGTATATAATAACATATACATGGAAGCACAAAAGTATTTGTGTACAAATACACGATAAGTATAACAACATATATCTATATATGTTTATATACAAACAAGCATCATATTCAACGATCCTATCAATCGCTCGCATATGGATAATGGTATATATATCTATGAAGTCTCTATGTACCTAAGAGTATATACATATAATGAATACAGGAACTAAACATTACCCGGTTCTCGCCATCTTCCTTTGACAATGGATTCCCCATCATTTTCTGCTTTCTCTTTTTGTTTGTTCAATGGAGACTGGAAATTGATGATAATTATTGATGAAATATACTTGCTTGTAAAATGCTTTAAAACCTCATTTTGAGGACCCTGTTTACACAATCCAAAATTTTCTTGTAAGGATTGTTACTCAGTTACAACATGTATTTAACTATATACATTGGTGTAAAAACAACATCACTTACAACTGAATTAAGGACACAAACATCATCCTTCTTCGATTTGTATTTTTTAGTGGATTTGGTCCAACACTGCCTCTGTGTATATTGGTATCTACAGGCTCAACATCAACATCAACAACAAAGTCACTGTAATGTGTTGATATGTACACTTACATGAAATCCTTCCTCTGTTTGTTTGTGTTTTCCGTTGAATCCAGACTTGCACTGTCCTTTCGGATACTAGTAAACACACTTTCTTAGTGGATTTGGTCCAACACTGCCTCTATGTATATTGGTATCTACAGGCTCAACATCCACATCAACAACAAAGTCACTGTAATGTGTTGATATGTACACTTACATGAAATCCTTCCTCTGTTTGTTTGTGTTTTCCGTTGAATCCAGACTTGCACTGTCCTTTCGGATACTAGTAAACACACTTTCTTAGTGGATTTGGTCCAACACTGCCTCTATGTATATTGGTATCTACAGGCTCAACATCCACATCAACAACAAAGTCACTGTAATGTGTTGATATGTACACTTACATGAAATCCTTCCTCTGTTTGTTTGTGTTTTCCGTTGAATCCAGACTTGCACCGTCCCTTCGGATACTAGTATCCACACTTTCAGCATATACGACAAGGCAACAATCATGGTACATCTCGTTACATACCCCAGCGAGCATCCTGACAAGATCCATGTTCTAAAAAAACTTATAATCTGAAACTTGCCTTCACCATTATTGAAGAGGGAGATATGTAAAATTTTCTTTCAAGCATCAAGCCTAATAAGGTTTGTGCGAATTCAGTGAGATGAGAAAGGGTCGAGTCATGACTGGCTACCACTACGCTGCACTTGAAAATACTGTAGGAATTTTCCTCTCCCAAGCACTATCGTGCAAAGACAGTGGAGATGAAATCTGAATTCTGTAAATAAAGAAATGCAACATTCAGGCAAAGATTGGAATGTTAGTGTTGGGAGTGCGACCAAAGTCCCACATTGGCTAGATAAAGGGATGATCATGGGTATATAAGGGAGGACAAATAGCTCCATTGGTTTGAGGCCTTTTGGGGTGACCCAAAAGCAAAGCCATGAGGGTTTATGCCCAAAGTGGACAATATCATACCATTGTGGAGATATGAGTGTGTCTGGTAGTCCCTTACAATTGGTATCAGAGCCATGCCCCAAGATGGTAGCCGTGTCGGGTGGAATCCTCGGGTGCCGAACAAAGAAAAGTTGTGAGCCTTAATAGTCATGGTGGAGATCTGTGGTTGAGCTCTGGGCAGGCGGTATACTCTGGAGAAAGAGTTGTCCTGGATAAGAGCAAGAACTCTCGGTAAAGCGATGAAGCCTAGAGAATTAGACGGATAGATGACTAGTTGAGGGGAGGCTCGGTGGTACTTTGTTCGAGGGGAGGATTGTTGGGAGTGCGACCAAAGTCTCACATTGGCTAGATAAGGGGATGATCATGGGTATATAAGGGAGGACAAGTATCTCCATTGGTATGAGGCCTTTTGGGGTGAACCAAAAGCAAAGCCATGAGGGCTTATGCCCAAAGTGGACAATATCATACTATTGTGGAGATATGTGTGTGTCCGATAGTCCCTTACAAGTGGTATCAGAGCAAGGTTTTAATTTAATCAGTGTCATGGAGTTTACTAGGAGTAGTGGAGGTAGTTCAATGATTAAATTGACATCAACCAATTATTCCATTTGGAGACCAATGATGGAGGATCTGTTATATTGTAAAGATCTGTTTGATCCAATTGAAGCAACCACAGGAGCTGATGGCACCATTGTTAAACCTGCAAAACCAGAGAAAATGGAAGAGAGAGATTGGGGAAAGTTAAAGAGAAAAACTTTGGGGACTATTAGGCAGTGGGTTGATATTAGCATTTTCAACCATGTGTCTCAAGAATCCGACCCATATGCGTTGTGGAAGAAATTGGAAGGTCTTTATGAAAGGAAGACCGCGCATAACAAAGCTTCATTAATCAAGAGGCTTGTTAATTTGAAATTGAAGGGTGGGAAGTCTGTTTCTGAGCATTTGAGTAACTTCCAAGATATTGTTAACAAGTTGACTACTATGAAGATTGTTCTTGATGATGAATTGCAAGCTTTGTTCTTGTTGAGTTCTTTGCCGGATAGTTGGGAAACATTGGTTGTGACTATTAGTAACTCTGCTCCAGAAGGTGTTTTGTCTTTGAATGTTATTAAAGAAAGCATGTTCAATGAAGAGATAAGAAGAAAGGAGATGAGAGTTGATAATTTACATGCTCTTGTTGTTGAGAATCGTGGAAGAAACAAGAGTAGGGGACCCAAAGGTCGTGGTGACTCAAAAGGGAGGTCCAAGTTTAGAGACAAAGAGACTAGGACATGTCATTACTGCAACAAGCCTGACCATATCAAAAAGTTTTGCTACCGTTGGAAGAAAGAACAAGGTAAGAAGCAAGACTCACAAAAAGAGGGAGATGATAGAAATACTGCAGCAATCACTTCTAAGAGTGATGATGATGTCACCTTGATTTGTGCAACTAGTGAGTTTCATCATGTAGAGAGTTCAGATACAGAGTGGCTGGTAGATTCAGGTGCTTCATACCATTGTGTTCCCAAAAGGGAATATTTCATGAACTATCAATCTGGTGATTTTGGTAGTGTGAAGATGGGAAACCAGAGCTCAGCTAGCATTGTTAGGTTAGGTGATATTCGTGTGAAGACAAGTGTTGGGAGCATGCTTACATTAAAGAATGTGCGCCATATTCCTGATTTACGCCTTAACTTGTTGTCTGCAAATGTTCTTGATCAAGAAGGATTTCGACATACCTTTGTAGATGATAAATGGAAATTGTCTAAGGGTTCAATAACAGTTGCTCGTGTTGAGTTGTGTTGCTCTTTGTATAAAACATACTTGAGTGTATGTTCTTTTGAGCTGAATGCAGTTGAAGAAAAGAATTCTCCTAACTTGTGGCATCGAAGGCTAGGGCATATGAGTGACAAGGGGATTAAACTGTTGGCAGGTAAATCTCTTATCTATGTTGATAAAATAGTTCCTCTTGACCCTTGTGATCATTGTTTGGCAGGGAAGCAGCATAGAGTTTCTTTTTCTGGGAAGTCCATCAAAAGGCAAGGAAAGTTGGAGTTAGTTCACTCCAATGTTTGTGATCCTATTGAGGTTGAGTCTCTTGGTGGCAATAGATATTTTGTCATTTTCATTGATGATGCTACTCGGAGAACTTGGGTGTATATGTTGAAGACAAAAAGCCAAGTGTTCGAGATTTTCAAAAAGTTTCATGCCATGGTAGAAAGAGAGACCGAAAGAAAGTTGAAGTGTCTTCGATCTGACAATGGTGGTGAATATACTTCGAATGAGTTCAGGTATTATTGTTCACAACATGGCATTAGACATGAGAAGACAGAGCCTGACACACCATAACACAATGAAGTTGCTGAGCGGATGAACAGAACCATTGTAGAGAAGGTGAGATGCATGCTAGAATGTATAATCTTCCTAAGACATTTTGGGCTGAAGCAGTGCAATGTGCGGTGTATTTGATTAATCAATCTCCATCGGTTCCTCTTGGTCTAGACATTCCAGAGAGAGCATGGAAGGGACGTGATCCTACTTATTCACATCTGAGAGTCTTTGGCAGCAAGGCATACATGCATGTGCCTAAGGAACAAAGGTCAAAGCTTGATTCGAAGACCAATTCGTGTGTATTTGTTGGGTATGGGGATGAAGAGTATGGTTACAGGCTCTACGATCCAGAAAAGAAGAAGGTAGTGAGAAGCAGAGAGGTATTATTCTTTGAGCACGAGAAGGGTGCAGATCTTCTGAGTACAAGGTACACTTCTACTTCAGAGTTGTTTCTGGATACTACTAATGATTCTATCTCTATTCCCTCTGTTATTCAGCCAACAAATGAGAATGTTGAAGATGTACTTGATGATGTACACGATGATGGTGGTGAGATACAACCTGATGGTAATGTACCAGATCATGTTGATGACGATAATCTTGACGAGTCTTCGTCTGATGAAGAAATCCATGAGGAAGATGTACATGAGGAAGTGATTCATGAAGAAGTTCATGAGCAGGGGAGCAACCTACCCCTCAAGTGGAGGATACACAAGTTGAAGGTCCACTAGAGAGCGTAAACCTTCAACAAGATATCCAAGCTCAGAGTTCATTCTAGTTAGTGAAGATGGAGAGCCAGAGAACTATCAAGAGGTCTTGTCTCATGATGAAAAAGACCAGTGGCTCGATGCAATGAAGGAAGAGATGAATTCCCTGAAAAAGAATGAAACCTATGAGCTAGTGAAACCTCTAAAGGGCAAGAAAGTCTTGAGAAATAGATGGGTTTTCAAGTACAAGAAGAATGGTGAGAAGATAGTGAAGCTCAAAGCCAGATTAGTGGTAAAGGGATGCAACTAGAAAAAGGGCATTGACTTTGATGAGATCTTTTCTCCGGTGGTCAAAATGACATCTATCAGAACATTGTTGGGTTTAGCAGCAAGTCTTGATCTTGAGTTGGAGCAACTTGATGTAAAAACTGCATTTTTACATGGTGACTTGCATGAAGAGATCTACATGGAGTAACCTGAAGGATTTGAAGAAAGAGGGAAAGATAAACTTGTTTGCAAGTTGAAGAGGAGTCGTCCTAGATAAGAGCAAGAACTCTCTATAAAGCGGTGAAGCCTAGAGAGTTGGACGGATAGATGACTATTTGAGGGGAGGCTCGGTGGTACTTTGTTCGAGGGGAGGATTGTTGGGAGTGCGACCAAAGTCCCACATTGGCTACATAAGGGGATGATCATGGGTATATAAGGGAGGACAAATATCTCCATTGGTTTGAGGCCTTTTGGGGTGATCCAAAAGCAAAGCCATGAGGATTTATGCCCAAAGTGGACAATATCATACCATTGTGGAGATACGAGTGTGTCTGGTAGTCCTTTACAATTGGTATCAGAGCCATGCCCCAAGATGGTAGCCGTGTCGGGTGGAATCCTCGGGTGCCGAACAAAGAAAAGTTGTGAGCCTTAATAGTCATGGTGGAGATCCGTGGTTAAGCTTTAGGCAGGCGGTATACTCCGAAGAAAAGAAGTTGTCCTGGATAAGAGCAAGAACTCTCGGTAAAGCGATGAAGCCTAGAGAATTGGACGGATAGATGACTAGTTGAGGGGAGGCTCGGTGGTACTTTGTTCGAGGGGAGGATTGTTGGGAGTGCGACCAAAGTCCCACATTGGCTAGATAAGGGGATGATCATGGGTATATAAGGGAGGACAAGTATCTCCATTGGTATGAGGCCTTTTGGGGTGAACCAAAAGCAAAGCCATGAGAGCTTATGCCCAAAGTGGACAATATCATACCATTATAGAGATATGAGTGTGTCCGATAGTCCCTTACAGTTAGATCGTAAAGAGACGAGTGAGAATGTAGAAAAAGTTGTAAATTGTTGGGACCGAGAAAATATAGGATAAAATTATAGTTTTTTTTTTTTTAACATATATTGAGGAAAGTCCAAGATTTTTCGATTGAGATAGAAAAGAAAACAGAAATAGAGAAAAATCCTTTTTGACTGTTGGAGAGGGAGAAGAAAACGGATTCCATGGAATTCGGTTGGAGACCAAATCGACGTGCATCTAACGAAATTTGAAAAATGAATCTCGGTGTATAACGACAGTTGAAAACAGCGTCTGCGTATATAAGTATATACCAGGAGTAAAATGAAAAAAAAAATCGGTTCGTTGTTCCTTGATTCACGGTAGTCATCCCTTCATATACAAAACTATTTTAGCCATAAAATAAATGGGCTTTTTTTTTCTAGTCATTCACCACAATTTCCCTTAAGGTTATATAACATTTTGTTTGCATCAGCATCCTAGCTAGTAAAATTACTATTTTGCTCTCCATATGAAAACACACATTTTTTTAACTAGTTCTCGCTCTCTCTTCAATCTCTTGCTCCATCCTCCTGCTCTCTCTCCTCTCACTCCATCCTCTTTCCAATCTCTCGCTCCATCCTCTCACTCTCTCCAATCTCTCACTCCATCCTCTCACTCTCTCCCCAATTTCTCTCTCCAATTTCACTGCATTATTGCAATAGAATCTGAAAAAACTAGGTGAAATAATCGACGACATTGAACAAATTTGATCATCGAACTTCAACCAAACCAAAAAGGAAAACACCCGAATAATAATCTGGAGAGGGAAAAAACAAGCCAATCGCTCACCCTCGATTAAATCCCAAAATGAGTTTTTTATGCGAGGACAACATTCATTTCGATAATACCCTCTTTGTTGTTTTCTTCTTCTTCGTCGTCTTTGTGGTTTAATCTCTTCTAGAAACATGGCTGTTTTTTTCATTTTTGTCTATTTTCTTGCCCTCTGCTCTCTAGGGTTTGTGTCTTCAACATCTCTTTCACAATCATCATTTTCCCCTAAAGAATCAAATTCCTTTATCTATGGAGTTCCGATCTCAATGCCCTTTCTCTGTGGTTTCCAACTTGTGGTTTCCAACTTAGGAGAGAGGACATGAGATTGAAGAGAGAAATTGGAGAGAGCGAGATTCGAGATTGGAGTAGCGAAAAAAGAGGGAAAAAAGAGAGTAAAATGATAATTTTACTAGAATGTTGATGCAAACAAAATGACATATAACCTTAAATTAAAAGGTAGGACATTTCTTATTTGGACCTCTTTGAAAGGGTCATCTTTACTAGATTCTCTTTTGTAATCATTATTTTTGTTCTATTGGTAAGAAGTCAAGGTAAGAAAAAAGAATTATTCTATGGTAAGAATTCATTTATTTATTTTCTAAAAAAAGGAATTTATTTATTTTAAGAGTCTTATATATTTTTTCAAAAGTATTATATTAAAAGAAAAAAAAAGGACCTCAGATTCTGAGGTCAAGGCACAAAGCAGAGGCAATGCAAACACAAACAAAATCCAAAGCAACAAATAAAACTTGATAGAGAAGATCTAATCGGGGGAGGGAGCATTATATAGTCTCACTAGCATTAAGCGTACCTGACCAAGAGGAACATCTAAAAAAGATATTCGACCTCACCGCCTGAAGCAAAGCCTGAGAAAGATCGAGAGGGAGATCCATGAACACGAAGGTCACACGCTCCTTCCAAATATGGTATACAACCGCAACCACACCCTCCAAACTCTACGACGCAAACTTTTACCTGTGCTATAATGACAAATCTTGTCAAGCTTTGTAGACAAAGAAACTATCTGATAGGAGGATCTACTCCAAAGGAGCACCTCACTCCACACTAAACTGCTAAACCAACACTCAAAGAACAAATGATCACGAGATTTAGATGCCCTCTACACAAGACACAATTAACAAAAATAGAAGAATTCCACTGAAAAATCTGATCATGTGTATAAAGTCTACCCTGAATGGCTTCATGCAATAAAAGAGTGCCTAGGAATGTTCTCACTAAATCACAAGAGCCGAAACCAAGGCACCACTAGACACTTTGGATCAATTGAGTCCCAAGAACTAGCCACATAAAAGATCCCAAAACCACAAGGAGTCACAACACCTAATCCTCCCTACTGTGGTGTTTTTGTAATTTAATGACATTTAGTCAAGCCAAACCCTAATTCTTTTTATTTATTTTGAGTCACACGCAGTCCAAGGCATCACTTTATTCCCCAACTTTATTTTAACCATTTCAAAATCACTTCTAAACATGCACTATATATATATATATATTTTTTTTTTTAAAAAAAATCAATATATATATATTTTTTAAAAAAATCAATTTTATCTCTTTGTGAAAAAGTTTCTTTCTTTCTTTCCTTATCCTCAAATTAGCCATGGGTGGTCTTCCCAAATATCCCAAGCCTTCTTTGGCTCTCATCTTTCTTTAATTAATTGTTTTCTCAAAATGTTTAGAGGAAAGTACAATGGTGTCAACTGCTCATTGGGTGGGATGTTTTTCCTCCTTAAAATAAATTCAAAATTAATTTTCTCTTTTTAATCCATCAAATTTTGTGGAAGTGTCCTCCAAATCCCTTTGATCTTCTTTTCTCTATTTAATACCCCAAATTCATGAAAAAAAAAATTCTCCAATAATAATTTAGGAAAGAAATCGACAATGTGTCTTTGAAACTCTTGGGTTTTACAAACGGTTGGAGTGGTTTTTAGCTATTTTCTTGTTCTTATGAGAACTTGAGATAAAAAGTGTATTCTAATTTTAATTTTTTAAAGATTTCCATTTGAATAATTACTCTCTCAAAGAGTTTTATAATTTATGGGGTCTTAAAGAGTTTTATAATTTATGGCTTTTTCTTTAAGACTAAGGAATTTAAACACTTAGCCTCTGTTTCATAACCATTTGGTTTTTTATTTTTGAAAATTAAGCTTGTTTTCTTTCAATTTCCTTACAAATAGTTTTATCTTTTTTAAGGACACATTTGAATTACTAGCCAAATTTCAAAAACAAAAACAAGTTTTTGAAAACTACTTTTTTTTTTTTTTTTTTAATTCAAAAATTGACTTAGTTTTTGAAAACATAAGAATGATGTAGATAACAATAAAGAAAAATGTGGGTGAAAGTAGTGTTTATAAGCTTAATTTTAAAAAACCAAAAACAAAAAACAAAATGGTTATCAAACGATGTCTTAAACAATGTAGAGAGTTAGATCTTAGCCTCAAAAATAATAGTGTTGGGGTTGTTAGATCCGTGAGAAAGAGTGTGTAGTAGTTTGACTATCTTTGATGATAAAATGTCCTAATTTTAGTCAAATTTTCATCAAAAGGTGCTTTGGGAATAAAGTAGATCGAATTTTTTCTAAATGTTAAATTATCAAAAATACCCCTGAACTATGGGGTTGGTTTCAATTATATCCTTAAACTTTTAAAAGCTTTATTTTAGCCCTTGAAGTTTGAAGTTTGTTTCAAAACAACCCTCAAATGCTTTTTTTCATTATTCATTGACAGAAAATGACGTGTTTGCAAATGTACATTGCTTATGTGAATAGATCTGAACACACACGTGGACAAAATAATAAAAACACATACAAACACATCATTTTTTGTCAATAAATTTAAGGAAAAAATACATTTTTGGTCATTGAGGTTTAGGTTAGGTTTCATTTTGGTGCCTGAGTTTTCAAACGCGACATTTTAGCCCCGAGGTTTGGATTTTGTTTCATTTTGGTCACTCCATCCATTTTTCCATTAATAACTAATAGATTGTTGATAATGACACCTATTTTTTATTTTAAAAAATATATATTTTTTTTAATTTTTAAAATAAAGATAATATTAAATTAATAAAAAATTATTTCCCTCCCTCTTCTTCTTGCTCTTATACTTCCTTCTTCTTTTTCTTGCAGCGCACCGTAATCGGCCACCTGCAACAACTTTTTTTTTTCCTTCTCCTTCCTTCTTCCTTATTCTCCCTGTTTTTTATTTTAAAAAATTAAGAACCAAAATGAAGGGGAAAACCCCTTCGTTCTAGCTGGATTCGAAGGGAGAAACCCCCCTTGTTATTTTTTTTTTAAAAAAAAAAACAGTGAAATGACAGTGAGAGGGACGGTGGGGGAGAAGGAGATGGTGAGGGAGAGAGAGCCAAAAGTGAGAGAAAGAGAGGGACGGTGAGAGGAAGATGCTCGCCGTAGATGTTGCTCGGAGGTGAAGAAGATGCTTGTCAAAGGTCTCGATTCGTGGATCATTGCACAAAGCCTCTAAAGCTACTCATTGTGTTGCCAGAGGATGCTCGCCAGACATGAAGAAGATGATGGCACGACAAGGGTTAAAGGGAATGAGCAGTAGTCTCGAGGAGAAGAAAAATCGATAGGGGAAAGGTGTTGTGTCGTTTGGCTACTTACGAAAGATGGGAAAAGAAATGAGTTGGGGCTAGGTAAAAAAAGTAAAAGAAGGGAAGGGAGGAAGAGGAAAGAAAAAGAAGAAAAAAGGGAGAAAAAGAGTTTGGCTACGTCGACGACGGTTCAGTGGCGACTACAACGACAGTCTAGCGGCTGGTGAAGAAGAAGAAAAAGAAGAAAGAGAAAGGAGAAGAAGAAGAAAGAGATAAAGAATAAAAAAAAAATCATTTTTTAATTAATTTATATTATATTATTTTAAAAATTAAAAAATATTTTTTAAATAAAAAATAGGTGCCATGCCAGCATTCCATTAAAATCTAAAGAAAAAATGGATTGAGGGACTAAAATGAAATGAAATCCAAACCTCAGGGACTAAATTGTCGAGTTTGAAAACTCAAAGACAAAATGAAACCTAACCCAAACCTCAAGAACTAAAAGTGTATTTTTCCCTAAATTTAATGAAAATTGTCTTCAAGGATTGTTTTAAAACCAACTTCAAATTTGAAGACTTAAAATAAAACTTTTGAAAGTTCAGGGTATATATAATTAAAATCAAACTCATAGTTGATGAATATTTTTGATAATTTAACCTCCTACTAAACTACTATTAATTTTCGTTATCTTTTTTTCTCACCTTATCCTACTTTATTTGCACATGTAATTTTCTTTTCTTGTTTTTCTTTCTTCCTTTCTTTTTTTTTTTTTTTTTTTGGAAAAGTTGTTCTTGTTGTTATTGCATTTAAGACCGTTGGTCAAATTTATTGCAAACCTTGAGATGTATTTATTATTTCGATTTATTGTCACATTAAATAGACTCAGAGCATTCATTTGAGAAAGCTTTTTGGAAAACTTTTTGGCCTAGAGAGCTTGGTTAATTAAATATATCTAAAGTAAATTTATTCACACATGTTCTAGGATTGCCAACAAATAGAAATTAACCTAAATCTCCCCTTCTTCTTTAACCCACTCTCACCCATCCTCATCCCTTGTACGGATACTAATGATTGACCAATGCTCAGTTTTGAATAATAAAAAATCGAAAATACTCTGTTGTATACCAGTGTGTAGGGATCTTCTACACACCACTATGAAAATGTTGACAATTAGAAGAGATAAAATAAAATTCTTGATCATTTTATACCTTTCTCACTCTTAATTGTCAAGATTTTAATGAGGTATGTAGAGAGATTCCTACACCACTATATGCAGCCAAATATTGTTCATAAAAAATAGACCACCAATAATCACTAGTTGATAATAACCCCTAATTGACATTAATTTGGTTGGTTTTTGGTTCTTATATTTCACTCTCTAATTATTAAATCATACCTTAAAAGTTATATTTATTTAGTTTTTATACTCTAAAACCTTTTTATGATAAGTCTTTTAACTACTAGGGTTGTGTCTAGTTAGCCCATGTATTCAAATCAATGTTCTAAGAAACTGTTAAACTTTCAACTTTGTGTCTAATATAGATCATTGTTAATAACATGAGTAAGTATGACACTTGCACTATCAAACTCATGAACGTTCCCAAAAACAACAGGTGTCACATAATTCTTAGATGACATAGTCAGTGCCCTAAAAACAAATTGTTATTTAATCCTTAAATAATCTAACCAACATGCCATGTAAACACTAAATTGATAGGGTTAACAATATTTATCTAATAGACACAAAATTGAAAGTTTAGTTTCCGTTTGATAACCATTTGGTTTTTTGTTTTTGGTTTTTGGTTTTTAAGCTTATAAACACCACTTCCAACTCTAAGTTTCATTGGCTTTTCACTTACCATTCTTCCCATATTTTAAAAAACCAAGCCAATTTTTGAAAACTAAAAAAAGTACTTTTCAAAAACTTGTTTTTGTTTTTAGAATTTGGTTAGGAATTCAAGTGTGTCTTTAACAAAAATGAAAATCATGGTGAGGAAATTTAAAGAAAACAAGTCTAATTTTCAAAAACCAAAAACCAAATGGTTATCAAACGGGGCGTTAGATATTTGTTATCACAAACTTCTTAAAGTATGAAGCTACCAAATAAACTCAACCTTAAAACTTTAGGGATTATTAGAACGTTTTTAAGTTTAAAGGACTAAATAGACCCGATTTGAAAAGTTTAGAGCTAAACTTACAAAGGAGGTAAAAGATTTGTTGGATTTATGAATAAAATTATTTTAATAAAATGAAGAATCACAACTTTTTGTAGAAGAGCATGTCTTTTGTAAAGAATACAACCCTATGTGAAAGGGTGTGCCTTTTGTAAAGGCTACAACCTTATGTGTAGGGGTGTATCTTTTGTAAATGAAATAACCCTATGTGAATGGATGTGTCCATTTATCAAAAGACACAATCCTTACACGAAAAGATGTGACTATTTGAATGACCACAAATAGTCTATAAATATCATTTTGAGTTTTGAACACAAAAAACAAAAAACTCTTCCCTTAAAAAAACTCTTCTTTTATTTCTCTGTACAATTACTTAAATACCAGTGCTCGAGAGTCCTGTGATTGGAGTGCTACATTCATAGGTGGGTAATCCGTCCTATCTTGGGAGACAATTGTTCGTGATACTTTGAAAACCATAGAAGGAACAAAATTGTCTTAAGGAAACAACGCTATCGTTGGGTTCGTATTGATTTTGTTTTTCGTGTTTCCTTAAGTGTTTGTGCAAAGGGTGTTCAAGTATTTTCTCACGACGAAAAAAATTTATTGAAAATTTTTAATACATTTAGGATAAAATTAAAAATTCTAAAGAATTATGGATTGTTGGGAGTGCGACCAAATTAACGTCCCACATTGGCTAGATAATGTGAGGATCATGGATTTATAAGGGAGGACAAGTATCTCCATTGGTATGAGGCCTTTCTGTGTCCGTTGTCCCATACATGGACCAAATAAAGATAGAAAAAAAAATCTCATTCAAAACATTTAGTATAGATTTTTTTTTCTTCTTTTTGAGTTCAACAACATGTGAGAAAGAGAGAATTCAAATATCTAACCTCTTAAACAAAGAAATATACCTTAGGTTAAATTACAACTTTAGTCCTTGAACTTTTTCTTTTGCGTCGATTTGGTCCTTGAACTTTAAAAAGTGTCTAATAAGTCCCCAAACTTTCAATTTTGTTTCTAATAGGTCCCTGACATATTCAAGATCTTAAAAATTAACTGATCTATTAGATATAATATTGGATATTAGGTTTAATGGAACCATTAAACTTTCAATTTTGTATTTAGTACACACCCATTAAGTTTTATAAAAAAATGTTGAATAGGTCAAAAACCTATTATACATAAAATTGAAAAATTTAAGGACCTATTCGATACAAAATTGAAAGTTTAAGGATTTATTAGATACTTTTTAAAGTTAGGAGAACTATTGGACACAAAATTGAAAGTTTAGAGACTTATTAGACATTTTTTGAATTTAGACTAAAAGACTAAACTTGTAATTTAACAAATACCTTAACTAGTTAACCTATAATCACGTTGGTAATACAAACATGTTTTTATCCATTCTTTTTCCTTTATTTATTTTTATTTTTGGTTAAATTATTAAAAGTGCCCCTAAATTATAGAGTTGGTTTCAATTATACTCCTAAACTTTCAAAAGTTTCATTTTAACCCTTGAAGTTTGAAGTTTGTTTCAAAAGACTCTCGAAGACATTATTTGTTAAATTTATGGACAAGAAATGATGTGTTTAATTTGCATATGTTTTTATTGTTTTTTCCACAAAAATTGAGATCAAAGTTTACTATGTTAAATTTCTTTTGTATCGTCGAAATTCCCTTTTGTGTATGTACTTCCCGGAAATGTATAATACTCTATTCCATTACAAAAAATGGACGTAATAAAAAAAGTTAGACCTAGTACGGTATTCCTTCGAATCTTGTATATGATGCTATCAATAATTGTGGTAATTCATGAATTTAACTAAAAAAACCTTAAAGGGGTTGTTTTAAAACAAACTTCAAACGTCAAGGATTAAAATCAAAATTTAAAAAGTTCATAGGTATAATTGAAACCAACCTTTTTAAAAAATAAAAACAAAAAAATTGAAACCAACCCGTTAATTCAAGGGTATTTAAAATAATTTAACCTCATTTTTTCATATAAATTAGATCAAACTTTTTGGTAGAAAATTAGATAAAACTGATCCAGCCATATCCAATTATGAATATGATAGGGCAATTTGCATTGGTTGGTGTGCACATTGTATAATGACAGTGGGGTGAGGTTAGCAATTACGAGCTTTGTCCATTCTATGCATATTTATAATTATTATTATTCCAATTGACGGTGGTCGCCTGTCTAGGGCAAACAAATCCAATGAATAGATTGATTCAACATTTAATTTGAGGTATGTGGGTCAAAATGTCACATGAATGGTTGGCTTTTTTAAGGATTTTTTTTAAAGTGATTTCAATTATTGTATTATTGGCCTACATCTATTTTGGATAGCTTAACAACACTATCAAATTATTGGTCTTCACTCAATTATTTTGGCTTCAAATTTTGAAAATTCTCAATTTTAATTATATTGTTTCTATAAAATAATTGAAAATGAGACGTGCGATAGTCTAAACGTAAAGATATATGAGTGAATCGACATATTGTAAAGAGAACACTACAAGAATTTTGAGTTTCTCCCGATGAAAAATGCAAGTAGAACACAAATACATATATATATAATAGAGAGGAAATATTGACAAAAATGTCAGTATAGCACGAATATTTAGAAAAATAACAAAGATAAAACACAAAAAATATGAGAGATTTAATTTGGATGGTACATCAAATTAATATATATATATATATATATATGTAATAAATAAACGAATCCTTTCTTATCAAAATTGTTATGCAAAAATCCGGACAAAAAGAACTCACCTGACCTTCACGTGCCACCAACGGTAAATTTGTATGAGAGGGGGAAACGTGGCCTGCAAGACAAGGTAAACCTGCACATCGGTGTGGTGCTTATCACACTGCCTCCGATGCTTAAGTCAGAAAGCTGAAGGAAGATGAGCAAGACCAGAGAGAGTTCAAAGAGTAGAGTTCGGGATCCCTTCTTCAAGATGAAGAAGAGTTTATATACTTTTTCATGCTTTAGGGTTTCTAGGCGTTTAGAGGCGATTCAAGGCTGAACCAAGTCAAACCAGGGCTGACACACCAGAAACCGCACGGAAGGGGGGAAGACTCTCGGCCTCGGCCAGCGTGGCCCATGGGGGTTGAACCGAGCTTGGCCCAACCCCTTCGATTCGTCTCTCCTTCGGGGTCCGCATCCTGGTCGTCTTTGGGTTGGTGTTGTGTTGT
The DNA here is from genome assembly GCA_017139565.1 of Luffa aegyptiaca. Taxonomy (NCBI): domain Eukaryota; kingdom Viridiplantae; phylum Streptophyta; class Magnoliopsida; order Cucurbitales; family Cucurbitaceae; genus Luffa; species Luffa aegyptiaca. The sequence continues at coordinate 23,776,120 of CM029407.1, forward strand.
CCTGCTTAGTCCTTGAATTTCAAAATTGTCCAAAATTACCTATAACAAAAATCATTTTTAAACCTTAAGAACAAGTAGGAACTATGTTTTACTTTAAAATTAAAAAAAAAAAAAATCTGGGAGAAGGACATATAAAATAAAATATAACGAATATTTTTTTTAACTCCTTGGATAATTTATAAATAAGTTAAAATAATTCTTACCCATGTTTGAAATTGAAACAATGAGAAATGAAATGAGAAAAATAGTGTACAAAAAAATGATGTGGGAAATTAAAAGAAAAAAGATGTAGGAAAAAAATCAGGAAGGAAAGATTTTAAGAAGGTTTTAGACAGATTAAAAATCAAATCACCAAAGTGAACTTAGCTCAGCGGTAATTGGCATATATCCTCGACCAAGATGTCAGAGGTTCGAATCCCCCCACCCCCAAAATGTTGATGTACTCAAAAAAAAAAAAAAAAAAAAATCAATTAATTGAATTTAAAATGTGAAAATTTTGGAAAAGAATATGACTCAATCAATAAAACAAATTGGGAAATAGTTCGTTTATATTAAAAACAAAAATCCTACGATTATATAATAGGAAACAAGGGAAAGATAATATAAATTAAACTAATAAAATATTATAAAAAATAAATATGTAGATGTAACCATGCATGATTTATCTGTAAATATTTAGTGAATATGGTATTCTACAAAAGAATTAATAGGTACTGTATCTCCATCTATAAGGTACACTTTTCTTTTCGATGTCCACTTGCTAGAAACTAAATTCGATTTGATACGTGATTTGAAAATTGTTTTTTAAAATAAGAAATTCAACAGAAATTGATAACAAATTTCTTATTTCCATAATTTCTGGAAATACGTTTGGTTCCAATTTAAGAACTTAAAATTTGAATTCAAAATATAAAAACTACGTTTCGTTATGAATTTAAAAATGTAGGAAAAGATTAATATGTGTGGTAAAATTCATTTTTGAAGAAAAATTTAATTTAATATGATTATTTCTTACTAACAATCTTGATGATTGAATACTTTACCTACACACATATATGCATGTTAATGATGTATAGTTAAATGAAGTCCTTGTAATTTATTTTTCAAAAAAAAAAAAAAAGTCCTTGTAATTTATAAGAGGAAGTTTGATTTTTGAAGTACAAGTGGAACAATTTATACGAAAAAAAATAAATCCTTCCCAATAAGAGAAAGAAAGAAGAAATATTTCCGATAAAAAAAAGGAAAATAAGTCATTTTCGACAAGAGAAAGGAAAATAAATTCTTTTGTGAAAAAATAGGTCCCACAACTTTCGAACATGTGTTTAATAAATCCTTGACCTATTCGACATTTTTAAAAATTCACAAACCTAATAGATACAAAATTGAAAATTTAAGGTCCTAGTAGTCATAAAATTCAATTTTAGATCTAATAGATTGGTTAATTTTTTAAAATCTCGAATATGTCAGGGACCTATTAGACACAAAATTGAAAGTTCACGGAACTATTAGACATTTTTAAAGTTTAGTGACCTATTAGACACAAAATTAAAAGTTTAAGAACTAACACTTTTCAAAGTTTAGAGACCAAATTGATAAAATCCTCAAAGTTGAAGGACTAAACCTATAATTTTACCAAAATCATTTGACAATTTTCTTAAATGCATATTTAGTTACACAATTGGATAGTTGGTTCCTTTGAATTTTGTGGAAATATTTGGAATGAGAAGTTGCTTATATGTATTTAACTTTCCTCTTGAGAAAAGATTTTGGAAATTCAATAAAAACAGGGTATGTGGTATTAATTGAACAATAGTTGATTTTCAAAGAGTTATGTGTGGATATATATATATAATTGCTTATTAGTAATTATTAGGACAGTTGCATAGATGACAAATTGAACCAAATTAATAGCAAATATAGCACAGTTGCAAACTAATTGCAAATATAGCAAAATTAATTGTATAAGACCAAAAAGTTGTTGTCAGATTCTATCCGTGTCTATCACTGATAGACTCTGATTATTCAAAGTATCAGTGTCTATCGCTGATAGACTTTGATTAATCAAAATCTATCAATGACTATCACTGATAGACTTTGATTAATCAATGACTATCACTGATAGACTTTGATTAATCACAGCCTATCAGTGATAGTCACTGATAGATTTTGATTAACCAGAGTTTATCAGCGATAGACACTGATAGACTCTGAATAATCAGAGTCTATCAGTAGACTGATAGATTCTGATTAATCAGAGTCTATCGCTGATAAACTCTGATAATCGAAGTCTATCAGATAGACTCTGATAGATTTTGCTATATTTGCAATTTTTTTTACATGGTGCTATATTTGCTATTAATTTGGTCCAATTTGTCATCCACTGCAATTTTCCTAATTATTATTATTGCATTCCATGCCTTTGTCTCTCTCAAACCTATCCTTACCTAAATTCCAATATTTGTTTTTTGTTTTTAATTATAACTGTAAATTAGTATTCAATTCACATCTTGACCTCAATCCCAATTTTTTTTTTTTTTTTTTTACTAATATGTATTCTAGTTCTTGTCTTGATGTTAACCATATAATAATAATAATAATAATAATAATAATAATAATAATAATAATAATAATAATAATAATAATAATAATAATGATTAAAGAAAATTAGAGGTATAATGAAGAATAAATTATGCAATGAAGGGATGGAGTTGAAGATGTGCTATACATACACATGATATTGAAATTGTGGTATGATTTGAAGGTCAAGAAAATTTAAAAGTCGAAGATGAAGTTGGAGAATATATAATATTAATTATAAAAAGTAGAGTTAAAATTAGGTCAAGATTAGAATAAGTTATAATAGGATTTCCCAAATTAAACCTAAAAAATAATTGCTTTCGGCTTCAACATTGAAGTTATTACCAACGAAGACTTCCCCATTTGTTCTAAGAATCAATATAGATGTGAGAACTGAATGAAAGAGTACAAAATTATTGAATTAGAGATTGGACAAAAACTCTTAACATAACTATTCCCATTTAGTAAAGAAAAATATTTGATAAATATTTACCTTCTTATTTTCATTTGACAAAACATATTAAAAAGTAATGTTGATACTTCGCCAACCTGAGCATAGATTTTTTTTTAAAATTTATTTATTATAACAACCTGAACATAGCTCAATTAGTATAAAATTGTACTAATGACCGAAAGATTTGTGCTTCAAACCTCCCACCCCCACATGTTGTCAAGAAAAAAAAAAGTATCGCTAATACTTCATAATTTCACTCAAAATGAGAAAATTTGATAACTATTTGGTTTTTTTGTTTTTGAATATTATGCTTATCAACCCTACTTCCACCCATAATTTTTTTTTTTTTGCTTTGTTATCTAACTTCTTCCTATTAAGTTAAAAAAAAAAAAAAATCAAAAAAAAGTTTTTGTTTTTAGAATTTGGCAAAAAAAAAAAAAAAAAGTCAACTATCCTTAACAAACCATTGTAAGAAAATTGGAACAAACAAAGACCAAATGATTATTCAACATGACCTTAAACTCCTCATTTATTTTATACCATGATCATGTTCTTTCTTTTTACTAGATAACGATGATAGCCATCCCAAACAGGAAAATTACCGCATAAAATCACGGTAAAACATCCCAGAGTTTGTCGATATTGATTAAATTAAGATGGATGTAATCTCATTCATTTCCTTGTGATCAAAATATCCTCCACATGAGTTATTAATATAGCTCAAGTTTTAACAAACGAGAGAAATTGAATAATACTATCCAAAGAAACGATTAAACTAACAAAGATCTACCTACATGAGCATAACTTAACATTTAAGGCATCATTTCCTTCTTTAAATTGGAGTTCAAATTCCAATCCCCACATTCGTTGAACTCAAAAAAGAAAAGGGAAAAGAGGAAAAGACCGGGTAGTTTAAGAATGTCAAATCATAGATTCGAATTTCTCCACCTTTAATGACTTTGGTCACAAATAAATGAATAAATAAAACATAGAGCATGAGTTATAAATACAGAATTCAGAAGCAATTGGTGGGTAATAAATACAGGGAAGAGCAATTAGAAATGTCACTGTTTCTCTTGCTATTGAACCAGAAAGGTAACAACAAGGAATCCAGCGAGTTAGGTTGATTAAATCACATGGCACACCAACAGCATCCGCACTATAATTTCAGGTCTGTAGCAGTTCAGTTATATTTAAACCAATTTCCTAACTTTGAATAACAAAACCAACAGAACTCAAAATGCCTCTGGCGATCAGGTACCTCTTTACTTCTGCACCTCGTTCCTAACTTTTCGCATCGTTCTGCATGCGACTTGTCAAAACCTTGACCAGACTTTCATGTTCTTTCTTGGCCCTTTCAGCGGATAGGATGGTACTGCGTGATTCCTCGTTTCGGAGGCAGCTTCCTCAGAATGAAGAGAACCAGGGAAGAAGGTAAGATCTCAACCAACTGCAGAGATGGAAAAACAAGTAAATTATTGTGCCGCTGACAATGATGTTTTGCACATTTTTCAGAACAAAAGAAAGTAGAAAATACGAAGGAACAACATAATGTATACAAAGAATAACCCCACATCATCAAACGGAACATTAAACTTTTTTAAGGGTAGGCTTGACCTTAAATGAAAAGGTACACACACCAATTTAGCTTAACAGAATTAACATTGAAGTCCCAAGGAGCAAAACCATAATACCAACACTAAAAGTAAATCCTTCATCGTAGAGTACTAATACTTGCACTAAATGCAGGAAATTCATCGTATTGATTAGAGTACCCCAAGTCACTAAAAAGATTCCAGTAAAAAAAATAACCACAAGTGAAATATCATGGCCACAAAATGTGCATTCAAATTCCACAATCCCATACTTACCAGGTAGTATATAAAATTTAGAACTGGATGATCCAAAACGTCGAGGTCTGCAGCTTGATTAAAAGCATTAAAGCACATCTACAACACAAGAAAATAAACCAAGATTAAAATGAATATAGAGTAGGAATCTAAAGCAATTGATAGGCAAAACAATATGCTGTTTATTTTCACAGTACAGTATATGCAGAAAGCAACTAGTGCTTCTCAAAAAAAAAAAAAAAAAACAAAAAAAAAAAAAAAAAAAAAAAGAAAGCAACTAGTGGATTTTAAGATCATAAACTAATATGGCTACAATAAAAGCCTTTATGTAACTTCAATAAATTATCCTCAATCCTTGAGAAAGGCATCATGCTTTTCATGGTAATTGGTTAAAGACCGAAATGAAAATGGATTTGAAATACATTATAAACACTTGGCCCTAGCCAACTGAGCATAGCCCAACTGGTTAAAGCATGTACCATCGACCAAAAGGTGTGAGCTATGAAGCACGGACACGCCAAAATGGGGGGAGGATCTGTCAGACACGCGTCGGACACGGATTCGTCCGGACACGTGTCCGACACGCAATTTTGCGTGTCCTATTTTTTTTTTTTTTTTTTTAATTTCGGACAAGCGGGGACACGGCTGGATATGCCCACGGACACACTCTGGAGTCTAGGCTGAGAGAGAGAGAGAGAGAACACAAAAACCTCTGGAAGTTTGCCGCCGCTTGTAGCAATTTTTTCTTCTTTTTTATCTTTTAAACCCTCCTTTTTAAGGTTAACCTAGATAAAAGGCCCAGCCAAATAAACCCTCCTTTTTAAAGTTAAGATAAAAGGCCCAACCCAATAAAAAACTGTTTTTAAATTAAAAAAAATGAATGATTATTAAACTACTCAGAAAATTTTATATATATACTATTTTTTTAAAAAAAAAATCTATATATATACTATTTTTTTTTTTAAAATATATATATATATATATTTTTTTTTTTAAAAAAAAAAAAACAACGTATCTTCAACGTGTCCATATCTTAGTTTTTTAGAATTTGACGTATCGCCGTGTCCTGTCGTGTCCGTGTCCCATGTCCGTGTCCGTGCTTCTTAGGGTGTGAGATTCAAATCCCCCACCCCTATTATATTGAACTCTATAAATACCCGTCCCTGGCACAGTACAACATATTGCTAACTGTCCATGTCAAAATGAGCGTAGCTTAATTGATATAAAGCTTGCACTAATGACCAAGAGGTCTGTGGTTCAAATCCCCCATTTTTCATATTGCCAAAAAAAAAATATTAACTGTCCATACAACTAACTTTTCTAAGTTGATTGTCTTCATATTTTATTTATTAAAATATCTTTCTATGCAAACTCACCCACATGCACATTCAGGTAACAAAAGCTAATTACAATTATTAGCACCTCCATTACAAATCACAATTTCCAAACATCTTAAATTTGTCCAAATATAAATATCTCAAAATTTTGAACCTATCATACTTCTTTGAGATGAGATCTTTCTTCTAGAAACCGATTTTAAAGATGAGAACATACTAAATCTAAAAGGAAAACTATCTAATGCAATCCTATACATGTACTTGGAACAATATGATTATAACATAATGACATTAAACAGTAAGAATAAAAGGGAAAGGTTCCGTTCAGCATTTGGTTAAATATGCAGTCACTCCTATTAGTACTGCATAATAACATTGGGCAGAAGTAGACTCACCATGATGCATCTGACGAGGAAACATGAAAAACATATAGTTGTCACATAGCCAACCTGTCCCACCCAAAACAAGTAAAAATGAGATTTGAGAAAAAGAAACTACAGAAGATTATAAAGACTCAAACTTCAAAAAATATGTCGATAACATCCTTATCAATGAATGTAAATACCTCTTGCAACTTCTTGCGTCTTCCTTTGGATTCCACGGGAAAGCGCTGTAACATCAAAAACAATCTGACCAGAGATGATTAAAGAACCATTAGCAAATTATAAGTAATGTCACAGACGAAGAATTTCCAAATCTGCCAGACTGCCACTTATGTTATAAAATATTACCGAAAGAGAAACCAACAAAAGTGAAAAGTACAAGAGATCAAATGACTAAGAATTCTACACAAAAGGGATATCATATGATGAGAAAAAAAAAAAACTCCTAAACTAAAAGTTGATACAATCACACACTCTGAACTTTCAATCTGAGAAATTACTCCTAAATTTTTGAAAATGTTACCAACCCTATTGTTATATCCCCATTAGTCATAGGGTTTAAGTTTCATAAGTTTGAAGGAAACAATTGCAGCAACCCTCATAATTTAGAAATACTATGGTGTTCCAACATTTTAGTGGTAGTTTGTGCATTTTCTAAATTTTTTAAGTTGCAATTAACGGAGTTCTAACAAGGTCTAATTGCAACAATCCCTAAATCTAGGGAGGTAATTGCTCAAATTGGATTTTAGAATTGTAGTCAGCACAGGAAAAATTTCCCACAGTTTTTAAACATTTTATTGTTTTATTAAAAAAAAAAAAATAGTTAATTAACAGAAATGTAGGGAAAATATACGTTTTTAAGTTAAAATTTAGAGAAAAAAATTTCTTATACGTTTTTAAGTTAAAATTTAGAGAAAAAAATTTCTAACTTATTTATTATTTTTAAATATTAATTTCCAATAATCTACCAAGCACGCTAACTTATTTATGGTTTACTTTCTAACCATAACCAACAGCCCTGTGCTGTAAATATTTTTTAAAAAATCAAGAGCATTCGGTACCCCATCCTTGATATTGTTTTGAGGAAAAAATTTCTCCATCCCCAGTCAAACTGAAAATTCCAGGGAGAAAAATTGTCATACGACTCATACCTAGGATGTAGGGAAGGTGTGAGAGGACAATTGAAGAATGGGCTCACCTTCAATGCCTCCCTCCACGTTTTTAGGAATGTGTCCTGGATTAAAGTTTAAATAACAGGAGCCTTTGTTTTAACTTTGTTGTGGCTCCCTTTTGTTCCTTTGGCCTATGTTCTGTTGGTGCATTCTTTCACTTTTCTTGATAAAATTAGTTTCACTAAGGTATCTCCTTCCTATTGATATCCAAAATAACGATAAACAGTAGCCTGAAGGCTTTACAAAGTCCAGCTAGCCGTTCAAGTTGTCTCTCCTTCCCTGTCACAAAATGCTACTAACAAGACAAAAACCTTACCCATTCTTGCCCGACAAACATATACCTCCTAACCATAGAAATGCCCCCTCTAATTAACTTTCAATTGGTGCAATTACGTTCTTGCCCTTTCTTACATATTTATTTACAACAGGGGCCTCAGTTTCTTATCTCTCTCACACGCACCCAAGAAAGAAAAACCCCTTAAAAGTCTTCATTAACTTTTCAGAATTGATAACGGTCTTCTCAACCAATCTATCTCAAGATCTCCAACCTCAATGACCAGTATCTAGCAACATCAAAATAACTGAAATTCTTCCACAAGTGGAAGAGTAACTTCACTGGGGACCACTAAGCAGAAATTTTATACTACACGTTTATTAAATCTAAAGGCAAATGGATTTTTACACAGACATGCAGCTTCCCTAAGCTAAATATCATATGTGGCATATATACCTTTAAAACACAGCAGCTGCTAACAAAATTAGTCCTCAATTAAAGATACACAAGCCACGTTTAGAAGTGCATGATGTTCACGGGTATAGGTATATATTAAACAAGCAATAAAATATCCATAAGTATGCATATCAATGTGATTGCACAGGCTTCCCTTGTAGTTAAACAATAAACTTACATTTTTTTCTTACTTCTTCACAACTGAAAAAAGGATTGTTTAAATATATGTAAATCATAAAGAAACAGAGAAAACAAAGCAGATTCTAATATTACCTTCCCCCATAAATAAGAAACCCGAGGGCAGCAAACAGAGAGACACTGGCAAAGAACATCTTAGAAAGGACAGCCAGTACATGAACAGGATTCCACCACAATATCAGCCACAAAACAATCTGCAAGCAAGTCAATAAAAATTTAAGAAAAAGAAAGGTCAATATTAATTGGGTAACATTGTTGGCTAGTAACTATGATAATGATGGACGTAGTAGGCAGAACACAAAAGGCTGCCAACACATGTATGGTTAAAGTCAATGATCTGCCTTACCATCCAACAAGCTTGAGCACTTATAATTCTCACCCATATTCACTAGATTATGTAATTATTGTAATAGATATTATGAATCAAATGAAAGAATTAAGATAATGGCACTGTGATAGGTATCTAGGGACTAGGATGTATTATTTATTTATAAGCAGACAAAGGTGAAGATATCACCATACAAGCTACAAGCCTATTTGAGAGGGAGAGGGCTGCTATCAACCAAAAACGCTCCACTAATCCCAAAATAACAGATACCTCACTCCCCTAGCTATAGAAAGACAGCACATCCTCCTTTATAAACTAACTTTCTTTCAATTTCCTCTTTCACCCTTTCTAGTATAAAAATTTACAATAGGCAGTTTAACAATACCCTTCATAGTATAAACATTTACAATAGGAGACCTAACACATCACTGATATTGTCATTTGAAAATACCACAACTAGCCAACACCCCAATACCCATGTTTGTCTTTAATGAAAAAACCAAGCTTTTGTTGAGAAAAGAAGAAAGAATACAAGAAATCCAACAAGGGCCAAAAGGTAAGAGCCAACAAAAATTGAGCCTACAAAAAACAACAGCCTAACAGGACCTCCCCCCTTAAACTCTCCACAACCCTAAAAATTCTATTTCTTCCTCTGAATTCAAATTCCCCAAAGAATTGCACAAGAACAAACCCTCCAAAAAGCCCTACACCTTCTCCTTGAAGGGAGGAAGAAGCTGAATCCCCTCTATCATCAAACAACTTTCCCTATTACAAACCAAACAAGCCCCAGAGGCCTCGTACAAGCAGTCCCAAACCAAGCGAACAAACTAACAACTCCAAAGCAAATGGTTCAAGTCCTCAGACGCCTCCCTATAACAAATGCACCACTGTGTCCCCAGGAAGAATAAGGAATGCCTCAGAATTTGGTTCATAGTACTGCACCCCTATGCCAGACTCAGACTTGTCACTCGAAGAATTTGACCTTCTTGGAAATACTAACCTTTCATAACAGGGAGAATAAAGGGAAAGTAGAGGGGCAAGGGCTACACAAGAGGCTGAAGAAAAAACCACATCAAGACCCTTTTGAATGATTACGGACCAACATCAAATATTCCAACTCCCAAGCCGAATAAGGATACTATCCAACAAAAAGATTAAAGCAGCAGCATCTATAGCCTCCATATTAGAAAAGGTGGATGAAATCCAAAGTTGTAAGAGGGGGAAGAGGCTAAGGAGGAAACGAACAAAGATATCAGACAAAACCTGAAGGATGAGATGATAAAGGTGAGGGGGCACAACATAGAAGTGTCTATCACCCACCCAACAATCCTCCTAGAAAAAGGCACTTGAGCCATCCCCAACGAGACAATAACATTAATTTTGAGGAGGGAAAATATAAGGATTTCAAGAACCACCTTAACCCACAATCCAAGGTCCAATCGAAAGGATAAGTTCCATACTTACTCACAATGACCTTATGCCACAAAGAGTTCGATTCTAGAGGGAAAAGGTCTACCACCCACATTTTTTGCCGGCTAATTTTCAACGTGGTAGTTGAAGTAACTTCCCATGACATATTGAATTGACTCCCTTACCCACATGGCTTAGAATCCCTGAATAAGGAAGGTTATGTTGCCACTATCCAAAAATGCCCATAACCACATCACAATGACCAAGTAAGCAAAGCCCACATGAATTTTTTGTTTGGAGTGTACATTTGGATTGAATACTTTTGAATTCCAATTAGCACATTCCCACCAACTTCCTCTGTCCAAAATACTTACCTAGCAACGGCTTATGGTCAATGTGAGTGTAGCATGCCCGTGCACAACAACCTACTAGCACATCTACATCACACACTTCAGTGCCAATGTGCATGGGGTATCACCAGTGACCATTCTCCCTACTGTGGCAGGTGAGTTCTTGTCACTTTGCATGTTCATGCCCACCAAAGGAAAAATGCTTTACAATGAACTATAAGGGGTATCACCAGTGACCATTCTCCCTACTTTGAGTTGTATGCTTGTGAAACTGTTATTTATCTTGAGTTGTATGCTTGTGAAACTGTTATTTATCTTGAGTTGTATGCTTGTGAAACTGTTATTTATCTTGAGTTGCTTGTGAAACTGTTGTTTATCTTATTGCTTTAAGCTGTATGCTATAGGGGATACAACTAATGGTCATCCTCCCTACAACATGTTTTTCAGTGTTTTTCAAAACCTTTTCTTTGACCACGTTTTCTAAAACCGTTTTCTCGTAGATATGGGTGGAGGTTGCAAGATGGTCTCGTTGTGACTTGTGCCATTGATATTCTTATTTCGAGTTGGCTAATTTGCTGGTGAGCTAAAGCAAGTGCCGCATAATCACCATGTGAGCCTCTTTAACCTGTGATTGTGACACATTCTTTTTGATATAGAACCAACCTTTCATTGAGAAAAAATGAAAGAATAATACAAGGACATCCAAAAAAACCAAAGGGACTCCCCTAAAACAGAAAAGAGCCTTCAGTCGAGTAAAATAAGATGTATATAATAATTACAAAATAAACTTGCATTTGACCCATGGAACCAACTTGCATTTGACCCATGCTTGCAATTCACATACACCTGTCTTTGTGCATCATCACAATCCTACATGGGCATGCATACACACTCGGGCATTGGCCTCAACCCACTTGTCCACGTTAACCATTGCCACATGTGTGGGGCACCAACACCCTACCAACACAAGTTGTTCCTTGCCTTACACCCATCTTGAGTGTGTTGCTTGAACACACTCTGACCTTGACTTGCAAGGCACACCAACCCAAGTGTCTTGAGATTAAGGATGTTAGAAACCACCGTCACTTACAACTCTCGATCTCCTTGTCAAGTATGACTTCATACATTACTCCTGAGCTCTTATGCCTTTCTTCACACACCTAGCTACCCCTTGTCACATGGCTAACCTCACTTGGAATAAATAAATAAGAAGAGTTACATAAAACCAAGATAAAAAGTGGCCAAAAGACCTGCAAGTTCTTCTCTTGGACTTTGGAGCCTCCATACATTCTAAATAGAGGGTGATCCCCTGCCTAGTCCCTTACTTTGGCCTCCAACCACCGAAGGGTCGAATGGACGGCCAGGTGTGCAACTTATCACTTACCATTGGCTGGACAAAAGATATTGCAAAGCCAACATCCTCCTTGTTAGGAAAACTAAGATCCCACACTCTAAGATAGGGCAATTCCTCTAAATTGTTGAAGATCACGATCACCCTTACTTGCACAAACGGCCTCCAAGGTCCACCCTTTCATCAAGCTTTTATATACTAATTCCATGTTGACAAGGTGAAGGTTACCTAGAATCCACCTTGTTTCTTGCTTAGCCAATTAAGTCATTCTCTTGCCTTAAATGTCACAAATTCTTCCGGCAAATTCTCAATGCAATCTCCCGTTTATATATTTATCTCCAATATTGTGTTGGTTACCATGTTGGTAACAAGTTAGCATAGGAAAATGCACACTAAGGAATGTACGTGCAGGTTCACATGTGCCTAAGCAGCACAATGACGCACATATGCAAATACACACATGCTAAGTCGAACACATGCAGGCGTCACATCACAAACAAACAAGCCCTGATGCATCAGCTCACATGTGGAAGCTTCAACTACAAATGCACGTGTGTACAGAACTCGAGGTAGATGTTGGGCAAGTAGTCTAAGTGCTAAAAGCTGGTGAGAATGAACCAATTTGAGTTCAAAAGTGCTCAATCTAAACATGGGCTTACTTACTAAGTGGTAATTATGAGGAGTTACACCCTACCAACAAGGTGCATGGAGCAACTGAGGGAAGTTTTGTCATAACAAAACATAACCAACCTTATTTAGAAATTCAAGGCCAACGACCTGAGGTGAGTGAATTCAACACGCCATGGGCAAGTACTACAATTACCACAATGAAACATAGTAGGCTCAAAACAAGGGTAGTGGGTATTTAGCTAATTCAGGCATTTTAACAAACAAGTGTTGCGTGTAACTATAAGTTGAGATGCTCTCACATAAATAGGGTGGCTTGTGAGCCATACCAGCGGGCCATTTTTTAGTAACACTTGCCTTTATAGAGAGTGAATAGAGGTTGGTAAAGGGTATTCTACCTAGTTTTGCGTGGGCTTCCTTGAATTGCAAGTACTTTTACCTTGTGTTCCCTTTGTCCTTTGTCTAGGTCTTAGTGCCACACAAGAGCAAAAATATTTGATTTGGATTTTAGCCTTTACTTATCTATTTTATATAGATATGAGTATAGATCTATAGTCTGATTAGAAAAAAAAAAACATGCTGCCTACAAACTAATCAAGAAAAAATGTGGGAAAAAAAAGTCTAAACAAAGTTAACCATTAAATGATTCTGGAAGAATAAACAGCTCTCAAAGAGTATGTTTCTCTTTCTCAGCGTTTCATTAAAAAAGAAAAAAAAAACTATAAAAAACTTCCAATTTTGACATATACGTGAAATGGCAATATGTTTTACCTGAATAACATAGACCACTGCATTTACTGTAAGAAAAGTCGGTCTCAACCCATCAGTTGATACAGCACGTGCCTGAGGAAAGTAATTTTGTAAGGTGTACACAAACGAATTTATCATATTTGCAAAAAAAAAACATTATAATTCAAAATAAAATGCCCACCTGGTAGTAAATCTCTGCCCAAAACAAAACCAATAGGGCATAAGTTGTGAAGAAGGCAAGGCTTGGCATGTCAAGCAAGATATGTTGGAGAATCTATTCAAGACACAAACAAGCGAAACATTAAATGTGTGATAGGAAAAGAAAAACCATAGAACAAAAAATTAAGAATCAAACCACACCGGTGGTTCCAAACTCTGCACGTCACGACGGAATACAAAAACAACCGCCCGCACTGCAGAAAGAAACATTTATTCACTTAGCCCTGAGATTCACGTAACTCACAAAACTAAAATAAAAGGTATGTAGAAAAAGAAAAAAAAAAACGGATAAAATAAACCTCCGTTCACCAAGAAATTGAGAAAATGGAAGACCTTCTGCGTGGTCCAACCATACTCCGGCACCCTCAATTGTATACGAACTAGTTGAACCTAAAAGCATGCATAAACATCCTAACATCAAACTTCCAAGAAAACCAGCAACTATTTGTATAATCGAATTCATAATGGAACAAGATTAAAATGATAACGAAAGCCCCATGTTTGGTTGCTCTTCGATCCTTTCCCAGCACAGAGACAGGGATTATCAATCAGAAACAATAAATTCCTTAAATAAAACCCCAAAATAAACCATTAGCATATTCAAATCCAGGTGAGTCAGATGCGGAATGAGCAAATAAGGCAATACAACAACGAAATTAACGAAACCATCAGCAAGAGATGCATGATAATCCAATATCCAATCGAGTAAGCAAAAACCCAATTCCCCAAAATTCAGTTCCAAAAAACACAGAGACGCGAACAAAAAGGTATCGAAAAAGAGCGAAAGAGCCTACAAGAGCGACGATGGCGACGATGCCATAGAGAGCGGCAAGGGTGAGGAAGATATGATCCTGCCAAAGGGGAGAATCGTTGATTTCTTGCCACCAAGTGGTTGCGTCGGTCAACAAAAACGCCGTCACCGCCGAATTGTCCAGGCCGACGCTGCTAGTCTCCATTAATCCTCCGCCGCTCTCTTCTCTTCTATCTGGAATCGAATTCTACAGAATGGGCCTTCCCCCGCGAAATTGAACGATGAAAAAGGGAAGAATTGTGCGATCAATGGACGTTATCGGGTGAGGCAGATGGGTTTGGTTCGGGTTTTGAGAGTGAATATTCTTCGTTCTTGGAATTGGGGGAAATTGGAAGGTGGTTTTGAGGCAAATATTCCTGCTGGTTAGCGGTTTATTAACGAAATTGGGGAAAGTACAGAATGTGATGCGAAAAATAGAGAGACCCCAAAAAGCCAATTATGAGCTAAACTAAACAAAAACAACACACATTTCTCTCTCACCGCCTAAATACTAATTTAATTGATGTTAAAATATTTATTTTAAGGCTAAGCTGAGTTTGGCATAAGCACTTTTTTTTTTTTTCTTTCTTAAAATATCTTTAATAAAGTGGTTTTAAGTGAATTAGTTTTATGCCTTTGGTTGCAATTTTTTTTAGTGATTCTAATTAGGAGTTTGTTTGGTTATTTTATATTAAGGGGTTCTTCAAATGTCGAAGTGTTGGTTTGTGATTTGAAAATTGTTTTTTAGAATAAAAAATTCTACAGAAAACAAAAATAAATTTCTTATTTCCATAATATTTGAAAATACGTTTGGTTCCAATTTAAAACTTTAAAATTGAATTCAATTTTTGAAAATTGTGTTCAATTATGAGAAAATATTAATATATGTTTGGTAAAATTCATTTTTTTTTAAAGAAAAAGTTAATTTAATGTGATTATTGCTTCTAGCAAAGCTTCGACTTTGCTTGCTTGTGCAAAGGTTGAAAGTTCTTTTCGCCAGAGGCGGATTTACCTTGGGCCCAGGGGGCTCAAGCCCCTCTTGAATTATAAAGTTTTTAGTATTAGTATATATATAATCGCTTATTATAGTATAACTGTTGCGTTGCCGTGTTGGTTTTGGCGCCTCAGCCCCTCCTGAATTGAGCGTGCATTCCGTGGTTCAGGTCTTTCTTTATTTTATTTATTTAAAAATGCATGAAAAATAGCTCTTTAATTTTTTTTCACCCTTCAGCGTGTTTTTAATCTTTTTCTTGAATTTCTTGAACATATATATATATATGCACACAAGAAAAAGATTAAAATAATGTGATCATTTTATTTATTTAAAAATATATACAAAAACTATTTTTCTAAAATTGACTTTTGTAATTCAAAAAAATTATATTTTATAAATTTAAATGGTAAGCTATATTTCCTTTAAAAAAATTCTAGGCATAAATTATTTACAAATATGAAACTATAAAAAATAGATTAAATTACAAATTTCGTCCCTAGACCTAGATAGTATCAAATAGGTTCAACTTTCAATTTTATGTGTTAATCAATCTCTGAACTTTTGAAGGTGGTGTTTAAATGTTCAATTTTATGCCTAATAAATTCATGAACTTCCACACCAAAAAAAAAAAACAAAATCATCAACTCTCAATTTTATACTTATTAAGTCTTTGACCTATTCAACATTTTTTAAAACTCATGAATTTATTGAACATAAAATTGAAAGTTTAATATTATATTAGAAAAAAAAATCAATTTTATGTCTAATATGACTGTTAATTTTTTTTTTAAAAAAATGTTGGACATGTCAAGGACTTGTTAGAGACAAAATTGAAAATTTAGAAACCTATTTGACATTTTTAAAGTTCGAAGACCTATTTTAACAAAATTGAAAGTTCTAGGGCCCATTAGACACAAAAATGAAAGTTCATGACCTAAACTAGTAATTTACCTTAATAAATATATAATATTATAATTTTTAATGTAATTTATTTTTAAAATTTTTTACATCAAATATAAACGGAAATGGATAGAAATATTTTAAAAATTTTGTTTCGTTATTTTTTTAAAATTAATTTCATAATATTAAAACTTACATATGACAATTGAAATGAATTAGATTAGTAATTAAGTTTTCATTTACGAATTTTTAAAATTACTTACTTGTAAATTACTTTTCCGGAATTTAAGGGAAGCCCCCCCTAAACAAAAAAGTCTGGATCCGCCACTGCTTTTCGCTATGTCCAAAAGCTTCCCAAATTCATAAGTCTCGCATATTAAGCGCAGTTGATATGCGGCTACGACTAGGCAATTATATCACGCCATAAAATGAATACAAGCATCCATCTAGTTCCATTCTATACCTTACACTGCCCTCCCTTTCGTATGTATTGATCGCTATCCATTTTCCTTACATTCATCCCGAGAATGGAGTTATATCGAAAAAGATTTCAAACTAATATTAATCTTCTATGTTCTCACCCTCCCTATTCTCTAGCAACTTCAAGGCAACCAAAGGGGACGTAAGGAGAGATATGGAACAACTTCCAAGTTGTGACAACCCAGCAGCAGCAACAATCTACCTCTCAGCAAAGAAAGTTTCTTGTTAACAATTTTGAAGAATAAATACTTTACATACACACACATATATTCATGTAAATAAGGTGCAATTAAATGAAGCATAATAACAAAGGTTATAATTTATAAGAGGAATAAATACAAGTGGTACAATTTATAAGAGGAATAATACATCAAGAGAAGGTAATAAGAAATATTTTCCATAAGAGAGAAAAATAAGTCTTTTTCGATAAGAGAAATGAAAATAAATTTTTATTTTTGTTCATCTTCCTTTTGTTGTGGATTGAATTAAATTGGTTATTGATTTAAAAAAAATAAAAATCTAAATTCCATTAACGAAAGAGAAAACATTTACTTGATTTTTATGTATTCATTTTTAGGGAGATATTAGGAATCAATGTTGTTGGAATTGATTCTTAAAAAAATTGTTGAAATTGAAATTACATATAGATAAAGATACAAGATAGTTGTATTGTGTGAAACTTTTGATTTGTTGAGTGGAGAAGTACAAATCATCACTATCAATAATACACACTATTTATACAACAATAATTTGTATTTTTTTCTTTGAATCGGGGAGAATTTAGATATCAAAAATAGAAAATGTTGTTTATGAATAATGCAACATTGTTTAATAGAAAAAAGGACGTGTCACGTGTTTTTAAACCTGTAACCCATGTGTTTCCATTATTTTGAAAAAAAAAATTAAAAAACAATGAAAACAACATTTTATCGTTTATGAAATATGTCATTTTTTTAGTTGTTTTTTCAATTTTTTTTTGAAAATAGGTATATTAAACACATTTTCATTTTTTCCTTGTATTTTTTTTTTATTTTCGAAAACATAAAAACGAAAATGGATCATGAACCAAACGGGGCCTAAATTACCATAAAATGATTTTTAAAGTGTGTGTTTGAATTAATGATGTGCAAAATGCTAACCGCAAGTGTACGGGTCAAGTAATAATATAGTGGTATGACCTGAATACTTTTGCCCAATTTTATTTAGAGATAAAAAATGAATGAAAAATTGAAATAAAAGGTAATGCAAATTAAAGGTCGGAAATTCAATTGAAAGAATTATTAGGGAATTGATTTCGTCAATTTAGATTAGGATTAATTAAAGGGAATGAATTCTAACGTGCAATTATTTTATAAGTCTAAGAACCATAAACCACAACTATCTCTCCCGAGCCTAATAGATTCTCTTGCATACAATTAACTTGATATCCCTATCTAAGTTCATTAGCATGCAAGACATTGAGTTTAGTTCTTTTAACAACTTCCAAAGCTATTCTAAATCTCCCGATCTTAGAATTCAACTTTAGTCATGAAATTAGTAAAGTCTAAGCTAAATCCCCTCTCCCGAGTAAAATTCAACACTTAAATCATTCTACTAGCGGCCAATTAATTGAAAGCATTTAAACATAATTGCATAGATAGATTAAAAGCACAATACATCCCAATAATCAATCCATAATCATAAACGACTACATCAATCCCTAAGAAACACGTCTAGCTACTCATACATGGTGTTACGATACAAGTTAAACATGAAAAGCCATAAAAACTAACTAGAGGTAAGGAAAAGATAAGGAAAAACTCAATTCCACCGAAACCGCACGTCCCCGTCATGATCTCCACACGTTCTTGAGTGATTCCCGCTCCTTGGTCTTGCTTCAGCTCCCACAGTCTCTAATCGTTTTTAGGTCTAAAATCTCTCCAATTCAACTCCCCCAATTTGTAGCACATCATATTCTATTTATAAGGAAATTGTCGGCAGCGTCGAGACGCTAGGGACAGCGTCTGACGCTGTCCTATTTGTCACCCTAATTAGAAAAGGAAATTTCCTAGTGTTGAGACGCCAAGAAAGCAGCGTCTCAACACTAGCTCTCGGGTCTTCCACTATTGACAAGCCTCCAACTTGATTCCTCTTTTCTTCTTTTGCTCTTCTTTAAGTCTCGAGCACCCGATTATCTCCAATTTCTCTAATTTAGCTTCAACAATCAATTCCTACAAAAAAAAAAAAAAAAACATGAAAGTGCATTAAATTGGCCAAATAGTACTCAAAGACCAACTAAAATTAACCGGAAAAAATAGCTTGCTATCAATTAACTCGTGAAAAAAAAAACGGATTTCTTTTGTGTAATTAACCATTCCTTTTTCTTTCAAAAAGAAATGAAATTATATTCAAATAAGCAAATATGTCATGGTTAAAGGAGTCTATCCATCGCATATAGGCTTTAAGGACATCGTGACATAACCGTCGAGGTGAAGTAGGGACCTAAAAGATCGAATGGAAAGATACAAAGACTTTGTGAGTGATTAGGAAGAATCAAAAACATTTTTTTAAAAAAATCTAAAGTGTTCGACAAAAGAAAAAACCACTCTTGAAATAATTAGATTGGTTGATAATTATTTACTCAATAATTAAGGTAATTATTTAAAAATTATTTTAAAGTAATTTCCAATTCATCAAGGAAGGAAAAAAAAAAACCTCCTCATATTAAAAAAATTCTAAAATTCATA
Organism: Luffa aegyptiaca; assembly: GCA_017139565.1. NCBI lineage: Eukaryota > Viridiplantae > Streptophyta > Magnoliopsida > Cucurbitales > Cucurbitaceae > Luffa > Luffa aegyptiaca. The sequence continues at coordinate 23,795,746 of CM029407.1, forward strand.
TGAAAACCTCCCAAGAATATTGAAACTACGAATTCCCCTCAAAGCTTCTCATCTTCCCCTCTTCTCTTTATAGTAATTTGACATTTGTATGGTCACTTTGTGCAACCAAGCAAAGTTGTTATTAGAATCACTTTTTAAGAAAATGTAACCAAACACACGAGTCTTCAAATAAAAATCACTTTTAAGAAAATGTTTTTAAAAACAATATTTAAAAAAAATTAAATTAGTAGACATGTCAAATGCATCCTAATTGCTTTTAAGTTACTATTCCAAGAATTAACATAGCAAACTTCATAAAGAGAAACATTTTTAGTCATCTAAATATATCATAGATCTTGTTTAAGTAATTTTCAAATTTATTTTTGTTCATTTCAAATTCTTGATTTTATCTTGATTGTATAAAAATTTGTCATTTAGGTTCTAGCATTAAAAAATGTTAAAATTTGTTAAAAAAAATTAATGTATCGTTAAATTAACATCTTATTAACATATTATACGCATTGACATGTCACTTAAGATGAAAAACTCAACCGTCGCTTATCAACAACATTTATCTCTTTCAAGCAACATGTCCAAATAGCACATCATTTTCAAATATGTTTACAATCAATAATTTATTATGGATACCTAAGTTTTAAATTAACAAGTAATCACATTTTTTTAACCTAATAGCTTAATTGAGAATTGTAATCCACTAAAGATAATTTTGAAATTTTGTATGATTAAAAATGAAACTGATAATGACCTAAAACAATTCTGGATTATTTGATACATTTAAGCTAATTAAATATTTAATTATAAAAGTTTTGGTTTTTTTTTTCTTTTCGATTTGCACCCTATTCTTTTAATAGGGTCAATGTGGACCGGTTTGAAATGACTTTTTAATTGTTTAAAAAAGAGTTTTTAAGTGATTAAAAAAATATTTTTAAGCATTTGGAAAGTTATTTCGTCAAATAGGACCAAACATCTCGTGTTTTGATTTTTTAAAAATTAAGTTCTTATTATCACTAAAAATGTTGTAAAATTCTAGCTAGGTCAAAGTACCATTTTGGTCTTTTATTTTGGGTTTCTTTCATTTTAGTTCATGTACTTTCAGATATCCAAATTTAGTCCATATATACTTTCAATAAAGCTTAAAATTGGTACCTATAGTTTGAGTTAATTTTTATCCAAATTGGTTAAATAATAATAATAACCATCACAAAAAAAAGACAAAAATATAAATACATTTCCAAAATCTGTAGAAGGAAGATTGATAACGACTATCCAAATTGGTTCAATAAAGGATTTGATTGAAAAAATAAATCATACATAAAAGGATAAAATTACAATTTAAAAGGATTATGGACCAAATTGAAAAAAAAAAAAAAAAGACTCAAACATCTGGCACTTAATTATACATTTACCCTAATTTAAAGTTGAATAAAATTTTTATATTATTTTATGTAACTAGCCAACACTCTCAAACCATATCATGTTTAAGCATCACTTGAGAGCCTAATTATTATTCCAATGTTGAGGTATTATTCCAATGTTGGCTTTTGTTTCTTTCATCAAGAAACGGTGGAGCATGCTCTTTGTAGGTGCAAACGCGCGAAGAAGATTTGTGATGCTATATCCCCTCATATTATCGATGGTATGCCAATGGGGAATAGTTTCTCTGACCGAATCATGATGTTGGCAGATAGGTTGTCACAGGAGGATTTTGGAATAGTATATATTTCATTTTGGGCCATTTGGAATGATAGGAACAATTTCTGTCATAACAAGCCGAGATTCCAAAGTGGGAGAACACATGTGGATTCAACAGTATTGGAGGGAGGTGAATGGGAAACAAACTACTCAATTGTCAGGGTTGGAAAACAGGGGAGTATGGTCACAGGATGAGATTCATGGAGTAACCATACTTACGGATGTCGCTTTAAATTCGCAAGGAGGAGATAATTGAATGGGAGTTGTTATAGAAGATGAACGGAAGCAAATAGTGGTTGCAATGATGTCTTGGAATCCGAATCCTTTAAGTGTTTTGTCACTTGAAGTTTTCAGGCTATTATGCAGGGAATTAAACTACTTCAATGGCTGGAGATTTCTCAAGCCACGTTATATTCTGACTCTCTAAATGCAGTAAATATGATTAGTGGTGACACTGAAGACCCATCAACGGAAGTTAGACATTGGATTATTCAAATCCAGGACATGTGTAAAACTTTCACATCTTTAAGAGTCTACCATATTGCTAGGAGAGATAACTGGCGGGCGGACAGATTGACAAAAGAAGCATTGTGTCAAAGGAATTCAATGTTATGGATGTCAAATTTTCCTTCATGGTTAGTTTCAAAGGGTCAAAATGCCCATTGCAAATGTATTGAGTTTTGTAAGTGTTATCATTAAGTAATGCAATTTCTCTTTTATAAAAAAAAGAAAAGGTGAAAATTTGAAAATAAAACAGAATGTATTATAAAATTAAAAAAAAAAAAAAAAAAAAAAAAAAAAAAAAAAAGTCAAACTCAGATGCGCACATCATGGTAAGACAAATTGCACCAGCCGGGAATCGAACCCGGGTCTGTACCGTGGCAGGGTACTATTCTACCACTAGACCACTGGTGCCTTTTGTTTTATATATCGCCTAAATTTAAATTAATTATAATATAATTGTAAGAAGGTTTTAAACCCACTTGTCATGTCGCATAAATTTTATTCACTTTTGGCCTTCCGAATTTCAAAATGGAAATTTCACTACTTTTCTCCATGCCTCTTCATTTTTTTTTGGGATGAGAAAAAGCCTCTCCATATCTTTAATCCTACCTTTTTTCGGTTTTCCTTTGGTTTTATTACAAGTTTGGTTTCTGAACTTTTAGTGTTGTATCAATCAAGTCTCCAAACTTTAAAAATGTTTAATAGGTCTCTAAACTTTTAATTTTATATCTAATAGGTCCCTATTCTTTCAATTTTGTGTCTAATAGACCCTTGACACATTCGAGATTTATAAAAATCAACCAATCTATTAGATATAAAATTGAATTTTATGTCTACTAAGACCTTAAACTTCCAATTTTGTACTTAGTAGGCGAGTGAATTTTAAAAAAATATTGAATAAGTCAAAGCCTTATTAGACACAATTTTGAAATTTGAGGGACTTATTGGATACAAAAGTAAAATTTTAAGGCTCGTTTGATAACCATTTGGTTGTTAAAAATTAAACTTGCAAATACTACTTCCACTTCTAAATTTCTTTGTTTTGTTATCTACCTCATTCCCTTGTTTTCAAAAACTAAGTCATGTTTTGTACTTTTAAAAAAAAAAAAAAAAAAGTCATGTTTTGTAAACTAACCAAAAAAAAAAAAAGTTTTCAAAAACTTGTTTTTGTTTTTGAAATTTGGGTAAGCATTCAAATGTCCTCATTAAAGATGAAGACTATTGCAAGAAAATTGGAAGAAAACAAACATAATTTTTAAAAACCATAAACCATAAACCAAATGATTATCATATGAAACTTTAATGATCTACTTGATACTTCTAATTTAGGAATCAAATTGACACAATCCTAAACGTTGAGGGATTAAACCAGTACTTGAGCCTTTTCCTTTCTTTTTTTTTTCCTCTATTTTTTTATGTGTCTTCATCTTCAAATTCCAGGTCATGCACGCAAGCTGCATACCCTCTGCAACCTTCTTAAGTTTCTTTCCGAATTCTCTGAATCTTGCCGTTTGGGCTTCCACAAGAGGTTCATGAATCAGTCTAGGTACGCCTGAAATGGTTTTCAATTTCTTTGATCTGTTTTCCATCTTTCTTTCTTCTTTTTTTTTTCCTCATCAAGTTAATTTGAATTGCGGATGGTTCCGATTAAATTCGATTCATATGAATTTGTATATAGAAACATACATTTAGACTCATTTATTTATGATTAAAAAGCACGATTAGAATCGTTTGGTCCTGCATTTTGCTATACCTCGTACCAGTGGCGGATCCAGGAATTTCATACAGGGGGGCACAATATGGATTTGGAGAAACTAAAAATTTTATACCTAGGCTGCTGAAGAAACATTAAACTAGCTGAAGAAACATTAAACTTTGACCTAATTTCCAAGTCTGATGACTGATGGGTGGGCCTTAATGTGCAGCAATTTGGGCTTATGCGCAGGTATGAAATTTTCGGAATTTCGGAAAAAGAATATAATGTGCGTTCACCGTGGCTTGATACTAGGACATCACGCACTCGTAGTGTCCCCCCAACCAATGATCCAAGCACTCTTTTTGATACATATTACGATTTTTATATATTAATATTATAAAAGTTGATTTATATTATATTAAAAATATAAAGACGGGATAATTTGAGGGGGGGCACGTGCCCCCCTGGCCCCTTCATAGATCCGCCCCTGCCTCGTACCATACAATTCGTGTATCATACAAGTTTAATAACATTGTCAATGACTATTTCACTCGTCTGAGTAACAAAATTATGGAATACATTAAAGTGATATTGTAACAACCCAAAGTAAAAAAAAAAATTAGTTGTTTTGTTTTTACTCGGCCAGGGAGGGAGAAAAGGGGGCATTCACACATTTTCCCCCCCAAATTCGGTCAGTGGGTCGTTTGTAAAAAAAAAATCTTTTTTGAAAACCCTTCCCCGAACTCTCTCACTCTCACCGTCTCTCTCTTTCGCTCTCTCATCGCTCGCTTCTTCTCTCGTCTCTGCAGCATTTCGCCTCTGCCCAGAACACAGAGCCATTGTCAGTTATCGGAGAGTGTCGCAACGCCGCCGCGAGCCGTCGCCTTCGGTTAATTCTCCCTCCCTATCTTTTGATTTTTTCCTTTCTCTTTCGTTCTCTCTCTTCTTCGCTGGTTTCTCTCTCTAATGCTTGACTCCTCTCTATTGTAGCACCGCCTCCATCGCTCATCTCGTCGTCGTTGCGTCACTGGGAGTCGCCGTCGGTCTCGCTCGTCTCTCGGTAAGATCTCTCTCTCCGTCACTTTCTCTTTCAGTCCGTGTTTGTTTCTCTCTCTCTAAACCATCCAACAACTTTTTTTTTTCCCTTTGCCAGTTCGTCTCTCTTAGCCCCGTTGCGCCGCCACAGCCACTCCGAGATGCCATCGATGCTTTGAATCTAGTCGCTGCCGCTGCCCGATTTTCCAGCTAATTTGATTTCTAGAAGGATTGATTTGGGGTAAGGATCGATCATCCCAATTTTCTTTTTTAGCAAAGTAACGTTTCTAAATGTCGGCCTCTATGGATGGATGGCAAGTTGATTTATATGGCTTAAGTTCTTCTCAGAATCGATTTGATTAAGGGAAAAATAGAAGTTTCACCAAAATCTCAATTGGGTAAAAAAAATTCAATTGGCCCTAAGCTTCTGTATCTTTATCTTTGGCAGTACTAAGTTAGGACCTAATTTATTATTTGAAGGAATTGAATCCCAGCAGAAGCGATTTACATTGTGTGTGAATGAATTTAAGTCAATTAAAATACCGTACATTGGGCAAAATAAAACGCAGCAGAACAATTCTACAAATTTAGATAGATTAAGCATACTGATTTGTATTCTAAACAGTTTAGAATTTAGGGAACTTACGTGATGGAGACCCTTCACAGCACTATGCTCCATAAGTTAAATCACGAACACTGTATTCCACCAGTGAACACCACCAACAGCGACCACCCACTATTCTCTTGGATTTTTGAGATTTGTGGCTTGTGGGAACCCAAAATGTGTCTTGGAAGGGAAGTAATTTTACAACATTCTATTTGCTATCTTTTTAAGAGAGAATGAGAGTTAGAGAGATTCATCGTTTTGTGTTCACCAACCAAGAGAGAGAGACTTAGCATTTTTTTACAAAATACAGAACCGTTTCTGTATAACTTCCACATGTTGGATGTAGGGCACGAGGGGAGTAACTTCTGGGATTAATCTTGGCTATTGATTATCATTAAAAAGATCTGGACTATTAATTATTATCATATATAATAATTAATAATCCAAATAACTATACTTTATATCACTGATTAATTTAATTAAACCAACTTTAATTAAATTAATTATAACATATAGTTTTAGTTCAATTAGATCATATTCAATTGAACTAATTAGGCCAACCAATTAATTCATAATTAATTGTTCCCCACATTAAGTAAATATCATATACTTAATTAATTTTACATTTGAATCATATTCAAATGTGCCTCTCTCTTTTGACCTATAGTTTTAATGTGCATCAAATGTATATTAATTATGAACTATAGTATTAATTTGATTAAATTTTAAAAAAAAAGTATTAATTTGATTAAATCATATTTAACCGAATTAAACTAAATTAAATTAATTAATTCTCAAATTAATTAATTCATGAATTAATCAAATATCACATATTTAATTAATTTCATATTTGAAATCATATTCAAATGCATTCTCTCATATACTATAGTTTTAATATGAATCCTTATTCATATTAATTTTAACCTATAGTATTTTTATGAATCTAATTCATATTTAATATTTGACCTCCTTCAAATATTTAATTCTCTCATAAATTAATTCTGAATCACATCCAAAATTAATTTTATTATAAAGTTTAATTCAATAATTAAACTTATATTATAATGTATCTCCATACATTATATTTATTGCATCAAATACAATTAACTAAAATTTCCTTAATAGTCAAGACTAAATAATCTCAGAACCCATTACGAGCTAGTAGGTGGACCTAATGGACCTACATATCAGAAGCTCCAACGATACGAGATTAATTGGCTAAACTCATTAACGAAGTTAATCAACAATCGCTAACTGTGGGTCACTCCACTAAAGACCCATAGCTGCACTCTTCTCATTGTAGAATATTTCTGTGTCCACGGATATCGATCATACCGGTAAGTCAATCCTTCACGAGTGTTCGTAACTCTAGCCGGGTCAAATTACCGTTTTACCCCTGGGTTACCTCTGGATCCTTAAGTACCAATGATCCCTCTAATGAACAAGCTGTTTAGGATCCAACCACTAAAAAAAAGTTCCTCTCAGGCCAGGAGAAGACGACACGCCTTTGTTCAAGACCCGAAATCAGCCCCTAAAGGAACACACATCTACTTACCCCAATAGGGGAAACAGTGAATTCCATCTTGTACTGTTATGTTCCCAGCCCCCACTCGGTCTTGCCCCTGAAATGGTAGGCTTATTGAGTCGACGTACTAGTCATTCTCACCGATACAAATCTAAGGACAATCCCTTATGAAAAGAGGTTCATAGCAGACTCAGAATTCAGATTGAGTTACCTAAGTCATCCTATTGAAATAGAAATCTAAACTAGTCAACGGTGTTACATCTAGTGGCTACTATTTTGCGGTCCGGTCTTATGCAAACTCATTGCATATGATACCCCCACTCGCATGTCTCCTACATGGATACTTTGGATCAATGCATCTATATCGAATACAAAGCGGGTCATATCACATAGTGTCACCAGGATAAGGTACCCAACCTTATCCCTATACTATAGACCATTTAGGTTGTTACTTGAACACTAATCCCCGTATGTCCCCACATACTAGTCCAAGCTTCATTTAAACAACCTTGGATCTTAGTTTATTGGATTTAGGGTTAATTAATGAAAAACTCGATTATTCAATAACAAATTACTGAATTACTCAAATAACACTTTATTGAGGTTAATTAATTTGTATCATTTACTATCTACGAGTTGTAGGGCATAAAACCCAACATTATTAAATATTAGGAATTGTGGGATTGCTAGGAAACCTATGGGCCAAGCCATTTTGTTATGTATTGAATTATTGAGGTAAGTAACTTACTGTTTTGGACTGTATATAAGAAATTTCTATTTAGTTGGCTGCTCTGAATTGATTGGGAAAAATCATGAATGCCTCTGTTTGGAATTTAGTGCATGTTTGTAGGAAATATTTGTTTTGTGATATGGTTAGGCCAAACATGTTAATGTATGATTATTGTATATTTTGGATGGCTGACATTGAATGTTGAATTTTAGAAATTTGTGGTTCTCTATAGAATTTTGGATGCCAATCGTGGTTTCTGTACTTGAATGAGATGAGATGTGATGTAGTGAGGGCATGTTATATTAGAACCCTTCAGAAACCTTTAGGGGAAGTGATAACTCTCCAAAAGGGAGTTATTTAGACCTTATTTCTATATTGATTTGCGTGTCTTTTGTGCTTAATAGGGTTGCTTTTAGATAGATATTATATGTTTTAACCCATTTGGAAGAATGGAAGCTTTGAAAATTATTTTGTGCAGAATATGTTGCTGGGCGACTTGAGGGAGCAAACTCTGTGCTGGAGCAAAGCTGGGAGCAAAAATTGCCACGTCACAGCTCGTTAGCTAATTTAACAAACTGAATTCTGTTAAGCTAATCTCGGGATAAAGGAGCAAGGAGAGCCATCCACGATTCAAGCTTTCCTCAACTCTATAAAAGGAGATAGCCGCCCAAGTCAAAATTCATTCCATCTTTGGGAGAAACATTCCATTCTTGGAAAGGTTACTTCCACCTTTGGGAGCCGAATAGAGGAGAGATTGGAGACCATCAAGGAAACCATCATTTGCAAGCTGATCAAGGGAATTAATATTTTCTTGTATTATTTTGTGAATATGGATATGCTTACTCAGATTGTAACGTGTGTTTCCGTGCATTTTATGAACTAAATAGCTTTAGGCGTTGGTTAGGAGCATGTAATTGTCGTGCTTAATTTTTAGTAATAAATATTGATTTGATACATCTTGATTAATTGTTGTGTTCATTTCTATTTTATGCCCGCCTGGCCAGCCAGTATGAATACCTCTCTCTAGTTTCAGGGATGATTTAGGGAGTGTGTGGCGGTTAATCACACTAAATCATTGTATATTGGTGAACGGCAGTGACTGAGCTAGGGATAGCCTGTTGCCTAGTGCTTGATCGGTAGAGCTGCATTGGAGTTGAAACATATTCTAAAAAAATCGAAGTTCTGGGAGGAATTCGCTAATAAGACTGCGAGAGTTTTGCATGATCAATAATATTGCTAGAGCATCTTTTAAAACAATTACTAAAACCTGACCAGCGCCTGTTTCTAATCTGTCTGCCTATTTGTTTATTTTCTGCTCTGTCATTTCTTTTGCTTCAACATTCTATAAAAACCAATCATTTTAACCATTCTTGAAACCATTGAAAAACTAAACAAAATAGATAAAGTGAAAGCTAATTCAGACATTGGATTCGATAAATACTTATTACTTGCTGCGGACTGTGTATACTTGCACAGAGTTCTAGCTTGATCCAGAAATCGAGAGGACATTCAGGATAAGAAGGAGAGAGCAGCGTAGACAGCAAAATCAAATGGCTGACGTGCCGCGTCTCCCGCAGGGTCTAGAAGATCCAGTTGATCCCCAACAGAATCGTGTGCTGCACCAAAACCAGCCGCTGGAGCAAAATAGACAGCAAAATAATCAGGCTGAGAATCCTATCTTGGTAGCGAACGATAGGGCCAGAGCCATTCGAGCGTATGCTTTTCCAATGTTTGATGAGTTAAATCCAGGGATTGTACGTCCTCACATTGAGGCAGCAAATTTTGAAATGAAACCAGTAATGTTTCAGATGTTGCAAACTGTGGGGCAATTCCATGGTTTGTCATCTGAAGACCCTCATTTACATCTTAAGTCTTTTTTAGGAGTTAGTGATTCTTTTGTAATTCAAGGAGTGCCTAGAGATGCCCTTAGATTAACTTTGTTCCCGTATTCTCTTAGGGATGGAGCAAAGGCGTGGTTAAATTCTTTTGCTCCAGGATCAATTAGGACATGGAATGAGTTAGCAGAAAATTTTTTGAGTAAATATTTCCCACCAAATAGAAATGCTAAATTGAGGAGTGAAATAGTAGGGTTTAGACAACTTGAAGATGAGACTTTTAGTGAGGCTTGGGAGAAGTTTAAGGAGCTTTTGCGAAAGTGTCCCCACCATGGTTTACCACATTGTATCCAAATGGAAACATTTTACAATGGGTTAAATGGAGCAACCCAAGGTATGGTTGATGCTTCGGCTGGAGGGGCCTTTTTGGCAAAAACTTTTAATGAAGCCCATGAAATTTTAGAAAGAATATCAACTAATGGTTGTCAGTGGTCGGATGCTAGAGGCACAAATAAAAAATTTAAGAGTGTGTTAGAGGTTGATGGTGTGTCTACCATTAGGGCTGATATTGCAATGTTAGCTAAAGCTCTTAAAAATGTGACAGTGGTTAGTCATCAGCAGCCACAAGTTGTGGAGCCTGCTGCAGTGGTGAACCAAGTTGCAGTGGAAGCATGTGTCTATTGTGGTGAAGAGCACAACTACGAGTTTTGCCCGAGCAATCCAACTTCTGTGTTTTTTGTAGGTAATCAGAAGAACAACCCGTATTCTAACTTTTATAATCCAGGTTGGCGCAACCACCCCAACTTCACATGGGGAGGACAAGGAAGTAATGTGCAAGCACAACAAAAGGTGAACCAGTCAGGATTTGCTAAAGCGCAGGTATTGCCCCAGCAAAATAAGCATGTTTTGCCCCAGCAAAGTTCGGAGAGTTCTCTTGAGGCAATGATGAAAGAATATAGGGCTCGTATAGATGCTGCTATTCAAAGTAATCAAGCTTCAATGAGAGCCCTGGAATTGCAAATGGGCCAGCTAGCTAATGAGCTGAAGGCAAGGCCTCAAGGGAAACTTCCTTCAGATACTGAACACCCTAAAAGGGAAGGTAAGGAGCAGGTAAAGGCAGTGACTCTAAGGAGTGGTAAGCCACTAGAAGAGAGAAAAGAACCTAGTAAAACCCAGAATGTAGAGAAAAATTGTGATAAAAATGTTGTTGTTGAGAAAGAGTTGGAGTCTGGTCAGGGTGCTGGAGGCAGCGATAAAGATGCTGGAGCATCTGGTTCTGTACCAGATGTGGAACCACCTTATGTGCCGCCCCCACCTTATGTGCCACCTCTACCTTTTCCACAAAGGCAAAGGCCTAAGAATCAGGATGGTCAATTTAAAAAGTTTTTAGAGATTCTTAAGCAATTGCATATAAATATCCCTTTAGTAGAAGCTATTGAGCAAATGCCTAATTATGCTAAATTTCTTAAGGATATTTTAACTAAAAAGAAGAGGTTAGGTGAGTTTGAAACTGTATCTCTTAATGAGGAATATAGTGCTATTCTTAAGAATGGGTTACCAACCAAGGCTAAGGATCCAGGGTCATTTACTATCACTACAGGAAAAATCACATACGATAGCATTCAAAAAACGCTATCGTAAGGCTACGATAGCGTTTTATGAAACGCTGTCGTAGCCCATGTTATTGAAAGTATTGGACTTTTAATAGCGTTTTTTTACCGCTATCCAAAATGCTGTAGAAAGTCTATTTTTATTGCGTTATTTTTAATGTTATGAAAACGTTTCATTGCGTTAAAAAAACGCTATGATTTCTCTTTCATAGCGTTTTTTATAGCTGTGAAAAAACGCTATAAAAGACATATCATAGCGTTTTTTTTTCACGTTGTTGTAGCCGATGTTATAGAAAGTCTCTAACTTTTCATAGCATTTTTTCAACGCTATAAAAAATGCTATAAAAAGTCCATTTTTAATTGTGTAATACTAGTGTTATGGAAAAATTTCATAGCGTTAGAAAAAAGCTATGGTCAGTCTTTAATAACATTTTTTATAACACTAAAATAATGCTATAGAAAATATAGCATAATATTTTTAATCTTGTTATGATAGACACACTAATTGACTTTTAATTGGTTTATATATATATTATATTTTTTTGTTTACATTTGTCTCATTTGTTTCAAATGTTATTATATTAAAAAATCAACTTAAATTAGTTTATAATGTATTTAAATACTTTTGCACAAGTAATAACATATCTATCAAAGTCGCTTGCCTTTTCCTGTATAGTGTAACGCTCCCAAAATTTACCTATTATAAGTGACATTACCCTATTTTTTGCTGAAACACTACAAAAAATTTCGACAGCATAACAACATAACTATAGCTAACCCAAAAATTTCAACCACCTACTAAGACAACATATAACTCCATAGAATTCCAAATAGAATTACAAGTCAAATCTCATAACAAATTTCATTTATATAACTCAAATAAACTTATAAGTCTAACACAGTGCTAACCACAAAAATAAGACGCATCCCTCAAATTAAATAACACCCAACTAAATAAAATGACTACGTCCTTCTAATAACCACTATTTAAGCAAAAGACAACAATGAAATTAAGACTTAGAGAGTTATTCTTCCTCAGACCTCCTCAGCATCACCCGATTTGTAGTAATCCTCATCACCTACAAAATTTGATGGTACCTAGGTCAGTACAAACCAAGGTGCTAAGTAAGTGGCTCACACCTGAAGAGCCATCAAACAACATACAACAAATAGAGCAACCTCATGCTTTTCAAACACAATTAAACATGCTTTATGTACATGACAAGCAACCAACATAACACTTCTAGGATGCCCGACAAAATAATGAAGCAAAACCCTTTGAGTCTTTTTCAAAAAAATTTCACTTATTCTACAAGTGTAGTATAATATGCATTGCAAAATATTGTAACAAAATCACAAGCATAACATTTCTAAACTCCCCCCCCCCCCCCCCAAAAAAAAAAAATCTTGGATTTTTGACCAAATTTTACCCATCCTATAAGTAAGAGATCACAACAAAGTCACAAGGTGTCTCCTAACTCTTCACCCCTCCCCCAAACCAAGCAAAATGAAAATTGACTAAAAAGTTGCATTATAAAAGGAAATACACAATATGCTTCTACTTTCATATTAAGCTCGAATTCTTATAAACTTGTATGCCCATAAGACCAAAGAAAACAAAACTTGATAAATTCCTAAGAACATGAACAATCTTGACAAACAAAACTTGATAATTCACTAATGAAATTTTATAAACTAAGGTCAAATAACTCAAGAAAAGCAATAGCTTCTAGAGAAATGATAATGTTTAAGTTGTTAAATCTGACCTTCCAGAATCACAAACCAAGTTACTGAAAATACGATAGCTAGGCACATCGACAAATCCAAACTACCCTTGCAACCTATAATTTAAGCTAAAATCACAAACCAAGGTACTGAAAATACGATAGCTAGGCTCAACTGCAAACTTCCATAAAACTTCAGGTCAACAAATAGACTCTAAACTTCCACAAAACAAAGCGAGTCAGATCTCGCATCAAATATAATTTAAACACAACTAAAAGAGATCCTTTAACTATCCATGTTCTATCAATTTCAATTTATTAAATTATGCACAACAGGATTTATTAAAGTAAGCTAAAAAAATGTTATTCAAATGGTATTCTTCAGGATTTCCAAACCATTATGCATATAAAGTGAAACAAATTAATCTGAAAAGAATAGACTTATCAACCGTAATTACCTTGACAATTAGCAGGACTACTCCCTACTTTTGAAAACGTTTGAGTTAGATTGTTGAGTCGACACCTGTGAAGAGCGAATTAGAGTTGGTATAGAGAAACAACCCTCAAGTTTAACATGGATCTCAAAGTGTCATTAAAGCCATGTCTTTTTGGAGCAAGCAATGAATTTGATTGTGGGAGTGTTGATCATGCAAGAAGTCTGTGTAATTTTTAAATCCTGTATATTTCTTTCATACTTCTATAATTTTAGGCATGCTTCATCCATTGAAGCATACTTTTATATCATATAAAACACTTAAATTAGTTTAACATGCATGAGAAAAAGAGTATTTCAATTATAGTAAACAAATGTAACAACTATTTCTCTATTCTCAAACTTGCCTAAATGCATAGTTTTTCCAACCTCAATTCCAAGTGTCCACAGTTTATCTAAAAGAAAGGTCCTCCTCTTAAACTTGGAGATAATTATATAGGCCGAATATAAAACACTCACAAGTTATGTAGCAACCGGTGGTTTTTTTTTTTAAAAAAAAAAAAAAAAAAAAAGGGAAAAGCGGGCAGAAGCCCGGTCAAAGAGGAAAAAAAGGAAAATGGGGGGAAACTTCCCCCCAATTCGGTCATTTGACCGTGCTTTTAAAAAAAAAAAAAAAAACTGGATTCTCTCTCTCCCTCACGTTCATCTCTCCCTCCCTCACGGTAATCTCTCTCTCTCGCTCCCTCTCGACCGTCTACCTCCGCCGCACACCGCCGCCTCCGTCGCAAGCCTCTGCCGCGCGCCTCGCCGCCGCAACTCGCCAACTGTGTAAGCTCTCTCTCTCTCTAACCCGTTTCTCTTTCTCTCTCTCTTTTCCTTCCTCTCGGCTTCACGTTTCTCTCTCTCTCTCGGGTTGTAGGTTCGCCGCCGCTCGCCTCCCGTCGCCGTGAACTGCCGCAACCGCCGCGTCCAGATCTGTTCGTTCTTCGTTGCTCGGATCTGGTTACCGCCGTCACTGCCTTAAGACAAATAGCCACACGTCTCTTGTATGTTCGACGATTTCAGTTAGTGGGTAAGTGAGATTTAAGGTGTTTTGGTCGACTTACTGTTTTATTATGGATAACCACTGATTTTAGCTTCCAATTTCAAGGTGCCCGTGGTGTTTGGAGGCCGAATTATCAAATTTGAGCGATTTGGGACTGCTGGACAGCAAGCTGTGGTTCTGTTTGGGTAAGCTTTGGTTGTTAATTTTACCCCAAATGTAATGGGTTCTTAGTTGAATGCTTGGTTAGAGTCCATAGTTAATTAAGAGTTCATTTCCTTGTTGTAGCTTGCTTAAGAACCTTGGAGTTAAGGAATTTCTTGGAGGTTAATCAAGTATCTCCTTCACTAAGGTAAGTAGCTAGTTGGATTCAAATTCTATGTCTTAGACTAATTGACCATTGTGTGTTAATTGGGAATTTAAAGTGGATAGTTGGATTGAAGTTCCATTTTTAAACCAAGTTGGTCTTTAAGGTTAAGTAAAGTGTGTTGGGTTAACTTTTGAAGCATGATGAGCATGTTGAGATTGCCATTATTTGGGCATTAAATGGGTAGCGTGGATTATGGAATAATTGGAGTTTGGGCTAAGTGTTCTTTGTTTGCGTTGAGGCCGTGAATTTCATGTTTTATTTGGTTAGCCATGAACTGAAATGCTTGCGATTGATATATATGTAGCCGTTGGATTTAGTTCTATGCTTTGGATTAATTTTCTTTGAAAATTTAATATGTTAGCATGGATAAGATTTGAGCCTTGAGTTTTGATTGTGGAACCATGACAAGCTTCATTATAAGACATGTTGATAGCACGAGGATCTTAAAGTTAACCTAGCATCTCTTGGTTTATTTTAAAGCATGTTTGGCTTGGATGGCTATGTGTTTCTCTGGATTTTATTTGTGATATTGGGGAATGGGTTAAATGTCTGTTGGAGTTTGGATTGAAGTTTGGATGCGACATCTGACCCGTTGTGACTATAGAAGTGCATTATATTGTTTCCAGGTGTATAAAAATTTTTGGGTTCCCTCTGCGTGTGCCGTTATGCTGCCGAATTTTCGGTAGCCTCATGACGGCTTGGGAATCATATCTACCTTGAGGGAAAGGATTAGGAAAGAGAAAGGGATAGGCTAGTGCCTAAGTCGAGGGTCGTGTCAATTAGACACCTAGGACTGAGATGTAATAGACTGAAATGAGGGGCTTAATGGGTGGGACTTGGCTTCGCAGTCTAGGTGCCATTTACTAACTGTGGAAGTAAATTCCTGACTTAAACCCATGAACGCCCCACCAGTGAAATGGTAGCTTAGAGCGCTACGCGCCCATTAGTGCCTTGAGGGATGAGACTTAGCTCCTCTGACTGGGTGCCATCTACCATCAGTAGGAGTAGAGACCTCCCAAAACTCCCACATGTGCACTATCAGTGAGTTGGCAAGCTTGTATATAAACAGGTGTACTAATTGAACACGAGACCCGAACTGCCGATAAATGAAATGAAATGAAATGAAATGAATGAGATTGAGATGACCTAACCCTTAGGCCCTTAACTCAACTAGGTTATTAAAGCTTTTATTGCTGCGAGTGTCTTGAAGTATGGCTACTTACTGAGTATTTTCCTAAATACTCATTCTTTTCCCTTATATACAACTGCAGGTAGAGGTAAAGGTGTACACCACGCGTGACGGAGAGCTGCTGAGCCATGGACCTCCTTTAGTATAGACTTCCGCATTTTACGTTTTGAAATTCCTCTTTTGAACTTGTATTGCGAATGATTCAAGATTTATTCCGCTTTAAGTTTTGTTTGAACAACTAAATGTTTCGTTTGTTCTGTTTTAACTGGGATCCCAGATTGAAAAGTTTTCGCAAATTTCTAAGTATGTTTTCTTTAAACGTTATTTGCACGCTGTTCTTAGAAGTAGAATGAAATGCAGGTAGTAACGGCCTTAGGAATCTAGGCATGAAAAGTAGGGTCGTTACAAGTTATTCGAGTTATTAGGTATTTCTCTGGTAAGAAGGTTATTATTTAAACACCTAACATTAAATAAAAGCAAAAATATTAGAATGTGGAGAAATTGAACCAAATAGTACATAACTGTCAAATATGTTAAGGAAACAACTAAACTAACAAACTATTTCCAAACAAAAAATTGAACTCAACAACTAAACTAACAAACTATTTCATTTGATCACAGTTACAACCATTCTTTAAAACTTTCATTTGACCACAGTTGCAAGCTCAATTACTTTCCTATTCCTTCAAGAGATATACATAACAAAAACAAACAGAATGGGAAAAAGATAGAATTAGAGATCAAATGTCCTCGGCCATGGAGGCTGTAAGAAAGAAATTAATGGATTGAGGCACATATTTGAAAATAGCGGAAGTGATTGAAAAGGCCTAAAATTTATCTTAAGCTACCGTCATCTTTCAACTTCCTGATATATACGTCCTTTGCCTTCCAAGAAAGAGGTATTGGCTTTTAAAACTCAACTTCAAGAAACATGCGCTTCGTTTAAACTTAATACACTAGATTTATACAAAATTTCATAAATAAACTCTAAAGCTAATTAAACAGCAATAGGTTTCCCCTCAAAAGGCAAGATATTAGACACAATTGCAAGGAATAATTAGCACATTGTAATAAAAAGCACATTGCAGACATGCGAAAAGATTCAATATAAAAACCAACTAGTAAACTTTCCACACCAGCCACAATAACCAACTGATATATAAACTTCCAGTTGAATATCATAATAATGAGATGCAAGTGCTTACATGTGATGGACATAAAGGATGGTAAAGGAAATGGATGGTAATTTCCTACTAGATTATTTAGTCTAGCACCAAAATACAAGCATGAGCAAACAACCCTTCCCTTGGGATAGATATTTTCTTTTTTGATTATTATTCTATTTGGGGAGGGAGGGTTTATACAAGTTGATTTACCAAGTCTTAAATATCCAAAAAGAATATAGTTTTTCATTCGTCTCCATGTTTTAAAAAAAAACATTAGATGATTTGATCTCCTCTTAACACAATTCCTGAAGAATTACCAAGTATTCATATTGTACTCCACTGAATCTCCTAAAACTATGTAATTAAAGATTATAGACCGTAAAGATGATGGTGGCCATATACACTTGTAGCTCTTTCATAATATTTGATTATATCAAAGATGTTGCTCATAGAAGTTGTTAATCAACGACAGTGAAAGAGTAATTGCAAATACCAGCACGTCAGAACCCAACGAAGATAAATATGCAAACTAGAGTACAAAAATTTGATCAATTACCAGAAGTGGATTGTTGGCCTTAAGAAATTTGTCATTCACCGTCACTTCTTTTCCATCAGGCCTACATGCAAAAAATAAAGAGATCCAACAATGGCGGCAATTTTATCTTCCTTTATCCCTTCGTGAACATGATAAGTCTGGATAGTGAAATTGGTGGCTTGGTCACCTTGCTCATGAACAAGCACTTGAGGATCACTACTTCCACATATGGTATAGCCCAATATTTTCTAGTTATTAATTTTGTAAACTGAAATAAACCTAAAATGAATGGACTTATTGATAGAGTTTGGTTGATAATCACCTTGTTG
This sequence comes from Luffa aegyptiaca, assembly GCA_017139565.1. NCBI lineage: Eukaryota > Viridiplantae > Streptophyta > Magnoliopsida > Cucurbitales > Cucurbitaceae > Luffa > Luffa aegyptiaca. The sequence goes on from CM029407.1 coordinate 23,813,768, forward strand.
CTTACAATCAAATCTCGTCACTAGGAGCCATGGATCTACGAAACACCTACAAAAATTGGTAGAAAAAGAAGCAAAAAGAATTTTTTTTTCTTTGAAACCCATGGTTGAAAGTACAAAACTTAGGAGTTAAGGATGAAGATTAAAATTTCACCGATCTACCTTGAGAAACCAATGGGTTGGGGTAGATATTGAAGATTTTTATAAAGACAAAACTATAGAAAAGAAAATGAGGCCGGTAAGGTTACCTTTGTTTGGAGAAGCCAAAATGGAAGGGAAGAAAGTGAGAAAATAGAAGATTAACTTTGTTTGCATAACAAAATGTTGTCTTCCATCGTGAATAAACAAGTGAAAGAAACAATTAACAAAGAAAAAGGTCAATACCACAGTTGTCGCTTGTTTCACTTCTATCCTTTTGGGTTTTTCCTTGGTCGTTGAGCGTTTTAGGCTTAAGACCTATAGTGAGACTAATCATGTTCAACCAAACTCCAATAAGACAATGTGGGGCATCACAATCATAAACTAAAAAATAAACCAATTAAGAATGTCATAAACTCATAATCTAGGTACAAAAACTTTTAACTATACATGGGGCCAAAAGTGTATAAAAATGGTTACTTATTCTTCACTTGTGCCTCATTTTGGAATAAATAATCATCTTCAAAGCTTGAGTATAAACTAAAATAAAATGAAGCACATTTGAGAACAAAGGACATGTTTTATCTAAATCAGGCATAGAAGAACAAATAATGCAGAAAAAAAGGAAGACTTTGAAGCAAGAAAAAAAGCATTGAGAAAGGAAAACATCAGTCCATTTTGTCCTAAAACAAATTTGCTCCACCTTTGCCAATGAAAAAACCAAAATGCATTCAATCGAAAAAGTCTCCTAGAAATAGATTTGGAAGGCCATAGTGTGCACAAATAAGAAATAGAATCAAAAGTCCAAACCAAAAGGCTTCCTCACCTATTTGGTTTCGAGAAAACACAAGAAGCTCTTGTTTTATAACTCCCATTTTCTCCGAATCCAAACAAAGAAAGAACAACAACAACAAATGATCAGGAAGAGAATGTACCAGCAATCAAACATCAACAACATGATAGAATTTTTTAGGAAATATTAAACAAAGGAAGTTTATGATTCAACTCCTGATTTATAGATGCCTCCAATTATATGAACCAAAATTTTCCAATCAAACTCAAAAAGGGGACAACAAAAACAACCCTATAGCCAAAATCATCAAAGAAATCATCACAGAACATAATTTTCTAGAGAAACAAACAGAAAATTCTAGCACCAAAGCTCGATTGAAACAACAAAATGATTCTTCAACAAACTTATTTGTTCCATGTGGCCTTGGGAAAAATAGAAAACCTTCTCATGAACAATTTTAAAAGAATGAGGAGTGAAATTAATCTAAATAAATGAGTGAAACGACAATCAAATAGAGTTAAAAGGTAGTAAAATTTGAAAAGTGATCTAGCTGATGGGTGATGACTAGCTTGTTTTTATAGAATAAATTGTCCGGGATCTAGGAAAATTATTTTACATTCATATTAAGCTCAAGTTAAGGTGTATAAAATGAAATACACAATATGCTTCTCCTTTCGTATTAAGCTCAAATTTTTTATAAACTTGCATGTCCATAGGACCAAAGAAAACTACAGAGGAATTCCAACATAGGACCAAAGAAAACAAAACTTGATAATTCCCTAACAACATGTACAATCTTGAAAAACAAAACTAGATAATTCGCTAATGAATTTTTATAAACTAAGGTCAAATAACACATGAAAAGCAGGAGCTTCAAGAAAAATGATAATGTCTAAATTGTTAAAGCTAACCTTCCAATTCATGCTTAAATTCTTTTTCAAATGAAAACACCAACACAATATGCTTAAGTTCTTTTTCTTAGTCTTTTTGACAAGTTATTCGTACTTTTAGTTTACTAATCTAATAAGTTAGGCGATTCTAGCTATGAATTGTTTTCTTTTAATCTACTTGAAATACAAGGTTTTGGTGGTATATTTTCTGCTACCACTTGTGATTTAGCAAAGGGTAACAAAAGATGCACATTCTAAAACCCAAGTGCTTGTAGAAGAATCTTATTACTACAAAAGGTTTTCAATTTTTGAATATTGAATTTATTCTACACAATTTCTAGTAAGGAACTTTTTAATGCAACATATTAGTAGTCACAATTCTTCACCTAGATTCATGCACTAAACAACTCATTGTTGACCTTTTCTATAGGAACATTAGTTCACCAAATGAAACTTAGTAGAAGTTAAATAAATTTTTTTTGGGAACATTGTTTTCTGATTCAACCCTCAAATCAACGCACTCAAATCATGAAAATCAACATTAACACATGAAAAGCTGATAACATCTTGTCATATAAGTACGCCGACTGTTTGTTGGAAACATTAGTTAAATTTTTAGCTACAGCGGTCTCGTTTGTTGAATGAAATCAAATAAACACCAAATAGAATTCAACATTTTTTGTGAAAATAAATTAAGGCGTGATGCAAGAAAAAAAATCAAGAATTAAAGAATGGCAACCAAAGAATCAGGTCCAAAAGTCCTCCAAATTGACCTCCATGAAGTATCCAGTGCCAACATCCACCAAGACCTTATCGCATCATCGAGCATCCCAAGAACATAAATCGATGTAGTAAGAGGCACCAACATGTTCTTATTAAGGAAATAAGTCCAACAGAGCATGATCATTCACATGGAAAACCCAACAAATTACCTTCACAATTATAGCCCACAATCATGAAGATTCATCAATCAATCGGCCAACATCAAGCATAAATAAGGAAGCTTTAGGCTGGCCTATTCTCAAAATTAAAAGCCCAACGTTCACCATAGATTAATTTCATCTTTCCTTTTACAATTGAGTCATTTACTTTCCTTTATTTTCATACCTTGTATATTCTATTTTCCTTGTACAGAGGTCTATGTGCAAATGTGTTATTTATATGTTTTGCTCAGTGAAATAAAGATTATTAAAGAAAACAATTAGCTTCAGCAAAACTCTCAGTTCTTACCTAAAAAGAAAGCATTGAAAAATCCTAATCATCAACCAATACATAACCAGAAAAAACAAAACAACAACTATCTCGTCAAGGAAGCACGACAAACAATCAACAACGAAACAAAACCACATGAAGACAAGCGAGGAATTGGTGATTAAAATTCGAACCCAGAAACTCACACCAACTTCCAGCAAATAAACATAAATGGAGAAAAGTGAACCTCGAGGTCGAAGCGAAAAATTGTGAAGGGCGATGAAGAAGAACGTTGTCTGATACTGCCGAAAAAACAACAAAAACAAGAGGGAGAGAGACCGAGAGTTAAAGAGAGAGAGATTGAACAAAAGAAAGGCCAAAAATCGAAGAAGAAAAATACCCAATGCTTGCGCTTGAAGACGGCTCGTGAACCCACTACGGAACTGCCAGAAATCAACCCTACGAGCTGCTGTTGTGCCGTCGCTGTAATGAATCTCGTGTTCACCGGAGGAACGCTTGGAGCCGGCGTCGGAGATGAGGAATCTTTGGAAAAACGCAAGGGAAAATGCTTAATCACTGGAGAACCACCATGACCTTTCTTCCTTGCCGAAATCAATGGAGGAGAGAGGGAAACGGAAGCCGGCACTTGATTACTCCATGAAAGGAGAAGAATCAAAGAAGATGGTGCTGTTTTTCGTGGATTTGGTCGAGAGAGAAGTAAGAGATGAGAGATTGGAGAGAGGGAGGAAAATCAGGGGAGATGGGTCAAACGGCGTAAAGATTAAAAATGAAAGGGATGGGTTTTTTTTGGTAGTGCAACTGGGCGCCTCTTTAATTTTATCTTCCCGCTTTTTTTTCTCTTGTGTTTTTAATAGCTTTTTCTCTAAAAAGCTATCCTAACATGCTATTAAATGTGATATTTGTTGTAGTGTATACCTGTGTCAATAGGTGGAAAAGAGCTAGGTAGAGCACTTTGTGATTTAGGTGCAACCATTAACCTTATGCCTCTTTCGGTTTATCGAAAGCTAGGTATTGGTGAAGCTAGGCCTACCACAGTCACACTCCAATTAGCTGATAGGTCTATCACATATCCTGAGGGGAAAATTGAGGATGTCTTAGTAAAGGTAGATAAATTCATATTTCCTGTTGATTTTATTATCTTAGACTATGAGGCGGATAAAGATGTCCCAATTATTCTAGGTCGTCCATTTTTGGCTACTGGTAGGGCATTGATAGATGTTCAAAAAGGGGAATTAACAATGAGGGTTTGTAATGAGGAAGTAAAATTTAATGTGTTTAAGGCCATGAAGTATCCAAACGAAATGGAAGATTGCTCTTTCATTAGGATTCTGGAGAACACAATTGGGATTCTGGAGAACACAACTGTTGAGACAGCAATGCAGGATTCGGCTAGCAAACATTTGGAAGATCATGGAGAGGTTAGTGTAGAGGATTTAGAAGTTTGTTCTTTAGAGAGAAAAAAATGAAAAAGAAGTGTTTAGGTGTGAGGAAGTTTTTGAGTCTTTAGATTTAGATCAAAGAAAAGCTCCTCCTATTAAGCCATCCCTAATTGAGGCACCCACTTTAGATTTGAAGCCCTTGCCGGATCATCTAAAGTATGTGTATCTTGGGGAGGGTGAGACGTTGCCCATTATTGTTGCATCAGATTTAATGCAGGAGCATGAAGAGGCCTTAATAAAGTTGCTGCAGCAATATCGCAAGGCAATAGGTTGGACATTGGCTGACATTCAGGGTATTAGCCCATCTTTTTGTATGCACAAAATCACTCTAGAGGAGGGATCCTTTAGAAGTATTGAGCAACAGAGAAGGCTTAACCCTACAATGAAAGAGGTTGTTAAAAAGGAGGTGATTAAATGGTTGGATGCGGCCATTATTTATCCGATTGCAGACAACAATTGGGTAAGCCCTGTCCAATGTGTCCCTAAGAAAGGAGGTGTCACGGTAGTGAGCAACAAAGATAATGAATTGATCCCAACCAGGACAGTAACTGGCTGGAGGGTTTGCATGGATTACAGGAGGCTTAATAAAGCCACCCGTTGATAGCGAGCATAGCTAGCTAGTTTTCCCTAATTAATTTAGCCAGTCTTTTATAATTTATTGGCCAAAATTATGCATTTATGTGTTGTATTTGTAGGAAATATAGTTTTGAGTCAATTGGATGTTCGGGATGCGAAAAGAAGCTGAAGAATGAAAAAAGAATCAAAGTTGGAAGATTGAAGATAGGCCCATCCGCAGACCAGCGTCGAGACGTTGCTCTTTGAGCGTTTCGACGCTGACATTCTATATTTGGAGTTTTCATTCTTTAAAAAAAAAAAAAAAAAAAATTCATAGCGTCGCGACGCTCTCGGCAAAATTTCCAAATCCGCAGTATCGCGACAGCGTCGCGACGCTGTTGGCAGATTTTCTATAAATTCATCATTTTGTGCTACGGATTGGGAGAGTCCAATTGGTTAGATTTTAGCCCTAATTTCGACTAGAGACCTTTGGTGGGAGCTGAAGCAAGGCCAAGGAGCGGGAATCAAGCGAGAAGATGTGGAGATCGTGACGGGGACGTGCCGGTTTCGACGGATTCGAGTTTTCCTTTCTCTTTCCCTTAACTCTTGTAGTTTTTATGGCTTTTCTTGCAATTAGTGTTTGTGGTTTAAAGACTATGAATTTCTAGTTGTTTGTCTTAGAGATTGATGTAGTTGTTTTAGTTGTTGGATTGATTTTTGGTATGAATGTGCTTTTATTTTATGCATGCAATTTTGTGTAATGCTTTCAATTACTTGATCACTAATTGAATGATTTAAGTGTTGAATCTAACTCGGGAGAGAGGATTTGGCCTAAGACTTGCCTTGTTCAATTGCATGACTAGAGTAGAAATTCTAAGTTTGTGACGGGATTTAGAATATCTCTAGAAGTATAACAAGGACCAAACCGAATAATGCCTTGCATGTTAATGAACTTAGATAGGGATATCAAGTTAGTTATATGCATGAGAATCAATTATACTCGGGAGAGGTAATCGTGATAAATGTTTCCTTGGCTTGTAGAATAATTGCACGGTCAATTCATTCCTATTAATCAATCCTCAATCTTAATCAACGAAATCAATTCCCTAAGAGTCTTTCCATTTGAGTCTCCACCTTTATTTTATGCTTTTTGTCTTTAGATTTATCTTTTTCATGAAGTTTTGCTCCCTAAATAAAATTGGACAAAAGTATTCACGGTACTTAATTTGCTAGAAAACAAATCCAGAGGACGACACTCGTTTAATCACGAAAACACTATATTATTACTTGACCCGTACACTTGCGGTAAGCAAATTGCACATCACCCGTAAGGACCACTTCCCTCTACCATTTATTGACCAGATGTTGGATAGATTGGCTGGTCAGGCCTACTACTGTTTCTTAGATGGTTATTTTGGGTATAACCAGATTACTATTGCTCCTGAGGATCAGGAAAAACTTTCACCTGCCCTTACGGGACGTTTGCTTTTAGGCAAATGCCTTTTGGCCTTTGCAATGTGATAGCGAGCATAGCTAGCTACTTTTACTTATTTAATTTAGCTAGTCTTTTATGATTTTTGGGCCATTTTATTGTGCTTTATTGTTTATTTTGTAGGAAAGCGATGATTAGAGCTAAAACGTGGAATTGGAGTTAATCGAGTGTTCGGGACGTGAAAATATGCCAAAGAACCGGAAAGTTCAAGCAACAAGGAGCCAAGAGAGGGCATTCTGCCCATCAGTGTCGAGACGCCACTCTTGGAGGGTCTCGACGCTGGTTTTCCTTAATTAGAAGAGGCGGTAGCGTCACAGCGTCGAGACGCTGTGACAATAGCGTCTCGACGCTACCGTTATTTCCATTCCAGACGCGCGTGTTTTAGAGGCAGCGTCGAGACGCTGTCTGGATAGCGTCTCGACGCTACGACGAAAAATCAGTATTTATAGTTCTTTTCGGCTAGGTTTTTGGGGGGACTCTTTTGGGACCTTTGGGAGCCGTAAAACAGAGGAGAAAACAGAGAATTGAGGCGGAACAAGAGGGAGAAAAGCGGAAATCAACCCATCGTTTGTGGGGATCGTGACGGGGACGTTCGGTCTCGACCTACATTGAGTTTTCTTTTCCCTTTCCTTTTCTCTAGTTAGATTTATGGCTTTATTATGTTTAGTTGAGCTTGTAATTACATTCATGAGTAGCTAAACTCATAGCTTAGGGATTGATGTAGTTGATTTTGTTTATGGATTGATTTATGGTTTAAGTTGTGCAATGTTTATTATGTTTGTAATCTTGATTTAATGCTTTCAATTAATTGGCCATTAATTGATTGATTTAAGTGTTGAATCTAGCTCGGGAGAGGGGATTTAATATAGACTTACTCAAGATTGCATGACTAAAGTTTACTTTCTAATTCATGACGGTTTTAGATTAACTTTAGAATTGGTCAAAAGATCTCATTGCCTTGCTTATTAATAGACTTAGATAGGGATATCAAGTTGGTTAATTTGCATGAGAATCAATTATACTCGGGAGAGGTAGTTGTGATTAAAGGGTCTTTGGCTCATAATTTCATTGTGCATAATAACTTACTCCTTTAAAATCAATCCTAGACTAATCGGCGAAATCAATTCCCTAAGTATTTTTCCCAATTGAATTTCCACTCTTTTTACTTGCTTCGATTTAGATTTCATACCATTCATTCATCACTTTTTGATCCCTAAATAAAATTGAGCGAGATAATTCACAATACTTGATTTGCTTAAAAATCCAATCCAGAGGACGACACTCGTTTATACGAACACTTTATTATTACTTGACCCGTGCGCTTGCGGTAAGGAAAATTCCACATCACAATGCTCCAGCAACATTTCAGCGGTGTATGTTGGCAATTTTTTCTGATATGATTGAGTCCACTGTTGAGGTATTTATGGACGATTTTTCAGTTTTTGGAGGGTCTTTTCAGAATTGTTTGGATAATTTAGGTAAGGTGTTAAAGAGATGTGAGGATACCCATCTAGTTCTTAATTGGGAGAAATGCCACTTCATGGTGAAGGAGGGCATTGTGTTAGGACATAGGATTTCTAAGAATGGTCTAGAAGTTGATAGAGCAAAAATTGAGGTTATTGAGAGACTAGAACCACCGAATTCAGTGAAGGGGATTCGTAGTTTTTTAGGTCATGCTGGATTTTATAGAAGGTTCATAAAGGATTTCTCAAAAATCAGTAAACCTCTTTGTAACTTATTGTGCGCTGATCATGTTTTTGACTTTAATGCAGATTGTAGGAAGGCTTTTGAGACTTTAAAGGCTGCTTTAATCTCAACACCCATTCTTTGTGCACCTAATTGGAATTTACCATTTGAGGTAATGTGTGATGTGAGTGATGCTGCAGTAGGTGCTATGCTGGGGCAAAAGCAGGGCAAATTTATTCATCCTATATATTATGCAAGTAGGGTTTTAAATGAGGCACAAGTCAACTATACAACTACTGAAAAGGAGTTGTTAGCTGTGGTGTTTGCTTTTGAGAAATTCCAGCCATATTTGGTTGGATTTAAAGTCACAGTGTTCACGGGTCATGCAGCGATAAGGTATTAATGTCTAAGAAAGATGCAAAGCCTAGACTAATTCGTTGGGTTTTATTATTGCAGGAATTCGACTTGGAGATAAAGGACAAGAAGGGATCAGAGAATGTCATTGCAGATCACTTGTCTCGTCTTGATCCATCATCATCTTTGCTGAAGCAATCTGCCATCTCAGATTCTTTTCCAGATGAGCAGCTATTTGCTGTGGAGGTAAAGGTAGTCAAGGATGTCCCTTGGTATGCTGATATTGCCAACTTTTTGGTCAAGGGAGTCACTCCTATTGATATGGAGTGGAGGCAGAAGAAAAAGTTTAAGCATGATGCAAAGTTTTTCTATTGGGATGAGCCATTTATGTATAAACAATGCTCTGATGGTATTATTCGTAGGTGTGTTTCAGGTGATGAAGCAAAGGAAATCCTGGAGCAATGTCACTCTTCGCCGTATGGTGGCCATTTCAGCGGTCAGAGGACAGCTATGAGGATTTTGCATTGCGGATTCTTCTGGCCTTCCTTGTTCAAGGATGCCCATTGGTTCTACAAGCAATGTGATGCCTGCTAAAGGAGAGGAAACTTAGGGCCTAGAGATGAAATGCCTCTTACTTACATTTTGGAAGTTGAATTATTCGATGTATGGGGTATTGATTTTATGGGGCCATTTCCCCCTTCTAATGGTAATGTTTTTATCTTATTGGCAGTTGATTATGTGTCCAAGTGGGTGGAGGCCATTGCATGCCATCAGAATGATGCCAAGACAGTAGCAAGGTTTCTTCAATCGCACATCTTTGCGCGGTTTGGGACACCTAGAGCTTTAGTAAGTGATGAGGGTACACATTTTGTTAATAATATCTTAACTAAGCTTTTAGCTAAGTATGGGATCAAGCATAGGATAGCTACCCCTTATCACCCACAAGCAAATGGTCAAGCTGAGATAAGTAATAGGGAAATAAAATCTATTCTAGAAAAAGTAGTCCATCCATCTAGGAAGGATTGATCTTTTAGGTTGGATGAGGCTCTTTGGGCTTATAGGACAGCCTATAAGACTCCTCTAGGTATGTCTCCCTATAGGTTAGTATATGGGAAAGCTTGTCATTTACCATTAGAGCTTGAGCATAAAACGTTTTGGGCTTTGAAGAAATTAAATTTTGATCTGAGTCGTGCAGGAGCAATTAGAATGCTGCAGCTTAACGAGTTGGAGGAATTTCGCCAATTTTCGTATGAAAATTCGAAAATGTATAAAGAGAAGACTAAGCTGTGGCATGACAAGAGAATTAAACCTAAAGAGTTTGTCAAGGGTCAAAGAGTTTTGCTTTACAATTCTATATTAAAATTGTTTCCTGGGAAACTAAAATCTAAATGGGCAGGGCCATTTATTGTGATTGAGGTTTTTCCCCATGGAGCAATTACTTTGCAGGATGAAAAAGATGGGAGAGTGTTCAAAGTGAATGGACAGCGTGTGAAGCATTATTGGGGAGAGGAGTTCCAGACGAAATATCCTTCCCTAAAGTTGGTTGATGATTGAGAGAGCAAGATTTTTGCGAGAGCATTTCACAGAGCAAAATTTTAAGCTCCCAGTGGTTGTTTCTATTTTATTTTCTTGTTATGATTTGGTTGATTCTAATTTGAATTAGGTTAGATTTGGTTTGTTTAAATTTTGCATGATTTATTTTAAATTTGTTGTTTTTGAATTTCGTAATTTTGTAGTAATTCTGAATATTTTTATTATTTTTGCCAGTTTAGTTTTTATTTATTCCGATTAGATTTTAGTAGATTTTAATTTAGTTTGTATTTTCGGTTATTTAAATTTCTGTTTAGATTAGATTTGAATAAAATTTCTCCTGATTTATTCGGTTTTGAAAATAAAAATAAAAGATAAGATTTGATTTGAGCGGTTAATTTATATTTGAATTTTCGATTCGATTTTTCTATTTTAATTTTGAATTCCGTATCCAAGATTCTTCAGGTAATCTTTTGTTCGGAAGGTTGTTGCGGCAATTTTATGGCTGAAGCAAATCGTCCAAATAAGAAGGGTTTTCTTATGAGATTATTACTTTTTACCGTTTGAATTTTTGAATTTTCTGTGGGCAGGTAAAGTTGCATGAGTCATCTGATGGAGCCACGTGTCAAACAGGGATAATCGAATGGTTTAGTCGTTGGACAGCGCATAATAATTTACCATGGGCGAATGGAATCCGAGATTTTACCGTTGGTGGTTTAATTGTTCAAATTGCATGCGGTTTTTGAACGGTAAAATCAATTAATGAGGGCAAAATCTTTCGGTTATGATTTGATTTGCTGAAGCTTTATTTATTCCAAACCCTTCAGTAAGTGCTTCTCACTCTATTTTCTTGTTTCAACCTTTGTCGTGTGTATTCTTCTTTCTTTGTTTCGATTTTCTGTAAGTCCTTTAAGTCTCCAATGGCGAAAACGAGAGCAAGAAAAGAGAGGGAGAATGAGGAGGAAGAGGTGCCTGTTACTGAAACGCAAAATTGCTAACCGCAAGCGCACGGGTCAAGTAATAATAAAGTGTTCGTATAAACGAGTGTCGTCCTCTGGATTGGATGTTTAAGCAAATCAAGTATTGTGAATTATCTTGCCCAATTTTATTTAGGGATCAAAAAGTGATGAATGAATGATAAGAAAACCAAATCAAAGCAAGTAAAAAGTGTGGAATTTCAATTGGGAAAACTACTTAGGGAATTGATTTCGCCGATTTAGTTTAGGATTGATTTTAAGGAATAAGTTATTATGCACAATGAAATTATGAGCCAAAGACCCTTTAATCACAACTACCTCTCCCGAGTATAATTGATTCACATGCAAATTAACCAACTTGATATCCCTATCTAAGTTTATTAATCATGCAAGGCAATGAGATCTTTTAACCAATTCTAAAGTTAATCTAAAACCGTCACGAATTAGAAGCTAAACTTTAGTCATGCAATCTTGAGTAAGTCTAAATCAAATCCCCTCTCCCGAGCTAGATTCGAAACTTAAATCATCAAACTAATGGCCAATTAATTGAAAGCATTAAATCAAGATTACAAACATAATAACATTGCACAACTTAAACCATAAATCAATCCATAAACACAATCAACTACATCAATCCCTAAGCTTACAAGTTTAGCTACTCATGATCAAAATTACAAGCTCAACTAAACATGTAAAAGCCATCAAAATCTAACTAAAGTGAGGGAAAGAAGAATTAAACTCGTTGTAGGCCAAGACCGAACGTCCCCGTCACGATCCCCACGAACAATGGGTTGATTTCCGAATTTTCCCCTTTGCTTCAGCCTTGAATTGCTCTGTTTTGCCTCTGTTTACGGCTCTAAGAAGTCCCAAAATTGGCCCCCAAAAACCTAGCCGAAAAGAACTATAAATACTGATTTTTCGTCGTAGCGTCGATAAGCTATCCAGACAGCGTCTCGACGCTGCCTCTAAAACACGCGCGTCTGGAATGGAAATAACGGTAGCGTCGAGACGCTATTGTCACAGCGTCTCGACGCTGTGACACTGCCGCCTCTTCTAATTAAGGAAAACCAGCGTCGAGACCCTCCAAGAGTGGCGTCTCGACGCTGATGGGCAGAATGCCCTCTCTTGGCTCCTTGTTGCTTGAACTTTCCTGTTCTTTGGCATATTTTCACGTCCCGAACACCCGATTAATTCCAATTCCACGTTTTAGCTCTAATCATCGCTTTCCTACAAAATAAACAATAAAGCACAATAAAATGGCCCAAAAATCATAAAAGACTAGCTAAATTAAATAAGTAAAAGTAGCTAGCTATGCTCGCTATCAAATACCCCCAAACTTAAGCTTTTGCTAGTCCTCGAGCAAACTACAAATCAAACACACAGTAGAAGAATGGATGCAATAATCATAACTCAATCCTCAAGGCTCAAAAGTCAATAGTCAAGCAAGCAAGAGATATGCACATAAGGACCAATGAGGGAGACAAATTAAAATTTCTCCAAAATTAACTTGCACAAGCGAGATCTAACTCAACAAGATCAGACTCTACTAGCCCGGGATTGGATTATTAAACTCTCAGCTCATCTTCCCTCTACACTGGCACTAAGGTTTCACTAACGAGTTAATGAAACAAATTAGTTTGTTTTCCTCCCAACTTAGGTGCTTATAATTAACAATTAAATTAAGCAAGTATATGTGGCACTAGCTTTCACGCACCCATTGCAGGGACCCTTAACTTGAGATTTCTCTGGTTGGCCTAACTGATCACAACAGGGGTAGCTCTTTTTGCCTTAATCTTTATTAACCATTGCATATTACGCGCATAAGTCATGACTTTTTTTTCTTTTTTCAACAATAACAACAAGAATGATTTTTCGTTATGAACATGATAAGCAGATATTCTTTTCTTTTCTCCTAAGCAAGATCAAACATGCTAATTTGCAAAAAATTAACTCTTTAGCTCTTCCCTACACCTATCGAGGTGACAACAAGCATATGAACCTAATAATTCGCTCCTAAGCATTCAAATCCAAATCTAGCCAAGACAAATACTCTACTCATGCAAGACATCTCCTAGAAAAAGTTTAAAAAGTCTCCCTTTTTGGGCACTCATGCTTACAACTGATCACAAGCTTGAAAATTGACAAGAAAGCCTATCCTAGGAAATCATAGTCATGCAAAAAATGGCATCCAGAAAACAACCATATGCTCAATTCAAAGAAAGCTCAAAACTATAGCCCGAACTCAGATGCTCAAGGGCTCCACAAACATGCTAATCCACCCCCAAACTTAAAACATGCATTGTCCTCAATGTATAAAGAAAATAAGGCATAAACAAGCATGAGAACAATAAAAGAATGAAAGGAGTGAATAATACTGGCCTGGATTTATGATGACTTCTTGCTTGAAATCTTGAAAGCTTGAAAGCAAAGGAGAGACAGAAAACAAGACCTACAACACAAAAACAAACAATGAATCAAAAGCAAACAGAAAAGCACAACTACACTTACTTGGGTTGCCTCCCATAAGCGCTTGTTTAACGTCATTAGCTCGACGTGTTGACCGTGCTTCAAGGAGGCTTCTTTTCTGTGAATCCAACAGTGGTGCTCTTTCTTGCACCTTTCTTGTAGCCCATGAAAAGCACGTCCGAGTGTCCCTTAGAGTCTTCAACTGCTTTAAATATTTCTTTGTCATTCTTGACTCTTACAGTGAGCTCCCTGCGCTCAATATCAATAATGACTCGCCCAGTAGCGAGGAATGGTCTTCCTAATATGACAGGCATCGAAGGATTTTCTATCATGTCCATAACATATAAATCAATAGGGAGGAAAAATCTACCTACTCTGATTAAGACATTTTCTACAATGCCAACTGGTCTAACCACAGACTGATCAGCCAATTGGAGCTTTACAGGAGTAGATTTAATCTCACCTATGTCTAACTTTTTGCACAGAGATAGAGGAATGATATTGATGCTAGCACCTAAATCACATAATGCTCTGAAAGAATAAGTACCAAAACTACAAGGAACAGAAAAACTCCCTGGATCTGCTACTTTTTCAGGTACTTTCTGTTGTACTCTGGTGCTGCATGTGGAAGCGAGATATACGGTGTCAACCTTCTTTTCCTTTCGCTTCTTTGCTAACCACTCCTTCATGAACCTGTTGTATTGGGGCATCTCTAATGCCTCTGCAAAAGGAATATTAATGTTCAGATTCATAAAAGCATTCATAAATTTATCAAACTGAACCTGATTGTTCTTTTTCTTCTTTTTCTTTTTCTTTTCCTTGGGAACCATCAATGTGGGAGAAGGAATAGGAGGCTCAAGGTTAGGCTTTTCAGCCTCATCTGCTGATGTGTCCTCCTCAGCTTCCCCTGTGGGCGTTTCATAATCCTCAGACTCAGGCTCCTCTTCAGCTTCCTCTTGATGAACGGTGATTGCTTTACAGTACTCCATCTGAGTTTTCTCCTGTTCAGCTGGGGCCTTACCTCTATTCATGGTACTTACAACACTTACCAACTGTCCCAGCTGAGTCTCAATATTCTTGATGGCAGCACCGTGGCCATTCACCGTGGTGTTGATGGCAAAGACTGCCTCCTCTAATTTGGTTGTCCTGTTACTAGACTCTGCAATGAAAGCTCCAACAAGATCTTCTAACTTTTTATTTTCTTGAGTTTGAGGGGCAAAACTAGGAGGGTTAAGAACATTCTTAGTATTTGCATAAGAGAAATTTTCATGGTTCCTATTGTTAGGGTGATAATGTGTAGGTGTAGAATTATTATTATATCCCCTAAAATTAGAATTTGATACATACTGAACCTGTTCAATGGTCTCCTCCTGAGGTCTAGATGCTAAAGCAGCAGCTGATTCAATTGATTGTGCACTCCCTATACCTGAAAATTTCATAAAAGCATTAGCAAGGGAAGTCATCTGGGCCTGGAGTGCACTTACTTTATCAACCTCAAACACTCCAGCAGCAATCTTTTTAGGTGCAGACCGCTCAGATGGCCACTGATAGCTGTTTGTAGCCATATCCTCTAAAAGTATGCGAGCATTTTCCACGGTCTTGGACAACAGAGTCCCACCTGCAGCTGCATCAACAATCGTTTTCGTACTAGGAGTTAAACCATTATAAAACAATTGAACCTGGAGCCAGTCGGGGTAGCCATGCTGAGGGCACTTCCTCAGTAGCTCTTTAAATCGCTCCCAAGCTTCGAACAGCTGCTCATCATATTGTTGTTGGAATGTCCCAATCTCGGTCCTCAGCTTGACCGTCTTTGCAGGAGGGAAGAATTTTTTCAGAAAAGCCTGGACCAAAGCATCCCAAGTGGTGATGCTCCCAGGGGGAATGGACTGCAACCAATCTCGTGCTTTATCCTGCAAAGAAAAGGGAAATAACCGTAAGCGAATAGCATCCTCAGACACTCCATTAATTTTTACCGTCCCACAAATGTCCAGAAATGATTTAAGATGAGAATTTGGATCCTCGGTGGGCGATCCTCTATATGCACAATCTCGAGCCATCTGAATGAGACCAGTCTTCAGCTCAAAGTTGTTGGCATTAATTGGGGCATAGACAATCCCCGATTGTTGCCCCTGAAACACGGGCTGAAAGTAGTCTCTAATAGGCCTAGGCTCCTCAGGTATATTTGGGTCGGCCATTTGAAAATTTTCTCTAGTTTCCCTTCGAAGCCTATGAATTGTTCTTTCAATCTCGGGATCCAACGGTATCACTTCTCTATTACTATGCATACAAAAACAAATCTACTCTAAAAAGGAAAGAAAACAATTAAGGAAAGAAAATAAAGAAAAGAAAACAACTAATCTAAATATGGAAAATATAATCTAGAAAAGGAAACAAAATAGCCTAATATGGAATGCAAAAATAAATATGGCAACCACAAATAAGGAAACTAACAAATAAAGAAAAACTAATCTACAAAGGATAGAAAGCACTAAAAAGGAAAAAGAATCTATCTAAGGAAAAAAATCAAACAACCTAAACTAGAAAAACAAATATGGAAAGAAAAACAAATAAGGAAAAAATGCAAACAACCTAGAAAAGTAAAAATACACCCTAAATTAAGATCAAACAATTTTTTCACAATATCAATCTAGCTAAATGTGCCAATCCCCGGCAACGGCGCCAAAAACTTGAAACGCAAAATTGCTAACCGCAAGCGCACGGGTCAAGTAATAATAAAGTGTTCGTATAAACGAGTGTCGTCCTCTGGATTGGATGTTTAAGCAAATCAAGTATTGTGAATTATCTTGCCCAATTTTATTTAGGGATCAAAAAGTGATGAATGAATGATAAGAAAACCAAATCAAAGCAAGTAAAAAGTGTGGAATTTCAATTGGGAAAACTACTTAGGGAATTGATTTCGCCGATTTAGTTTAGGATTGATTTTAAGGAATAAGTTATTATGCACAATGAAATTATGAGCCAAAGACCCTTTAATCACAACTACCTCTCCCGAGTATAATTGATTCACATGCAAATTAACCAACTTGATATCCCTATCTAAGTTTATTAATCATGCAAGGCAATGAGATCTTTTAACCAATTCTAAAGTTAATCTAAAACCGTCACGAATTAGAAGCTAAACTTTAGTCATGCAATCTTGAGTAAGTCTAAATCAAATCCCCTCTCCCGAGCTAGATTCGAAACTTAAATCATCCAACTAATGGCCAATTAATTGAAAGCATTAAATCAAGATTACAAACATAATAACATTGCACAACTTAAACCATAAATCAATCCATAAACACAATCAACTACATCAATCCCTAAGCTTACAAGTTTAGCTACTCATGATCAAAATTACAAGCTCAACTAAACATGTAAAAGCCATCAAAATCTAACTAAAGTGAGGGAAAGAAGAATTAAACTCGTTGTAGGCCAAGACCGAACGTCCCCGTCACGATCCCCACGAACAATGGGTTGATTTCCGAATTTTCCCCTTTGCTTCAGCCTTGAATTGCTCTGTTTTGCCTCTGTTTACGGCTCTAAGAAGTCCCAAAATTGGCCCCCAAAAACCTAGCCGAAAAGAACTATAAATACTGATTTTTCGTCGTAGCGTCGATAAGCTATCCAGACAGCGTCTCGACGCTGCCTCTAAAACACGCGCGTCTGGAATGGAAATAACGGTAGCGTCGAGACGCTATTGTCACAGCGTCTCGACGCTGTGACACTGCCGCCTCTTCTAATTAAGGAAAACCAGCGTCGAGACCCTCCAAGAGTGGCGTCTCGACGCTGATGGGCAGAATGCCCTCTCTTGGCTCCTTGTTGCTTGAACTTTCCTGTTCTTTGGCATATTTTCACGTCCCGAACACCCGATTAATTCCAATTCCACGTTTTAGCTCTAATCATCGCTTTCCTACAAAATAAACAATAAAGCACAATAAAATGGCCCAAAAATCATAAAAGACTAGCTAAATTAAATAAGTAAAAGTAGCTAGCTATGCTCGCTATCAGTTACCCCTGAGGTACAGAAAGTAAAAGCGAAGAAGAAGAAGACACCGGAGGAAAAAGAAGCCAAAAGAAGGAGAAGGCAACAACGGGTTGAGGAGCAAGAAGCTGCCCAGAAGGCGACAGAAGATGTTACTACTACAGTGGAAGAAGGAAATCCGAAAGAACCTGAAGTGCAGAACCCAGAGGAGTGCAAACCGATAGTGGCAGATACAGAAAGAATTCAAGAAAAGAACACTGAGGAGATTCAAGAAAAACAGGCTGAGGAAGTGCAGGAACATCATGCAGAGGTTGCACCTGAAGAAGGTAATGAGCAAGAACATGAGGCTCGAGTGGAGGTGATCATGCCGGAGGTACCCAAACGTCGCCGCATTAAGAGGAAAGCGGGCCGCATCAAGGTAGTCCGAACTGATACCCCCTCGCCTCCAACTACTGACTCTGAAAGAGAGAATGCAGAGAAAGAAGAGCGTGAGAAGAAGGAGGCCGAGGAAAAAGTAAGAGAAGAAGCAGAGAAAAAGGCTGAGGAAGAGCGGTTGCTCAAGCGAAGGGCGGAAAAGGGCAAAAGTGTTGCTGAAGCATCGGAAGAACCTGATGAGATAGAAGAGCCACAGTTGCCATATGATCGCTTCGTCAACAATTCTGCCAGAGCAAAATATGCTGAGCTGCTGAAAAGAGATTTCCTGTTTGAGAGAGGATTTAGCGGTGATCTTCCGCATTTTCTAAGGACCGGCATTGCAGACCACGGCTGGGAGTTTTTTTGTGCAAAGCCTGAGTCTGTAAACGCACAGGTGGTGCGCGAATTTTATGCAAATATTGACAAGGAAGATGGTTTCCAAGTGATTGTTCGGGGAGTCGAAGTCGACTGGAGCCCTAGTGCTATTAACGCACTGTATATCCTTCAGAATTTCCCCCACGCAGCGTATAATGAGATGGCTGTGGCGCCATCTAATGAGCAGCTGAGCAATGCTGTGCGGGAAGTGGGTATTGAAGGGGCACGGTGGCAGCTGTCAAAAACAGAGAAAATGACGTTTCAGTCAGCTTATCTGAAGAGGGAAGCAAACACATGGATGGGGTTTATTAGACAGAGGATGCTTCCAACGACTCATGATTCGACGGTCTCTAGGGAACGGGTTCTTCTGGCTTTCGCGATTTTGCGGTCTCTCAGCATTGATGTAGGGAAGATTATTGTTAATGAGATATCTGGTTGTTGGAAGAAGAAAGTGGGGAAGCTGTTTTCCCGAATACCATTACCATGCTTTGCAAGCGAGCAGGGGTTCCAGAGAATGAAGGAGATGTTATTTTATTTGACAAGGGAATCATCGACACGCCTAACTTGGCACGGCTTCAGTGTACGCAAGAGGCACGTCAGGGTGGGCTTGTCTACGGCATCAACTCGATTTTAGAACAACTGGCACTGTCGGCCAGTAGGCAAGAGTTTGCTGAGAGGCAAGTTTTAACATTCTGGAACTATGTTAGGAGTCGTGATGCCAGTCTGAAGAAGGCGCTGCAGGAGAATTTTTCCAAGCCGTATCCAGCCCTTCCAGCATTCCCTGAAGATTTATTGAACCCATGGATTCTGCCCCCACCGATGGAAAGAGGAGAAGGGGATGATGAAAATGAGCAGGGCCAAGAGGACTGACGAATGAAGTGGCCCTATGCGAGCATAATTTTTGTTCTGGAATTTTTGTTTGCTCGCGCATTTTCTAACCTCCTTTTCTGTTGATATATATATATCTGCTTTTGTAATTTCTTTCTATGTTTTTAATGAAATTTCCAAGTTGATTTTGTTTGATGAGTATTGAGTAATTCTAACTTAACTAATTCTCTTTCTGAATTTTTGAAGCTTGGATTGGTTAAGCTGAATTAGATCAAGGTATTCTGATCTCCAGAAACCTTTTGCTTGAGCAATTCTTCTAGCCTGGTCACAGTTGCGGCAAAGAAGATTTTGGAGGTAGTGTTGACTTATTTGATCCACTTTAAGCTTAGGTCTAGTCCCGCGCTTAGTTTTAAAATTCAGATAGAAATATTTAAGTTTGGGGGTATAATTTAAAATTTTAATGATTCATTGGGGACAATGAATAATTCAAGTTTGGGGGACTTTTTGCTACTCCAATTGTTTTGCTCGAGCATTCCTCTCCTTCATTAAAAAGTTTGTTAGGTTATTGAGTAACCGGGGACATTTGTGATACCCACAGTTTGTCTTCTCGTCAAAAGGTGACCTAGGAAATGTGAAAAATGATGAAAAATTATTTGCTAAAGAAAGTGATTGTTGAAAATTTTGCTGAGAAAATTCATGGAGCAAAAGTTTTGAAGGAAGAATGATAATCCAGCAGTTTTTCTGTCTCCCAGAACTTAGGTGAGCTTCATCATGAAATGTTGCCATTCTGAGGGGCAAGAGATAGAATAACTAAGGATTTTTGAGCTTTACAAAGAGTATTTAGCCTAGTTGGTGATGAGTTTGAGGCAAGGGTATACTGCACCATAAAGTGGGTCATCCCATGCTTAAGAGCTTCTGACTGTAGGGCTCCTTTAAGTCTGAAGAACAAAAATATAAACCCCTTAAAAATGTGTTTTAATATATCTGATAATAGAGCTAGGCTGTGGCAAGTTCTTAGAATTGAGTTAAAAGTGGTGATTATTTGTCCATGCCGGAAGAATTATTTTGCTGCAGCAGAGCTTGGTTTTGCAGAATGCTCAAGTAAAGGTTGAAGGTAGTGTTGGATTATCTGTTGTGATTAAGCTATGCTTTGTCTAACATTTTGAATTCTTGAAGGGAAGGTTGGTTAGTATTGCTCGGGACGCGCAATAGTTCAAGTTTGGGGGTGTGATAACTCTCCAAAAGGGAGTTATTTAGACCTTATTTCTATATTGATTTGCGTGTATTTTGTGCTTAATAGGGTTGCTTTTAGATAGATATTATATGTTTTAACCTATTTGGAAGAATGGAAGCTTTGGAAATTATTTTGTGCAGAATATGTTGCTGGGCGACTTGAGGGAGCAAACTCTGTGCTGGAGCAAAGCTGGGAGCAAAAACTGCCACGTCACAGCTCGTTAGCCAATTTAACAAACTGAATTCTGTTAAGCTAATCTCGGGATAAAGGAGCAAGGAGAGCCATCCACGATTCAAGCTTTCCTCAACTCTATAAAAGGAGATAGCCGCCCAAGTCAAAATTCATTCCATCTTTGGGAGAAACATTCCATTCTTGGAAAGGTTACTTCCACCTTTGGGAGCCGAATAGAGGAGAGATTGGAGACCATCAAGGAAACCATCATTTGCAAGTTGATCAAGGGAATTAATATTTTCTTGTATTATTTTGTGAATATGGATATGCTTACTCAGATTGTAACGTGTGTTTCCGTGCATTTTATGAACTAAGTAGCTTTAGGCGTTGGTTAGGAGCATGTAATTGTCGTGCTTAATTTCTAGTAATAAATATTGATTTGATGCATCTTGATTAATTGTTGTGTTCTGATAACTCTTAGAAATAAGAGTTATTAGCCATGATTTTGGGGCTTAAAGGCTTAATTTTGCCTTAGGAAATTGTTATTTGAGCTGGAATTAGTTGAATTTTAATGTTATTAAGTGAGAGTGCTGATTAGAGGCTTTGGGCTTTAATTTCACGTTAATTTCGTACTTAAACTGACTTGGAGCTCCAGTTTTCTTTGCAGCCTATGCTATAGCATGAGCTGGAAAAGGCAGAATAGCAGCTGGAGCTGATTTACACGTGGAAGGCTTCATTAATTGATGTGGCATTCCCAGCTGGAGGCTGAAGCTATTTTCAGCCATTAGAATGATTTCCAAGTGGGCAAGGCTTGTCTAATCAGCCCTGAATCCCACACATATGGCTGGGTATAAAAGAAAAGAGGCCGTAATTTGGAAAGGAGGCTGAAGAGGGAGGAGACTCACGATTGGGAGCTGTTTTGGAGCACAAAAACAGAGGAAAAACAGAGGGGAGCTGCCGAGGAGACCATATTCAGCTTGGGAAAGCTAGATTTGAGCTTGGGAGCTTCTTCTTTGGCCTTTTCTTCTTATCTTTTATCTTCCCATTGGTATTAGTTGTGTAAAAAGTTGAAAAGTATGTTGAGTATGAGCATTTTCTGCTGTATTGAACTTATTTTAGCTTTGAACATGAACTAATCCTCTTTAGGTGAGGATTAGGGATCCTATATTGTAACGAAGGGTTGTTTATAGTTGAACCGTGCTATTTTCATCTTAAAGTAAAATGTTCTTCATTGTTTAAGCTGGAATTTCGACTGGCCTTCCATTTTCTAGCATTGTTATTGGGTGTTTGGGAAAACATTTAGTAACCGATTGTTTTACTTTACCTTAGTCTTTTATGATCATGAAAATGAGTGGGTATTTAGGGATAAATCACCACCTAGGGCACTAATCAGATTGAGCTAAAAATAAGGGGTTAAATGGGAGTTTAATCGCCTTAATCTTTGGAGAATTGGAAAATTCCCGTTGAAAAATCTGGGTGAGATGAATTAGCACAGTTTTTGCTATAGCAATCCCTGGAAACAATACAGAGTATCCCTAATCCGAGCCTTACTTCTCCTCTGCATTCAGCCGTTTTTCTTGCGTTATTTGCTCTCAATTCTTCTTAATTTCACTCAATTCTATTTACATTAGTGCATCTTAGTTATTAATTAATATTTGGACTTTGGTTACTCGAATTTCATTGAGAATAGGCTTAAGAATAGTGTTTTTCGTTGCATCAATCCCTGTGGAGAACGATATAAAAATACTTATCGCTTGTTGCTGATCGTGTGCACTTGCACGTGTTTTTGTGAAGATTTCTTGCATATTGTAAATCACTTTGCACAAGGCAACATGTTCATTTCTATTTTATGCCCGCCTGGCTAGCCGGTATGAATACCTCTCTCTAGTTTCAGGGATGATTTAGGGAGTGTGTGGCGGTTAATCACACTAGATCATTGTGTATTGGTGAATGCCAGTGACTGAGCTAGGGATAGCCAGTTGCCTAGTGCTTGATCGATAGAGCTTCATTGGAGTTGAAACATATTCTAAAAAAACCGGAGTTCTGGGAGGAATCCGCTAATAAGACTGCGAGAGTTTTGCATGATCAATAATATTGCTAGAGCATCTTTTAAAACAATTACTAAAACTTGACCAGCGCCTGTTTCTAATCTGTCTGCCTATTTGTTTATTTTCTGCTCTGTCATTTCTTTTGCTTCAGCATTCTATAAAAACCAATCATTTTAACCATTCTTGAAACCATTGAAAAACTAAACAAAATAGATAAAGTGAAAGCTAATTCAGACCTTGGATTCGATAAATACTTATTACTTGCTGCGGACTGTGTATACTTGCACAGAGTTCTAGAGCATTTTTATAACTTATTTTTACTCATTTTGGAAACCCAATAGGAAGAAATTGGTTGGTTAGTGATGTTAAGTCATGCTATGTACAAGGGGTCCTAAAAGGGAAAGAACGAACTATTTATCCTAGTAGGAGTCGTGGCAATTAATCACCTAGGATTAGGAGTGTTCATCGGTCGGTCAATGTCAGTTTTGGGCTGAAACCGACGCCGACCACCGACATGTCGGTTTTTCGTTGGTTGGTTTTTCTCGGTTTTTAGAAGGGTGGTGACGCCGACCAATCGGCGGTCGATCAGTCGGTCGGTTTTCATCATTTTTGTGAACTTCAACGATCTAAACAAAGAAAAAAAGAGAAAGGGAGAAAGAGAGCGCTTGATGACAACGGTGGCGACAGTGGTCGGTGGGAGGACGATAGAGAAGAGAAAGAAGGGAAAAAAGATAAGAAATGGGAAAGAAGGAAGCAATAACAACAACAAGGCAAGGCAATGGCCGGCGGAGGAAGGAAGAAAAGAGGGAAGAAGGAGTGGAGACATAGAAAGAGAAAAGTTGGTCGTTGGGAGGAGGGAAGATGAGAAAGAAGGGGAAGGAGGGTGGAGAGAGGAGAAAGAAGAGAGGGAAAAGAGGGAAAAGAGGGAAAAGAAGAATTGAAAATGAAAAAAACGTGGGAATGGAGAGGAAAATGGAGAGAGAGGAAGGAAAAAAATTATATTATATTGAAAAGTTGATGCGGACGTGGCCTGAATGTGGATGTTAGAAAAGATGGTAAATAAAAAATAAGAATAATTTCAGCCAACCAAGTGCAAGTATACACTATCGCATGTAGTAATAAAATCTCTAGAAGTATTCCAAAGGTATCGATCCCACAGAGACTAAGTTGGAAACACAGATTTGAAGAAGAAACTGCTCAAAGATTTCTTTTGAAAGGTAACCAAAAGAAATAGTTGATGTTGGGTTTTGTAAAACAAATAAACAAACAAGTAAAGAAATAACAATAATAATAAAGCGAGGTATTCAATATAGCTTCAACCCTAAGGCAAATAACTCTAATAATGGCTTATTTAACCTAAGTCTATTCATGCATTGGGTCAGGTTTAACTCCTATTTGGCCTTGCTCCCAAGAACCGTTAGAAGGCTAAGCGAGTACCGTTATGCACATTTCTGTGACTCGACTCCGACATAGATTGTTCATGCATGCAACCTATAACCCTATAGTTGTTATAAGGTGACATTTCCCTATAACACCGAATACACTCTCTCGAGCCCTTTCTCCTATATCACCTTTATGAAAATCGATATTGCTTGTCCCTTTCAGGATCAAACTCACATAGCATGCAATGTCTAAGTGATCAAGTTAAACTCAACAAGATTCAGAATGATATTCAATAAAGAGTGACATGCAGTAAATAAAACTTAGGCAAATAAACACTTTCAAGCCATTTAAACCATAAGGGAATTCACTATATCGAACCCCTCAATGAAATTTAGCTACACATGATGGAATATAATGCAAATGAACAACTTTTCATTGAAATAATGAATAAAGAATACATAATAATGAAAAGAAACAAGTGCTGGAAAAATATTGTGTAGTAGCTAAAACTAGGATTTTTTCACTTTTATCCAATCTTTCAGAGTTCTCACGACACTCTACTCTCCTTTTACAAGTGGGAATAGGGTGAAATCTCTACAAACACTCGGGTTTGATATCTAACTAAGGGTTAGAATTTGATCATCTAGCAAAGACCTCGGACATCTACTAGGGTTCTGTCACCACCCTCTTCTTCCCAGTGAGTTCTGCTTGAATTGCCCTTCGAATCGTGGCCTTTTATAGCATGGGGAGTGGTTGAGGAGTCACAAAAATGGTGCTAGCAGGTAGCACAGTCAGTTTCGGAGTCAAAACAGCCAGTTAGGTGCGCAAAACACTCGTTAAAAACGACCCGCGATGGACTCGGAACTGCCTGCCTCTGCCCAGAAATGTGGTCGCAATTGATTTTTCCTCTGTTTTCTACAAAACACCAAAACCAAGTCAAGTTTTTACCAAAATGAGTTCTTTTAAGCACAAATATGCATAATTTGACATTCATGACTCTTGATAACTCTCCAAAAGGGAGTTATTTAGGCCTTAATTCTATAGTGTTTTGTGTGTCATTTGTGCTAAATAGGGTTGCTTTTAGATGATTATTATATGTTTTAACCTATTTGGAAGAATGGATGCTTTGGAAGTTATTTTGTGCAAAATAACACATCAATTTCATGTGTCTTTCTAATGAGAGAGAATATACATCAATTTCATGCATATCCTAGACACATCAATTCCATGTGTCTCCTACGGAGGCCGTCAATTTCACGAAACCTCGAGGTCGTCAATTTCACAAACCTCGACTTAGGTACATCAATTTCATGTCCCTAAGCCCTGTGTAGGCATCTCGGAATGTACATCAATTTCATGTACACTAATTTAAACTTATTCCTTGAATGGAATTTAAAGAGACCACTAACTCAACTATTTTAAACGTTAACAAATGCAAGCAATGATAATGAATTTCATGCTTTCAATAACTTTTCATAACTCATACATAATTAAGATAACAAATTGTCATGCTCGATTTTCATGCTTCTAACAATCATAATAAAATTTAAGAACAACCCATAAACACGAATATTTTAGAAAATCAATTATTCTAAACACGAGAATTTTAGGAACTCAAATATTCGGACCCAATTAAAAGGTTCAATAGTAAGTTCACTTACCTTGGCTTAATTAATCTCGATCTAAAATTCTAACTAGTCCAAGCAACGCCGCTCTTGATCTCAACCAAACGATTGTCAAAAAATAACTTCAAACTTGCTGGTCCAACCTTAATTTGTTCTAAGATTTCACGAGTTCGGCTCCAATCACTTGAGACAACAAAGATCCAAGGACTAAAAATTAATGGGCATTCTTGATTAAGTAGTAAATTAGCCAAAAACTCTCTAAATTCACTTACCCAAGATTGAAGAAGTTGGAAAATTGCTCCAAACGCTAAAACTCTTAGACCCACCACTCCAACTCGCCGATAACGCTAAGAACTTGCTGAACGAGTTTAAAAAATCAGTGGGTATTCAATTAAACTTATTAATCAACCAAGAAACGACTTCTAAACACTTACCCACTACACGAAACGCCGGAAAACCGAGGAAACGACCACTACGAACTACTGTTCGCGCGCCCTACTGTCAAAGCCACCGGAAACCGCACCTGAAGGGAGCTTGTCGTGGCTGCTGTCTCTTCGGCGAGGGTTAGATCCGCGAGCGTCGCTGCCTTGTCGAAGAACTGCCGCAAATCTCGAAACAAAAATGCTGCCGGAAAAACAACCAGTCGCCGCTGCTGCTTGTTGAACCGCCTGCGCACGTTGAGAAACACACAGAGAGAAAAGGACGGAGAGAGAGCGTCTCGAAGATGTTGCCGCCGTCGTGACGTTGCTGGAGAAATCGCGTCGCCGGAATTGTTGCTGAAGCTGCTGCCGGCGGGTGAGAGGAAGGAAGAAGAAAGTTGCTGGCTGCTCGATTTTTCACGTGAAAAAGAAGAGGGAAGATGAAGTTCAGCTTCCCTAGGGCTACGTGTTGTCTTTTAAAAGACCTCATGGGCTTGGGCTTGGCTCAAGATTCAACATATTTACAAAAATGCCAAATTTTCAAAATTCCCTCTTAACTAAAAAATTTACACTAACTTAGGAAATTTGAAATTTATCTTAAATTACGGGCGTTACAATCTTCCCTCCTTAAGAACTTTCGTCCTCGAAAGTTGGTCCTGGAAGAGCTCTAGACACTTGATTCTTATCTCCTTTAAATAAAACTAAGCCCACTATTAGAAGGTAAGCATGCATACTCCGAAGGAATGTGCTAAACTAGGTAAATGTAATGCCCCAAGTCCTATCTCCGACTTAGCGACATTACTTAAACTTTTATCTTAATATTAGCCGAATGCTTCGAAATTTTGGAAGCATAATGACATAAATCACAAGCTGCTACTAGAAGAAGAAAAGAAACATTAATTCAAACATACTTTAATCATCTCATTACTATTAATCGAATGCAATGGAGAGTAGGGAAATGATCTGCTATCTCAAGGTTCATCTTAATACTTGAAACAACAAAATCCAAACAAACTAGAATAATGAAAACAAATAACTAAAGTCTCATCTTGACAAGTAAAGCAAATAAAACAGAAGTAACTACTAAGGTCTTTCTTCAGAGGTTTTCTTCACGAGCCTCCTGCTTTCTTCTGAGGGCAGTTATTAGCCATATGCCCTTCCTGGTGACATTTGAAACACACACCTTTCCTCGCCATGCACTGGCCCCAATGATGTCTTCTACAAGAGTTGCACTTTGGTTTCTCACCTCCATTGCCCTCTTGTTTTCATGCTGAGTTTTCTGTCTAAAACTTTCGGATGAAGGTTGAGATCGCTGGAGGTTGGTAGTTGTCTGCTCGTGTTTCCTCTTCCGTCCTGCGTTGAGCTCCGACTCTTTGGCTACTGGAGTTGCATTAATAGTTGGCATGCCCATAAAGGTGGCCGCTCGAAGGGCCGCTGCGTAGTCCACTGGGCCAAGGGCTCCAACAACCCTCTGGACGTCATCTCTGAGGCCCGCGATGAACCTCTTTGTTTTTTTCGCCTCCGTATCCACCGCTTCAGGGGCGAATCGGGACAGTCGGGTGAATTCTAGTTCGTACTCTTCTAGTGACTTTTCCCCTTGCGTCAAGGTTAGGAACTCCCTCTCCTTTCTTTAACTGATAATGGCCGAGTAATATTTCTGGAAGAACGCCTCCTTGAACTGCAACCAAGTGACCGAACCAGAACTCACATCGATGGATCTCTCAGCCGATCTCCACCACAATAGGGCATCATCCCTTAGCATAAAAACCGCGCACGACACCTGTTGCGCCTCAGGGCATCCCATATAGCGAAAAATCTCTTCAATCTTTGCAGTCCAAGCTTCGGCCTCTGTGGGATCCACAGTTTTTCCGCTAAACGTCGGTGGGTCATACTTCTTAAAATCCTTAAGACACCGAGCTCCCGCAGTTGAGCCTACATGACCCTGGTTCTCATTCTGGTTCACTTGGGGCGCCTGATTGGCAACGACATTATTTATAAGCGCCTGAAGAGCCTCTAAAGTCAGAGTGACAGTCTGTGTCGGTGTTGGAGGAGCAGGAGCTTGCTCATCAGGAAGATCTTCCTCATACTGATCCATAGGAGGATCTACTTGCTCCGGGAGTGCCAGACCTCTGCCACCCCTACCACGACCACGTCCCCGTCCACGTCCTCGACCTTGTCCACGTGGAGGCATACTTCAAGTTTCTACACCCATACTAAGCCTATTTAATCTCGTATCCAAAAACTAAATGGCAAGAGAAAGATCATACATGGAATAATAATCACATAAACTTAAAATTTTAAGAAACATAGTTTATTACAAGGGCTTACCTGACGATGATGAGAATCTTTGTTACTTAGCCATGAGGATACATAAGCTTACGATGTAAGCAGTCTACAGAACCATTAACCTGGCTTTGATACCAACTGTAATGACCCGACTTTTTAATAAGCCTTAAAGGGACCATTACGACAATGCATGCTTTGGAGGCCTTTTTAAATAAAAATAATTTGAAACAAAAACACTAATTTAAACAAAAACTTAAAAAAAAACAAAACTTTTATTCGGGATTCCTAATTTCACAGGTTTTAAATACACTTATATAATCTCTAAAGCATAAATGTAAAGGCCTCTAGAAATTTTCTTAAAACAAAATTACAATTCAAATAAAGTAAAACAGTGTCCTTAACGCGGAAGAAAATAAAATATGAACTCAAGTCCTCTCATGGCTGTCTATCGGATTCTCATCAATCGCCCTTCATCTACCCTTGCCTTTACCTGGAAAAAAAAAATATTTTTGAAAAGAATGAGTATTTTAAAATACTCAGTAAGTAACCCTACTATTGAGGTTGGGTCACGCTTTAAAAACATTTTTAAAAATCAACAACAATTACAAATTTGGTGGCTCTAAACTTTATTTTAAACTTTCTAATGAAAGATGATATACATCAATTTCTTGCATATCTTATACACATCAATTTCATGTGTCTTTCTAATGAGAGAGAATATACATCAATTTCATGCATATCCTAGACACATCAATTCCATGTGTCTCCTACGGAGGCCGTCAATTTCACGAAACCTCGAGGTCGTCAATTTCACAAACCTCGACTTAGGTACATCAATTTCATGTACACTAATTTAAACTTATTCCTTTAATGGAATTTAAAGAGACCACCAACTCAACTATTTTAAACGTTAACAAATGCAAGCAATGATAATGAATTTCATGCTTTCAATAACTTTTCATAACTCATACATAATTAAGATAACAAATTGTCATGCTCGATTTTCATGCTTCTAACAATCATAATAAAATTTAAGAACAACCCATAAACACGAATATTTTAGAAAATCAATTATTCTAAACACGAGAATTTTAGGAACTCAAATATTCGGACCCAATTAAAAGGTTCAATAGTAAGTTCACTTGCCTTGGCTTAATTAATCTCGATCTAAAATTCTAACTAGTCCAAGCAACGCCGCTCTCGATCTCAACCAAACGTTTACCCAAAAATAACTTCAAACTTGCTGGTCCAACCTTAATTCGTTCTAAGATTTCACGAGTTCGGCTCCAATCACTTGAGACAACAAAGATCCAAGGACTAAAATTAATGGGCATTCTTGATTAAGCAGTAAATTAGCCAAAAACTCTCTAAAATTCACTTACCCAAGATTGAAGAAGTTGGAAAATTGCTCCAAACGCTAAAACTCTTAGACCCACCACTCCAACTCACCGATAACGCCAAGAACTTGCTGAACGGGTTTAAAAAATCAGTGGGTATTCAATTAAACTTATTAATCAACCAAGAAACGACTTCTAAACACTTACCCACTACACGAAACGCCGGAAAACCGAGGAAACGACCACTACGAACTGTTGTTCGCGCGCCCTACTGCCAAAGCCACCGGAAACTGCACCTGAAGGGAGCTTGCCGTGGCTGCTGTCTCTTCGGCGAGGGTTAGATCTGCGAGCGTCGCTGCCTTGTCGAAGAACTGCAGCAAATCTCGAAACAAAAACGCTGCCGGAAAAACAACCAGTCGCCGTCGCTGCTTGTTGAACCGCCTGCGCATGTTGAGAAACACACAGAGAGAGAAGGACGGAGAGAGAGCGTCTCGAAGACGCCGCCGCCGTCGTGACGTTGCTGGAGAAATCGCGTCGCCAGAATTGTTGCTGAAGCTGCTGCCGGCGGGTGAGAGGAAGGAAGAAGAAAGTTGTTGGCTGCTCGATTTTTCACGTGAAGAAGAAGAGGGAAGATGAAGTTCAGCTTCCCTAGGGCTACGTGTTGTCCTTTAAAAGACCTCATGGACTTGGGCTTGGCTCAAGATTCAACATATTTACAAAAATGCCAAATTTTCAAATTCCCTCTTAACTAAAAAATTTACACTAACTTAGGAAAATTTGAAATTTATCTTAAATTACGGGCGTTACAGTGAAGGTGAGAAAAGAATATGAATCCAGAGGGAGAAAAACAATAACTCTAAAAAAAGACTTTAATAAAAGAGAGAGAAATAAAAGTAATGAAATCCTTTTTTATTTTGCATGAAAACACAATTCCATTGCCCTAATTAATACAACATTTTCGAAATAACTTTATAAAAGAAATATGTTATGTATGGGGATTGAGATTCAAATCTCTGACCTTTGGATTGAGATTATAATGCTCTAACCAATTGAGTTATACTTAAGTTTTTTCATTAGAAAATATATTTCTAAAAATAGTATTAAAAAATAAAATTACGATATAATCTTTCCACGTGCAACGCACGTTAAAGTTTTCTAGTCTATAATCTATAATCTATAATATATTAAAAAGCAAGGATCCGTGAAAAACATTTTTAGACTAAAATACCCCTTTAAATTTAAGATAATTACTTTAGTTAAAATCTAATTATTTCAATTATAAAATAAAAGATACAAAGATTAAAAAGTGGTAATCTGTAAAAAAAAATTAAAAAACGAATATGAAATTTTGAGAAAAATCTTTTCCTATAAAAAAAATAAGAAAAAATAAGAAAAAAAAAAAACAAACATAATAATAAAAAACAATTGACTTTCACGATTGGATCAAAAAATTTTAAAACCAATATGAAATTTAATATGAAATTTTGAAAAACAAAATCTTAAGATAATTATTTTAGTTAAATCTAATTATTTAAATTAAAAACAATAAAAAAATAAGAAAAAAAAACAAACATAATGATAAAAAACAATGGACTTTCACGATTGGATAAAAAATTTAAAAACTAATATGAAATTTAATATGAAGTTTTGAAAAAAAATCTTAAGATAATTATTTTAGTTAAATCTAATTACTTTCACGGTTTTTTTTTTAATTTTTATTTTTTCTTTTAATAAAAACAAATAATTTTTTTTTTATTTTTTTTATTTTTTTATTATTTTTTTTTTATCGTATGATCTATATACACTCTATCCAAAATCTAATCAAATTAGAATTTGAATATAAATTCCCTCTATAAATTGTTCACCTTCTCCCATTAGTTTTCACATAAAAAACTATTCATCTGCTCCATTGTTGGTTTCAGGTACATCTATTGAATTATAATTATAATATTTATTTTAATTTTATCAATTTAATTAGAATAAAGTCATTCATTCTCAAATATTTTATGTTATGATTGACGAACTTTAATTTCTTTTTCCCCTCCAACTTTTTTTTTTCAGGTATAAAATTACTTATCTCTTCCAATTTCTTCCAATTGTTCGTTTATATTTCAGGTATTTTCAAATTTCTTCCAATTATTCGTTTATATTTCAAGTATTTTTTTTAGTTTGACTTTTAATAGTTTATTTATTTAAATATAAATGTAATCTATGCTGGGAATGCGAGTCCATGAATTCAAATATTTTCTTTTTGGGACGTGTGTAAATTTTGCTGCTCTACCTTGATAGTCTCTTAATATATTTGGTCTATAAAAACTTTAAATAACAATTAAGTAAAATTTTAAAACTTAAAGCTTATAGATTTAATATTTCCCATAACTTTACTTTTTGCCAAAAGAAAACTGATCACAGTTATTTTAGACGATTACTTTTATTAAAAAAAGTATAAATAAAATTTACAGAATAATATTGAAATAAACTCTGGATTCTTTGAAAACAAGTATTGAAAATTAAAAAAGAAAAAAAGAAAAAAAGAAAAAAACACTTTTCAATTTTTATGAATATAGCATAAATTTAATTTTTCTCACTGCAATCTATGGCTAAAAATATTAAAGTTGGTAAAGATACTAATTATTTATAAACATTTAGATTTTTCAGTCTCAACTATAACAATTCTTCCAAACTATTTATTTTTCAACAATTGGGTATTAACCGAACCATTAATTTTTTAGAGAAAAATTAAAATTTTGAATATAGCATAAACTCTAGATTCTTAAAGACAATTGACTTTCACGAATGGATAAAAAATTTTAAAAACCAATATGAAATTTAATATGAAATTTTGAAAAGAAAAATCTTAAGATAATTATTTTAGTTAAATCTAATTATTTTAATTAAAAAGTAAAAGATAAAAAACAAATAGGGTATTTACTGATTCGTTCCCACTATTCATTTATAAATTTTAATAATTTACTGATCGTTTTTTTTTTTAATAAAAAAAGGTATTTTTTTATTTTTTTATCTTTTATTTTTTTAATTAAAACAATTACGAAATTCGATTTCCACTTTTTGATTTTGTTATCTTTTATTATCATTTTGGTTTGATAACTTAGAATAATATTATGGTCTATATTTTTTTATCTTATGATCTATATACACTCTATCCAAAATCTAATCAAATTGCGTAATTGTTTTAATTAAAAAATAAAAGATAAAAAAAAGTAAACCCATCTAATTAGTTTTCAATTTTCGAAATCAAATTTCATAATTGTTTTAATTAAAAAAAAAAAACTAAAGGATAAAAAAATTTAAAAAAAAATCTAATCAGTTTTTTATTTCTTAAATCAAATTTTGTAATTGTTTTAATGAAAAAAATAAAAGATAAAAAAAATCAAAATTTCTTATTGTTTTAATTAATTAAAAAAAAGATTAAAAAAAAGGGAAAATTTCGTAATTTTCAAAATCTATTTTTTTTAAAACATCAAAATCTAATATATATATATATATATTTATCTTATGGTCTATATATTTTAGATTTTTTTTAAGAGTTATGATTTGAAGATTTGATCCAAAATTTAATCAAATTAGAATTTGAATCTAAATTCCCTCTGTAAATTGTTCGCCTTCTCCCATTGGTTTTCACGTCAAAAACTATTCATCTCCTTCATTGTTGGTTTTAGGTACCTCTCTTGAATTATAATTATAATATTTTTGTTTAATTTTGTCAATTTAATTAGTTATTTCTTCCAATTGTTCATTTGTATTGCAAGTTTTTTTTTTTTTTTTTTTTTTTTCAGTAAATCTCCTGCTCTCTAAATTGATTTTATATGTTTTCGCATTGAGATTATCCTATTACTTACTTTTTCGTATTCTGTTTGTTTCTCGAGATTCTTCTTCTGGAAAATATAGGATTTCATCTTCTTTTTCGTGCTTAATTGACTTTTATTCGTTTTCAATACTTTGTATAATTTGGTTGTGACCCAATTTGATGGATTGGTTAATCGTGTTTGGGTATAAGGGTTTAACTAAATTTGATCACCAATAAAAATAAAAACAAGAGGCCACCATTATTTAGTTTTTTTTTGTTATAATCCGTATTTATTTTTTAAAAAAGATTTGGTTTTTATTTTGATTCTGTCGATTAAAATCAAATATGATACTTTCATTGAAAATTGCTTTTATAAAAAAGATAATTTCATTGAAGATTCTCATGATGGTTTTTATTAGAACACTTGAATGGTAGTGAAAAAAAAAAACGATTCGATGTTAATTTATATCTTAATAGCTAAACTATATTATATCTTAATAGCTAAATTAATATTGATTTGAAAAAGTATAATATAAAACATTTAAAATAATATGATAATTTATGTTTATTTAGCTAAAATGTGTAAGCACCATCATTTATATGCCAGGTTTGAGAACTATGTAATTATAAATTATTAAAGTAGATAAAAAAAATACTAAAAAATATATATTTTTAGTTTAAATATAATTTATATATATGATACAAGTTTAACGATTATATTGTAATATATATATATATATATATATATATATATATATATATATATACATATTGAAAATCGACCTCTGATTAAATTAATAGTCATCCATGGAGAGTATATACGCGACATAATCATAACGTAAGTAATTAACGTATTTTTGATATATGCATTTTTAGTATTAAAAACTTTTAGGACAAATTGCAAAAACCACCCCTGAATTATGGTGATTGTAACAATTACACCCCCAAACTTTCAAGTATTAAAAATAAACCCTCAAAAGTGTAAAATTTAAACCCCTCAACTTTCAAGTGTAAAAATTAAACCCTCAAACTATCATAAATATAAAAATTAGAACCATTTTATTATTTTTCTTTTTTTTTAAAAAAAAAACCACTTTAATCAATTTCTACGTGATATTTCCTCTTTTCTCCCTCTACTCACCCCTCCCTTCATTCACCCATTCGGTCGAATTGGATAATTTGTAGTTGTTTTAGGTCAATTCTGTGTGAGTTAATCAACATATATGGTGGTTTCTTTTAGTCGGTGTGTGATTGTATATAGCTGAAGCTGATTTGATGTTGCTTTACTGAGTATGGGTGTTCGATCTTTGAGTCAATTTTTTGTCTAAAATAAAATTTTGTTTATATAACCTCTCTAAACTCTTTAAGTTTCTGTGACTTAGTTTTTTCTATAAATAAACTAAAGTGGAAGAACACAAAAGCTAAAAGAATCCACATATTTTGTAGAGGTTTTGGGATGTAAGAAATTTGCTAGGACACGAAGACTTAATGCAGCTTCTTCGAACACTCTAAACAACCGATGCTATGGCAAGTTGTAATCTATTTTGGAGAGAAACTACGATGACAACTTCCTCTGGAGAGGAAAGATTTCGTCCAACATCTTTGCTTATTTATGGCCAATTTTCACAACCTTCTGCGTTGTGAAATAAGGAAATTTTCAAGGTTAATTGTTGGAAGACATTTGTTGATTGTGTACAATTTGGGTTTGGAACATTGAAGATTCTCTCTCACAAAACAATAGAGAGTGAGTGATTGAAAGAAGGGGAATAATCAAGAGGGAGAGGTAGAAAAAAGAGGGGGAAAGAGGAAATATGGGAGGAGAATTAAGTAAACTGGATTTAATTTTTACGTTTATGATAGTTTGAGGGTTTAATTTTTACACTTGAAAGTTTAGGGGTCAATTTCTTGCACTTTCGAAAGTTTGAGGGTTTATTTTTAACACTTGAAAGTTGGTGTAATTGTTACAACCCACCATACTTTAGGGGTAGTTTTTGCAATTTGTCCATTTAAATTCAAAAGAAAACAATTTTCCATACGACTCTGCTTTGCCATGACTATTAACAAGGCTCAAGGACAGACATTACCTAATGTTGAAGTTTATCTTTCTTAACATGTTTACTCGCATGGACAACTATATGTAGCACTTTCAAGAGAAATTTCTATGGTAACGACAATAGTATTGATCAAATCAAGCGGCCAAAAACGTTGTATATAAAGTTTTGACTTTATAAACCAATTTCTTTAACATATATATTTTTATTATTATTTAGCATAATTATTGTTACTCCATTTGCTATGATAAATCACATATATATTATATTTATATTCAAATTAGTCATATTAGAAAACAATAAAACTAATATAAAAATGTATACAAAACTTTAAATTAGTTTTAAATTAATTTTACTCCATAATAATTTAGTCAAATTATTACACGTGCAACGCACGTGGTAAAAACCTAGTATATTAAAAAGCCACAATCTTTGAAAAACTTTTTTGGACTATCCCTTTGTCAAAATTTATAATTAATTACTAATAATATATTTAATTTAATCACATAATGATATTTAAATGGTTGGAATATAAAAAGATCTCTCTTTATTTACTTAATTACTAACCTTCATTATATTTAATATAATTTAATTATATTGAGTTTTCTCTATCTCCCACCCACTCATCTCATCATAAAAAATAAAAATAAAAAATTCTCCCCTCACATACAAAATAAAACCGACACATTTTTTTCCATATAATTAAACCATTTTATGGTACTCCAATTGATATTTACCAACACTTAACATTAATTATTAATAATAAATAAATTATAACAAGGGAAATTTCTCTAAATATTTAATATATTTTTCAAAATAATTAATAAGTTAAATGTAGTGATGCTTGAAATTTCTCTAAATATTTAATATATTTTTCAAAATAATTAATAAGTTAAATGTAGTGATGCTTTAATTTTCTAAAAAACTAAAAGTAGTGGAGCTTTAACAAAAATAAATATTAAACCATTGAAAACATACCATTAATGAAATTTATTGAAATTTTAATAACATATAACCATTTATTATCAATTATTTAATGAAATTGTGTATAAATGTGAAATTTTAAAAAGTTAAAATGAATAGAATTTTTTTTTTTTTTTTTTTTAGAGAAATGTAGAGTATATATAATCAAAATTTTTATAAAAAGAAATGTAATATTTTGATGTGAAATTAAGAAAATAATTTTTAAAATGAGAGTATTATAATATAGAAAAATTCGAATATGAAAAGCTAGAATATAAAAAGTTTGCCAATCAAAGAAAAAAAGAATATAAAAAGTTTGGTTGATTTAATTTATGTAGATTAATTATAAAATTAATGGCTTTCCACATTTAATTATATTTAATTTAATAATGGAATTTCAAGAGTTTTCCAATCTTCTACAACTTCTAGCTACAACTATATAAATTGCTATTTCTCATCATTTTTCTACAAAAACTTGAGTCTCTTCTTCTTAGTTCATTTCTCTTCCTCTTTAATCCACTCTCTAAAGTTTCTAAATTTTTGTGTGAATGCAAAGTATGCATCAACAAAATGCTCTCAAACATAGGTATTGATTTATTCTATAAATACTTTCAATATATTTTATAATTAATATTTGCTATTTTTTTTAAAATAATTTGCATGATACAATTCTTTTAATTTAATTTTTGGATCGTTTGACAAGCTTTTCATGCAGTTCTTGATCATCTATGGGGTGATCTCTCTACTCATATGTTTTCCCTCTTAATTATATATATATATATATATATATATATATATGTTTTGTGCATCCCTTTCTTAATTTTATAGTTTGTATTTTTCTTTAAAAAAAAAGTTGATATTTATTATTTATTTTTAAGTTTTTCTAGGTATCAAATTTTTGTCTATAGCCAAAGCGAGCATAGTTCAGCGATAATTGGCATGTACCCTTGACCATAAGGTCAGAGGTTCGAATCCCCCACTCCCAAATGTTGTTGTACTAAAAAAAAAAAAAAAAAAAATTGTCTATAAGTATTGATATTTTTTATTTGAAAATTCTTCTATTCAATTTTATTTGTTATTTTCAAGATATTTTTAGTTTTTTTTTTTTCGAAAGAGGAAAGTTATTTTATAATTTAATATGTTTATTAAATTATTTCCTATTACTCTTATAACAATTAAAAAAAAACATATTTTTTTTGCAATAAAAAAACACATTGAAAGTTATATATAAGTTATTTTTTTGGTAATATCTTTCCTTTATAATCTAAAACTGATCATATTAATTTTTTTTTATCCTTTTCCTTAAAAATTAATTATAAAAAGTTTGGTTTATTATTTGGAAACAGAAAAATAAATCATCTGATATTCTTATAAATATAAAATTAGTAATTAAAAGAAAAAAGAAGCTCACCCCCTAATTTAAATTTAATATGTTTTTTTATTACATGTTACAACTTTTAGTTTTTGTTTATCCAAAATATTAGATAACTTTGACATTTCTTAATGTATTGAATATTATATTTGAATTTGAGTTGAGTTTTGATTTTTTTTTTTTTGACAACATGTTATTTTTATACTTTGATAACTTTTATATAATTTTTTTAAAATAATATGTTTATGCAAGTTACACGAGATTTTTTAAGAAAAATAAAAAAGAAAGTAATAAAAATTGGAAGTTACAAAATAATTATAAAGTAAAATAAAAAATGAAAGTAATAAAAATTATATTAATGCATTGTTATGTTTTAATAATATAATATTATATTTGGTAAATTTAATTTAATTAACTATTATTCATAATCATATTTTAAGGGGAAAAATAAATAATTAATTATTAACTCTAATAAATACATGAAATTTTAAACGTTGGAATATGAGAAAGAGGTATTATTAATTTTCTTAATAATAATGTAATGATTTCTACTCATATTAATTAATAATATAATTTCAAAAGTTTTGGAATTCCAAAAGATTTGGAACTTTTTCATCTTCTACTGTTATAAAAAGGAGGGTTCTTCCATTATTTTTTTTTCCACCGATCTTTTGCTCTATTTTCTTTTAGTTCTCCCTTATTTTTCGTTTTCCAATTATCTATAATCTTGAAAACTCAAAACAAAGATGATATATTCAAATCACACATCAAAGCATATATCCTTATTTGTAAGTTTTTTTTTTTTTTTTGAGAATCCTTATTTGTAATTTTGTATGGTTACAATTCTATTTGATATATATTGGCATATTCCATTTGATGAAGTTAGAGGATTTTGTTTGTTGAGCAACTCTAAAGTGAGATAAAATGATCAATTTCTATAATGTGTGTATATATTGAGTTAAAAAGAATTTTGTTAAATTTTTGTTATTTTTTTTTTTACTTACTATATTATTGTGTTTTTCTTTTCAATGTTGTTTCTTTAAAATTTAAATTAAAATTATTTTGATTTAAAACATTTTGCATGCTTTAATTTGAATTTGGTAATCCAATGACTTTTAAATTTAATTTCTATTAGAAATTGAACATGCTTATTAAATTATTTTTGCTTATTTATAATAGCAATAATTAAAATGTATTATCATAATTATTCATTTTTTAAAAAATTGATGTAAATTCCCCCGCCCCCGATATATATAGCTCAAAAGAAAATACTCAATCCTTTATTTCATAGTGAGTTGATTAGATTTTTTTTTTTTTTTTTAATAAAAAAACTACAATAGAATTTATAATTTTCAATATAAAAATTTTTATTTTAATGAAAAGTTGTAAAACATGTCTCTGTCTCTAAAATATAATTATATATTTTTAATTATAAAAAAATAAATTATGTGAAGGGAAAATTTAGATAAATTAGTTTTAATTATTAATAAATATATATATTGTATGATATTATATTAATATTTAATTTTATTTTTATTTTAGAAATTATTTTATCAATCATAAGAAAAATACATAATTAAATATATAAACGTGCAACGCACGTGGTTAAAAACTAGTATAATCTATATTATACTATATAGTATATTAAAAAGTGAGGATGTAGGAAAAACTTTTCTGGACACTTTTGTCCTTTCTTTAATTTACTAATTCACAAATATACCATTAATGATTTACTATTAAAAAGTGAGGATGTTAGAAAAACTTTTTTGGACACTTTTGTCATTTCTTTAATTTACTAATTCACAAATATACCATTAACGATTTACTATTAAAAAGTGAGAATGTTGGAAAAACTTTTTTGGACACTTTTGTCATTTCTTTAATTTACTAATTCACAAATATACCATTAACGATTAATTATATAAATAGTATAGTAAATTAATTAATTAATAATTAATTATCAATAATAAATGTGTAGGATTTACTAAAACATTGGAATACAAACGGTTTTTCTGCAACTCTTTTTAATTATAATTCATAATGAAATTTTAGAAGTTATAGAATTCAAAAGGTTTGTAACTCTCATCTTCTACTACTATAAAATGGGTTATTTTTTCACCATGTTCTTGACAAACACTTGAGTTTCATTCTTTCTTTATTTCTATTTTATTTTTATTCTTTGCTCTCAAAGTCTCTTCAATCTTCAAAACATCTCAAGGTGTTGGTGTGGTATATTCAAATTGCAAAGGTTTCATAAGTGGTGGTATGTTCAAATTGCAAGGAATGCATATGTCGAATCTATATCCTAGATCCTAAGCTTTTGACATTGCAACTCCACTTTGATGAAGTTTTTTTTTTTTTTTTTTTTTTTTTTTTTTTTTTTTTTTTAATGGCACTTTGATGAAGTTGAATACAAAGTGTTTTATCATTCAATTCTCCAAGGAGTTAAAATAATTTTTCTTTAATTGTAATTATAATATGAAATCAAATTAGTTGAATAGTTACTCAGATTAAAACATTTAGTATATAATAAAAAGTTAGCTATTTAGAATTTGTAATAAACATACAAAGTAATAAAAAAGAACAAGGAGTTCAATTAGGATAAAAAATAAAATAAAATAGAAATATGAAAAATACATATATATTTTTTAACAAACATTTTAAAAACAAAATACAAAATATACATGTGTATACACACAATTTTGTGAAAGCAAAAGGTGAAAATTTGAAGATAAAACAGAATGTATTATAAAATTAAAAAAAAAAAAAAAAGTCAAACTCAGACGCGCAATTGAATCGTCATAGATCTGACGGTTGTGATCGACCCTTGACCACAAATGGCGCAGAAATCATCATAGTAAGACGAAGTGCACCCCAGCCGGGTATCGAACCCGGGTCTGTACCGTGGCAGGGTACTATTCTACCACTAGACCACTAGTGCTTTTTGTTTCTAGATCTCCTAGATTTAAATTAATTATAATATAATTGTAAGAAGGTTTTAAACCCACTTGTCGCACTCACCCATCCAATGAAGTAATTAATTAAATTTTATTCACTTTTGGCCTTCCAAATTTCAAAATGGAAATTTCACTACTTTTCTTCATGCCTCTTCGTATATTTAATCCTACATTTTTTTGGTTTTATTACAAGTTTGGTTTCTTAACTTTTTGTAACGCCCCCGGATTTTATAACTATTCTAGCGACATTACTAACTCCTTAATGCACCGGAAATTCCGGTAACATAACATCATACATAGGACTAAACCAACATTTTTCTAGACCTGCTGAACAAGAAAAACACTTCTATATATATTGTGAACTACTCACAACCACCCATCACAACGCCTTACTACAACACAGCAGAACTTCCACAACAAATTAAAGCGAGTCAGGTCTCGCAAATACAATAATCAAAACAAATAGAGAATTCACAACTCAATTCAATTATGCACAACTAACTACAACTTTAACTTATTAGAAACAAACTCAATTATTATAAATCGAAGGAAGAGATAGAACAGCTCAACTAAGTCTAGAGTTCAACAAGAGGAATTTCAGAACTTGCCAAAGAGGACAAACAGTTGCCCAACCATACGAACCACAACTACCCTATCCAATTGAAAATAAAAGAGAAAGCAACGCGAACTAGTAATGGTCCTTCCTCAAGCACCTCCTCAGCATCACCACGGTCGACACAGTCCTCATAACATGCATAATCTAAAATGTTGGGAGAAAGAAGGAGACGGGGTCAGTACAACCACGGTACTGGTAAGCAGCCCCTACCTGAAAAGCCATCACACAACAACCAACAAACATGCTTTTCATGCACAAACAACATGCTTCTTAAAGCTGTAAACACATCAACATGCTCAAAAGCGAGTAAAATGAATGACTCTCCTAAGCCAAACCTCGTGCATCTCTCTATGCAACTCATTAACCACTCATGCTCCACGAGCTTACTCAACAATCATGTTTAGCCCTCACATGGCTCTCCATACGTGATTTTCCGTGTCATGCTCCGCAAAACTCTCCAAGACTGACCCTTCGAGTTGCACTGACCCCTGACCATTTATACCCAGGGCCTCAACACTTCTCTATAGAGCTCGGCGTTCGACCCTTAACCATTTATACCCAAGGCCTCGAACTGTGCATCGACCCTTGACCATTTACACCCAAGGCCTCGATGACTAAGCAACGTATTGACCCTTGACCATTTATACCCAAGGCCTCAATACTTGCCTCAAGACTCATCACACCGACCCTTGACCATTTACACCCAAGGCCTTGATGCTCCTCTTTATCTAACATTGGCATATCGACCCTCGACCATTTATACCCGAGGCACCGACATCCAATAGTGATATATCAGTCCCCGACCATTTATACCCGAGACCCTGATAATCACTTTACTTT
The DNA here is from genome assembly GCA_017139565.1 of Luffa aegyptiaca. Lineage (NCBI taxonomy): Eukaryota > Viridiplantae > Streptophyta > Magnoliopsida > Cucurbitales > Cucurbitaceae > Luffa > Luffa aegyptiaca. Next base: position 23,856,009 of record CM029407.1, read on the forward strand.
CCTCGAAACAATATCAACCCTCGACCATTTATACCCAAGGCCCTGATATCTCAATCACAACGCTAGTCCTCTTCAAACCAATGGTGACATGTCACCCCTCAACCATTTGTACCCGAGGTGCACTGACATTCACCCATCTTTCCCTTTTTCACATTTTAGGTCCCTGACCTCTTTTCTCACAACTATCTAGAATGCAAATGCCCTGCAACAAGCTTCTAGACTCAAGTACTATGTCCACCAAGCACATAAATACAACAACGTGTTCTCACCTCACGCATACCTCATTAGCTCACAGCAAAACTAGCATGCTTTACAACCAAACATCACAACAACAACCCACGCTACTCAGAGATTTCACATATATATATTGATAAGGGTAAAAAATATACCTATTTTACCCTTATATTTAGCTCATTTCTTGGTTAAATGTTGTATGTTGTGATCAATTTACTATTCCCGAGCTCAAAATATGCTTACTTTGATAAGTTAGGGTGTTGAGAATCACTTTTGTCAAATTTAACTCATTTGTGCTTAAAAAGACTTGATTTTAAGAGAATTTGACTTAGTTTGTTGCTGTGCAGAAAAACAGAGGAAAACCTGGAATTCCCTAGAAATGCGAATGCGGAAGGCAAAAATGAAATGCGACCGCATTTCTGGAAAAATCTGAAGCCGTTCCGAGTCGTCCGCGGGTCATTGTTGATGAGTCTTCTTCGCACCTAACTGGCTGATTTGACCCCGAAACTGAGTGGGCAACCTTCCAGCACCTATTTCGCAACTCCTCAACCATTTTCTACACTATATAAGCTCGAGATTCGAAGTCAAATTCAAGCAGAACTCACTTGGAAGAAAAGGGTGGTGACAGAACCCTGGCTCGACGCCAATGAGTAGGGATGTCCGAGGTCCTTCTTAGATGACTGAATTCTAACCTGAGTTAGACATCAAACCTTGTGGTTTGTAGAGAGTTTCACCCATTGTCACCTTGTAAAAGTGAGAGAGTGGAGTGTCTTAGCGAACTCTAGAAGGATTGAGTAAATAGAAAAACCCATAATATTTAGCTATCTCCTTTATTTCCAGCTCTTGAATCTTTTCATTATTCTGTATTATTTACATTCTTATTTCAATGAAAATGTGTTCATTTGCTTTTTATCCCATCATGAGTAGCTAAATCCCGTTGAGGGGTTCAATGTGGTGAATTCCCTTAGGGTTTAATGGCTTGAAAGTGTTTTATTTGCTTAAGTTGTGTGCAATGCATGTCATTCTTTATTGATTATCACTCTAATCTTGCTGAGTTTAATTTGATCACTTAGACTTTGCATGCTATGTGAGTTTGATCTCGAAAGGGACAAACGATATCGGTTCTCATAAAGGTGATATAGGAGAAAAAGCTCGAAAGAGATTGTTCGGCGGTATAGGGCAAGCTGCCTAAGGCACCCTATATCGACTATAGGGTTATAGGTTGCATTCGTGAATTATCTATGTCGGAGTCGAGTCACAGAAATGTGCATAACGGTACTCGCTTAGCCTTCTAACGGTTCTTGGGAGCAAGGGCCAAATAGGAGTTAAATCTGACCCAATGCATTGAATACACTTAAGTTAGATATTGCATGATTATGGTTATTGCCTTAGGGATGAATCCATGTTGAATACCTCGTTTATTTCTTATTGTTATTCTTTTAGTTATTTGCATGTTTTATTTATCTTTTCAAAAACCCAATCAATCAACTTATTTTCTTTGGTTACCTTTTCAAAAGAAATCATTTGAGCAGTTTCTTCATCAAATCTGAATTTCTAGTTTAGTCCTCGTGGGATTGATACCCTTGGAATACTTCTAAGGTTTTTTTTATTACTATGTGCGACAGTGTATACTTGCACTAAGTGTTAGCTGAATTTATCTTTATTATTCATCTTATCTCACATTCCATTCATTCAGCTAATGACGCACCATATATATATATATTCAGAGAAGCAAAAAACAAGAGAACAGTTATAAAGCAAGTAAACAAACAGCGTGCATCATGCAATCAAACAGACTCAACAGATAAGAACTACTTACCTATAAAGTGCTCCTAAGCGATCCTAAAAGATCAACAGAGCTCCTAAACAACAGGATAAATACTACGAGTCAAAACCAAGCTTAAGAACCTAATGATAAAACTAAAGAATGCTTAGAGAAGGAATTTCTTACCGAAACCACTTGATTCTCAACTGGAAGAGCCTAAAAGAGCCAAACTACAAGCAACGACCTATTAAGAGTTAGGAACTGACTTCTAACACATAAAAGACTTAATAAAGGAAGAAAGAGGGTGCAAAATTTACCGTTCAGAGAGCGAATAACCTCGAACACGTGCTGTCCAGCGAACAAAGAGGTTTGAAATCACTTGTTTAGAGTCCCTAGACAGTGGGTGTTCGAGTTTAAGGCCAAACGAATGATGGGTCACGAGGCAAGGATGGTTTCGAGTCCAAGACGGCTCTGCGCAGCGCTGGAAAATCAAGAAATCAATCATAAAACTCAATTTTAAAGCTGAACAAGAATGGGTAATTTGATTTTGAGGTTAATAAACCATGGGTAACGATGAAAGCTTACCAAAAGAGTCCGAACACGCCGGAAGAAACCTTAAACCAACCTAATCACGCCCAAAACGCGAGGGAGAGAAAAGATCGACCTTCTACCCACGAGTCTGGCCGAAAACGAAAGGAAGAAAAAGGTTATGCTTGTTGCTGCCAAAACTGAAAGGAAAACGATAGGGAAAAAAGGCTTGCACCTCGAGTTGGAGGAGAAGAACCCGAACCGCAGGTGCTGGCCGATTAAGATTGCATGACTAAAGTAGAATTTCTAAAATCGTGACGGAATTTAGAGTAACTTTAGAATTGGTCAAAAAGAACTAAATGCCTTGCATATTAAAGAACTTTGATAGTGATATCAAGTTAGTTAATTTGCATGAGAATCAATTATACTCGGGAGAGGTAGTTGTGATTAAAGGTTCTTAGACTCATAAAACCATTGTGCGTTATAATTCATTCCCTAAAATCAATCCTAGATTAAATTGACGAAATCAATTCCCTAAGTATTCTCTCAATTGAATTTCACATCTTTAATTTGCATTACCTTGGTTTCTAAAATTCACTACTTTTTGGTCCCTAAATAAAATTGAACAAGAATATTCATGGTAGTTAATCTAACTTAAAAATCCAATCCAGAGGACGACACTCGATTGCAAAATCACTTTATTATTACTTGACCCGTGCGCTTGCGGTAGGAAAATTCCACATCAGTCCCCCTGCTAGCTCATATACGGACTAAACCTTAGAATAGAATGATGAAAAAATTTGAATCGTTCAAGTTCAATTTAGAGAGTTAACGTTAATTATATACGATATACTAAACGTATTAGTTTAATTATGAATTAAACTATTGAGAAAGTTGAAAATACTTAAATATGATTTAAATACTATGAATATGTATGGGATACGTATTGGTGTTCGAATTTGAATAATGATTCATATTCGTCGATTTTTTTAGAGTGATTGGGATAGGTGTAAATAGTAAATTTAATATTTGATATTAAATTAATATAATTATTTAAATTAATTTTACTAAAAATTAATTATTTGAATTGGTTTTGTTTTAAATTAAAATTTGAAATTATTCTTGAAATTCAAAACTAATTGAATTTCAAATTGGTGATTAATTTCTTGCATGGATTTTGGTGTTGACACCTAAATTACACACCTATTTCAAATTGAGTTTGCTGTCTTCATTTCCTTAATTGGTTGCAAGATTATTCTACATATAAAAGAGAAGAAGTTCAACCAAAAGAGACAGATGAAAAGCTGCTGGAGAAACTCACCAAAAGTCTGAAGCAAAACTCTCTCAAAAACCATATTGTCTCTCTCAACCGTGGCTTCAATTTCAAGCTTAACTCCTCAAAATTCATCATGTATGGGATCCTACAAGCTCGTTCTAATGCCAGAGAATAGTGGGGAAGATCTCGGTGGTAGTCCACGTAGTGATCGTGTGAAGAAACAACCAACGAAGTTCACGGATTTTGGCTTCAAAGATAAGTTCTTCGTTTCCCCTGTTTTTCGTTTATTTTTTAGCATGTATTTCATTGAGAAATTAATGTAATTAAGCGCCTAAGATCTCGAAACGCTTCCGCTTAAGTGATTTACACTCCTTCAGGTTCGGTCAGTTTTGGGCGGTCGGGTCGGTTTTCGGAGAACCTTTGAACACCCCTACCTAAGATTGAGATGTTTATAGATTGAGATGATGAGCTAAATGGGCGGGACTCGACTTTGCAGACTAGGTGCTATCTATTAACTGTGGAAGTAAAGTTCCAACTAAAAACCCATGGATGCTCCACTAGTGAGATGGTAGCTAGAGTGTTATGCGCACATAGGTGCCTTGATGGGTGAGACTCGGCTCCACTGACTAGGTGCCTTCTACCATCAGTAAGGGTAGAGATCTCTCATGATTCCCACATGTGCACCTCCAGCGAGTTGGTAAGCGTATGACAGGAGGGTTGATTGTCCACATGACCCATACGATATGATGGATGAAATGAAATGAAATGACATGTAATGACCATCAGGTCCTTAGCTGAACTAACCATAAGATACCCCTGTTGATGCACGCCTAGCGATATTGTTGCTTACTGAGTATTTTTAAATACTCATTCCTTTCCTTAATATATAATTGCAGCTAAGGGCAAAGGTGTATAGAATGCGTGACGGGACATTGCTGGATGAGCCATGAAATTCGTAGAATAGACTTCCACTTTATAATGTGTCTGATCTTCTTTTCTTTGCATTTTGAAACATCTTTATTTTAGAACTGGTTTTGCACTTGAGATATTTATTTGAAATGATTAAATTTTATTTCATTCTTGTTTTAATTGGGATCCCAGGCTGAAAGGCCCCTCTTGATTAACTAAGTTTGATTTTTGTTACATGTTTGTTTCTGTCGTCGTTCTCTAAAAGAAAGTAGGTAATGCATATGGTAATGGCCCTAGGAGTTAGTCATGAAATGTAGGGTCGTTACAGTTGGTATCAGAGCTCTTGGTTATAGGTTCTGTAGACTGGTTTACATCGTAAACCTTAAGCATGTCCATGGCTTATCAGCAAGCATCCAGTCACACCAGGTACACATTTGTTTAATTTGTAGCCTGTAAATGCTTATATATATTTGAAAAGATACATGTTGTAGAAAAGTATGAATGATACTCTATAAATTGTGGAATGTTTAAAAGAACCAAGCTTGTATAATAATAGGATTAAAAATCCAAAAAAAAAAAAAATCCCAAGAGAGGAGAAAAGAAAAAAAAAACTCTAAACACAAAGAAGGTAGGAATACCTTTTTACCTAAACACAAAAAAACTCTAAGCACAAAAGAAATCCATTTTTAAAGAAAATGGTGATAGAAATTTTTAACAAAACTTAAACTCTTTAAAAGAAAGCTTTTTCTTTAAACAAAGTTTAAGCTCTTACTTTTTTTTTAAGATGTTTTTTTATTTTGAAAAAACTTAAACTTCTTAAAAGAAAGTTTTTTTTTTTTTTTTTAAATTTTTTAAAAAAGCAAAATTTAAGCTCTTTTTAGAGAATTTTCTTCGTTTTGAAAAAACTTAGGGTCCGTTTGGAATACATTTTAATTTAAATGTTTTTCAAGAATGCATTTTTTAAAAAACATTTTGTACAAAAATTGTTTAGAATTTAAAACTCATATGTTTGGTTGAATTTCCTCACAAATGTTTTTATACACAAGTTATTGTTTACTTAAGAAGTCTTTTTTAAAAAAGTTGGTTTCAAGTGTTTATCTTGAAATGGTTTATTTATCAATCTCATTTTCTAATAAGTCATTTTTAGTGGTTGCCAAACACTATAATTTTTATCAAAATGATTTATTTTCAAAATTAAACACTTGAAAAGTTAAACCAAACACGCTCTTAAACTTTTTATTAAAAGAAAGCTTTTTCTAACCAAATTTAAACTTTATATTTTTAAGAATTTTTTCTCTGTTTTGAAAAAAACTTAAACCCTTTATTAAAAAAAAGCTTTTCCTAACAAAATTTAAACTTTCTAATTTTTTTAGATTTTTTTTAAAAAAAGGTGACACCAAGAAGAACGAATTTTGAAACCTATTTTCAATGATTTATCTTTTTATTCAACAAAATGAGAATAATAAAACTAATGATGATAATACAAAGTGATGAGTATAAAGTGAGGGTAGAGCGAAATTCTAACTCTAATGGATTAAAGGTCTCCAAATTATTCCTAGGAAAATTGCAATGGATAGCAAAAAACATTAGAATATTTACAAATTTAGCTATGTTTTTTTAGATTTGCAAATATAGCAAAATTTTTAAAATCTGATCTTTGATTTTTTTTATTATTCCAATTTTACCCTTATTGGTATATCAAATGGTATATTAATAGTATATCTGATATACTTTATATTTACTGATATACGAAATATAAAGTATATCAAGTTAACTGATATACAAAATTTGATATACTTAATATATTGAATATATACTGAATTTGATAAGCATAACCTTTGATATAGTATTGATATATTAATGATATACTTGATATATGAATGTTGATATACCAATGATATACTTGATATATTACTTTTCTTATGTTTCATTTTTTCTTTATTGAATTGTGTTGTGTTATTTAAATATTTTAAACGAAATGTTTGTCTTTTATAACATAAATGTTTGACTTTTATACTTGTTATGAATTGATATACCTCATTTTTTATGTTACTCAAATAATTAATAAGATTGATATACCCGATTATTGAGTAGTAAAATACATCAATGATAGACTTGTTATTTTTTGAAAAAAAATCATTGATATATATTTTTAATAGTTGTTGTATTATGAAGGTCGTGGAATGCAAGATTTGTTATAAGTATATCAATAAGATGCAATTTTAAATATATCATTGGTGTAATAGCAGTATATCAATACTCACTAAAAATGTAATTTCAAGTATACCATTAGTGTATCAGTAGTAAAATAATTAAAATGATATATAGTATATCGATGATATATTTGCCAACATGAACACAGTTCAACTTGCAGAAGACATACACATCCAACCAAGAGGTTAGAGGTTTAAATCTCTTACCATACATATTGTCCCAAAATAAAGCTAATATATCTAATTCTTAATGAAGTATCAAAGACATCTAAATTAATGAAGGCTCATGTGTATACTTCATGAATGAATGATATTATGTTCATGAAATATACATCTAATCTATCATATATCTAGTATATCAGTTGATTGATATATCAAATATCTAGTATATTAGTCACACTAAATAACTGAATGATGTAACTGATATACGGTATATCAATAACACCATTGATATACTTTTTAAACTTCCCACTTCCAATGTGTTTTTTAGGAGTTTTTTTTTTTTTTTTTTACTTTTCAACTTTAATGTTTAGGTTGGGACCACTTTTTTTGCTATATTTGCAACATTAAAAAATTGATGACATGGTTGCAAATTCCATTTTTATTTTTTCTATTTTTGCAACTGCCCTTAATCCAAATGTTATAACAAATGAACTAACTTGAGTGAGGATTTTTCATGCGCCTACACGAGGGCAATTATGACCCTTCGAAGAAGGTCGACACTACTATATCCTCAATCCTAATCCTAAAGGTAAAGATTGGGTATAGAGCTTTACAAAAAAAAAAAAAAAAAGATTGGGTATAGAGTCGTGGTTGTGTGTGACAAGCATGACAATATATAATATGAATTAGCATGCATTCATTAAGACACAAAATATATTCACACAAGTCACTCCAACAATAACCACGTAGCAAATAAGATGGACCACTAAAAAAAAATACTGAAAACAGCTTCGAACCTCTTAAGAAAAGTCCCCAGTGGAGTCGTTAAGCTATCACAACGTCATTGCGACGCGGAGCGGCCGACGTCCTTTCCTACGGATATCTTTCGAGGTTAAAGGTTTGAAGTCATCGCCAACCATCTTGGGGTGTGATTGGTCACCCGTTTTAAAAATAAAATTGGTCTTAGAAACCAAAATTAGGTTCGGGAGTGGGTTGAGTGTAGGGAAGGTATTAACACCCTACAACACCCGTTTGAAAATATTTTATTTATTACTCAATTCATTAATCAAAGGTCTTTATCTCAATTATAAAAAAAAGGGGAAAATACACTTTTGGTCCCTGAGGTTTGAGTTAGGTTTCATTTTGGTCCCTGAGTTTTCAAACTCGACAATCTAGCCCCTTAGTTTTGGATTTTGTTCCATTTCGGTCCCTCCATCCACTTTGCCGTTAAATACTAACGGTTTGCTGACGTGACACCATTTTTTTATTAAAAAAATTATTTTTTAGTTTTTAAAAATAAAATAAAATAAATGAATAAAAAAATATATTTTTTTAATTTCATTTTCCCTCCAATTTTTCCTCCTCCTCCTCCTCCTCCTTCTCCTCCTTCTTCATCATCAACACACCGCCCGACAGCGGCCGGCGACCACCGCTCGTCGGCGGTCGACGGTCAGCCGTCGTTGACGAATTTTTTTCCCCTTATCTTCTTCTCTACTTCTTCTTTTCTTTTTTTTTATCTTCGGCGCCATCTCTCTCCCCCTCACTGTCTCCTCCACCCCGGGTTGAAAAACCCACACACGAACAGGCTGTTGCGTGGGTCTTGTGTTTGTGTTCTTCTCGGTTCTTCAGCGATCTACGGCGATCGATTGCACGCTGACAAGAATCCACGCACGAACAGGCTTTTCCGACGAGTGTGGATTTTTCCAAACACAATCGGTTGTGTGGGTTTTGTGTTTGTGTTCTTGGTCGGCGTCGTTTGTCATTAAGACGTACGATGTGGTCGACAAGCAACGTCTTCACATTGCAGGAAAACCCAGTCGCCAAGCCTCGTGCCCGTTGCGAGAAGATCAGTCCGTGTCCAGCCTCGATTTCGCCCCTGTGAGGTCACCACCATTGCAGATCCTTGGTCATCGTCGGTGGTCGTGGGTTGCAGCAGTCCTCGTTCCGACATCAAAATGGGAAGGAGAGCGGTCGCCGGCGAGGAAGGTGGTTGTGGGTTGCAGCAGTCCTCGTTTCGGCGTGAAATAGAGGAAGAAGAAGAAGACAAAGGGGAGGAGAGAGAAGAAGAAAAGAGGAAAAAAAGAGAGAAAAAATGGGCACTCCAACGACGGCGATGATAGTGCTCCGACGACTAGTGAAGAAGAAGAAGAAAGAGAAAGAGAAAGATTAAAAAAAATAATATTTTTAAATGAATTTATATTATTTTATTTTAAAAATTAAAAAAATATTTTTTAAATAAAAATAGGTGTCACGTCAGCATTCTGTTAATATTTAATCGAAAAATGGATGGAGGGACTAAAATGAAACGAAATCCAAACCTTAGGGGCTAAATTGTCGAGTTTGAAAACTCGAGGACCAAAATGAAACCTAACCCACACCTCAGGGATCAAAAGTGTATTTTTCCCTAAAAAATTAGTAATAATAAATAAAAACTAAATGTTCCACTGGATTTCACCATATCTTTAAAAATAAACTAAGGATCTAATTTTGTGAGTGAGGTTACCCATGACTTTATTATCATGTAGAGTTTTCTAAATTAAAAGAAAATTTTCACCTCAAGAATTTGAAAATTATTTCAACTCTATCATAGGTTTTAGATGAATTATTTTGTCTCATGTTTATTAATTCACATTTTAACAGTAAAATGAAAATTAACAATTATGAGTGGTAAAACCATTCAATAAGGAAAATCATGATTTAATATTTTGAAATATTTTGAAATTTTAATTTAAAATCAAATTAAAACAAAATTGAAATCCAATTCAAATTTCCAAATTAAACTCAATTAAGCATTACAAAGTGAAATTCAATTTTGAAAGGAAATTGAAATTGAAATTTGTTGAGTTTGATGGCGCGCATAGCGAGCTATTTTTCCCGGTTAAATATAGTTAGTCTTTGAGGATTATTTGACCATTTTGATGTGTTTTAATGTTTCTTTTGTAGGAACTAAGTTTCGGCAAATATTGGAGCAAATTGGACCATTTGGAAATAATTCGGGTGTTCGGGACCTAAAGAAGACCAAAAGAAGAGCAAAAGAAGCAAAAAGATTCAAAGTTGGAGGCAAACCCGAGAGCTAGAGTCTCGACGCTGGGTTTCCTTTTATGTTTTTGGCGGTAGCAGGGATAGCGTCGCGACGCTACTAACAATTTTCCTATAAATACATCCTTAATTGCTACGATCAAGGGGAGTCCATTTGGTTAGATTTTAGCCCTAATTTCGACTAGAGACCTTTTGTGGGAGCTGAAGTAAGGCCAAGGAGTGGGAACCAAGCTTGAAGACGTGGAGATCATGATGGGGACGTGTCGGTTTCAATGGATTCAAGAGTTTTTCTTTTCTTTTCCTTAGCTCTTGTTGTTTTTATGGTTTTTCTTTCAATTAGTGTTTGTAGTTTCAAAACTATGAGTTGCATGACTAAAGTAGAATTTCTAAGATCGTGATGGAATTTAGAATTAATTTAGAAGTTGTTAGAAGAACTAAACCCAAAGCCTTGCATGTTAATGAACTTAGATAGGGATGTCAAGTTAGTTGCATGCATGAGAATCAATTATGCTCGGGAGAGATAGTTGTGATAAAAGGTTCCTAGACTTGGTAGAGTAATTGTATGTGAAATTCATTCCATTAATTAATCCTCAATCTCAACAATGAAAGCAATTTCCCTAAGAGTTTTTCCATTTGAGTCTCCACCTTTTTTTTTATGCTTTTTGTCTTTGGAATTATCTTTTGTCATTAAGTTTTGCTCCCTAAATAAAATTGGAAAAGATTATTCATGGTACTTAATTTGCTAGAAAACCAATCCAGAGGACGACACTCGTTTTACATGAAAACACTATATTATTACTTGACCAGTACACTTGCATTAAGCAAATCGCGCATCAAGTTTGTGGCGCCGTTGTCGGGGATTGACATATTTAGTTAAATTAATATTGTGGAAAAATTGTTCGGTCTTAATTTAGGGTGTATTTTTATTTTTTTAGGTAGTTGCAATTTTTTTTTGTTTTCTTCCCATATTTGTTTCTTTCCTATTTTAGTGTTTTCCTTATTTGTTTGATTTTTTTCTTTATATGTTATTTTCCTTAATTTCCTTTTCCTTATTTGTCTTTGTTTGTTTGTTTGTTGTTTTTTTTTTTTTTTTTATAATTTTCTTTCCTTTTATGATTGAGTTTTAGTCCTTTGTTCTTGTTGGACTATTATTTGGTGTTTGCATCTAATTGGAAGCCTAATATTCGATGATGCTTTAATTAATTTGAATGACTTCTTATAATTTGGGTGGCCCGTTACGGAATATGTGCCCGAAGAACCAACTTCCAATTTTTCATCTTCAAGTTATACCCCTTTACAAGAAAATTCTTCCTTAGAAAGCTTACTTCAAAATTATATTGAGGAGTCTAGAGCAAGGAGTCTAAAATTGGATGAACTTATTGAAGTAGTTATACAGTTACTGCTGAAACCAATTTAGTTTCTCAGACAGTTCTATAAATACACTGTAAATACTGTATCTGGGGTGTACAAAATCAGAAAGAGAGAGTGAGGTTTCATTCCTGAGTGCTGTGTAAAATTCTCCAAGATTTTCCCTCTAGTAAAGCTGCTCCTTACAGTGGATGTAGGCCACATTGGCTGAACCACTTAAACTTTGTGTTCTTTCTACTTTACCTTCTTCTACCTTAATTCTTCATCTGGAAATACTTCGTCATTGTTTTTCTCTGCGCGTTTGCTTTCTTTCTTTGATTGATTCCTTAAACTCCGATTCTTTCTGCTGCGTGTGTGGGTAAAAGTTACTTTGTGTTTAGTAACGTGTCTAAAACCACAACAAATTGGTATCAGAACCTGCATTGATCAAAGAAGAGGAAATAGCAAGATTCTTGAAGAATTCAAGAACTCGAGAAAAATCAAGAAACTGAAGAAATGGCAGTAGCAAGGTATGACATTGAGAAATTTGATGGCAAGGGAGATTTTGATCAGTGGAAAGCAAAGATCAAAGCCATTCTTGGACAGCAAAAGGCGTTAAAGGCTATTCAAGACCTGAAAGAACTCCCAACCACGATGACTCAAGACGAAAAGGACAATATGCAAGAAGCGGCATATGGAACATTGGTTTTGAACCTTAGCAACAATGTTCTTAGACAAGTGTTGGATCAAGACACCGCCTACAAGATTTGGACGAAGCTACATGAGTTATATCTCACTAAAGATCTTCCCAACAAAGCATATTTGAGGGAAAGATTTTTTACATACAAGATGGATCCAAGTAAGTCTATGACTGATAATCTTGATGATTTTAAGAAGCTTTCGTCTGAATTCAAGACTATTGGAGACAAGATTGGAGATGAAAATGATGCTTTCATCTTATTGAATTCACTACCAGACAATTACAGAGAAGTTAAAGTAGCCTTGAAGTATGGAAGAGAGAAAATAACCACCGATGACATTGTATCTGCAGTTCGAACAAGAGAGTTGGAACTTAAAACTCAAAAGAAAGAGATTTCTAATTCTGAGGGTCTCTTTTCTAAGGGGAAAAGCAAACAAAACGGGAAAGACAACAAGAACCAAGGTGATGATGACAAAGCTGGGAAGTCCAAAATACGGTGTAATTTCTGTCATAAAGATGGACATCTCAAGAAAAACTGCTTCTTTCTTAAAAGAAAGCAGAATCAGAAGAGCAAGAAGGGTAAACCAACCGAAGCATCCGTGGGAGAGAATTCTCTCACTTATTCTGATGCCTTAGCAACTTCTGATCGGTCATCTAAGCAAAATGAAGCCTTGGAGAAACAAGATTGGATCTTGGATTCTGGATGTTCTTTCCACATGACTCCATCAAAAGGTTGGTTTAGTACCTATCGTGAATGGGATGGAGGGGTTGTTTACATGGGAAACAACCATGTTTGTAACGTTGTTGGTATTGGTTCTGTATCCCTTAAACTCAAAGATGGTTCTGTAAAGCTTCTCAGAAATGTGAGGCATGTTCCTACATTAAAAAGGAACTTGATATCTTTGGGAATGTTGGATTCCATTGGCTGCGAATATAGAGGATTTGGAGGAACTTTTGAAGTTATGAAAGATTCCAAAACGGTGCTGGTTGGTGTGAAAATGAATGGTCTTTATGTAATTAAAGACGTGGAGATGATTCAAACAGCCTTGGTAGTCACAAATGACAGTTTGACGGAAGGAGATTTATGGCACAAACGTCTCTCTCATATAAGCAACAAAGGACTACAAGTTCTTGCCAAGCAAGGAATTTTACCTTAAGGTGTGTGTGATGAATTGAAATTCTGTGAACACTGCGTTCTCGGTAAAGCCACAAGACAGAATTTCATTAAAGCCCAACATACAACAAAGGGGATCCTTGATTACATTCATTCGGATCTTTGGGGGCCAGCAAATACACCGTCATTAAGTGGTTCCAGGTATTTCTTATCTTTTATCGATGACTATTCTAGGAAGAGCTAGATTTATTTCTTAAAGACTAAAGATCAGGCTTTAGAAATATTTAAAGAATGGAAGTCACTTGTTGAGAAACAAACCTCAAGGCATGTAAAATGTTTGAGAACTGATAATGGCCTAGAGTTTTGTAATGAAGAATTTGATAAATTTTGTAAAGAACATGGAATATTGCGTCACAAAACTGTTAGATACACTCCTCAACAGAATGGGGTGGCAGAAAGACTCAATCGAACCATCATGGAAAGCGTAAGATGTTTACTTTGTGATGCAATGCTTCCTGAGAAATTCTGGGCAGAAGCATCTTCATATACAGTGTATACGTTGAACAGATGTCCTCATACCTCTATCAATCTATTAACTCCAGAAGAAAGGTGGAGTAAACATCCTCCTAAGCTCGATAATCTGAGAGTATTCGGATGTGTGGGCTTTGTACATCAAAGTCAAGGTAAATTGAAACCAAGGGTTGTAAAATGTATGTTTGTCGGTTTTACAGATGGTGTAAAAGGTTTATGGCATCCAATAGAGAGGAAATGTGTGAACAGCAGAGATGTTACATTCAGAGAGGAAGAAATGTTCATGTTGAAGGAGATGCAACCTTGAAAACAAGAATTGAGGTGGAGCAACTTCCATCTACTTCTCACAAAGACACTGTAATTGTTGAAGAAGTGTCACATAAAGTTCAAGAAGGTGAAGAAGTTCCAGAAGAACATTCAAACCTTCAAGAATATTCTCTAGCAAGAGATAGACAGAGAAGAAACATCAAACCTCCAGCAAGGTATGGAGAGGCTGATTGTATTAACATGGCCTTAAATGTAGATGATTTTCTAAATGAGCTAGAACCTACTACTTTTGATGAGGCTATCAGTGGGTCAAATGCTCACAAGTGGATCTACAGATACATGGTAAATCCAGGTAAAAGACATTGGGAAGATACAAAATGGGTATTGAGATACCTTAAAGGGTCTACTGGAGCTAGACTTGAATATAAAAACAGTGATGACTATCCTAATGAGATCTACGGATATGTGGACTCAGATTATGCTGGTGATTTGGACAAAAGAAGATCATTGACAGGGTATTTGTTCCTTCTTGGAGGAAATCTTCTAAGTTGGAAAGCAACCCTTCAGCCAGTGGTAGCTCTATATTCAACTGAAGCAGAATTTATTGCTTTATCAGAAGCTATAAAAGAGGGATTATGGCTTAAAGGGCTCCTAAAAGACTTTGGCATTTCACAAACAACAGTAAAAATTTACTGTGACAACCAAAGTACAATGTATTTGTCAAAAAATTAGCAGTTTCATAATCGCACAAAGCATATCGACATAAAGTTCCATTTTGTGCGAGAACAAATTGAGAAAGGAGAAATTGAAGTTTTGAAGATACATACTTCAGACAATGCAGCTGATATGTTAACAAAACCCTTATCACAGCTAAAATTCAGAAAGTGTCTTGAGCTGATTGAGTTTGATTTACTAGAGAAAGGGTGAACAAGAAGATGAGGAGCAGCTCATTCCTTCGCCTAAATTTGTTTCAAGGTGGAGATTTGAAGTAGTTATACAGTTACTGCTGAAACCAATTTAGTTTCTCAGACAGTTCTATAAATACACTGTAAATACTGTATCTGGGGTGTACAAAATCAGAAAGAGAGAGTGAGGTTTCATTCCTGAGTGTTGTGTAAAATTCTCCAAGATTTTCCCTCTAGTAAAGCTGCTCCTTACAGTGGATGTAGGCCACATTGGCTGAACCACTTAAACTTTATGTTCTTTCTACTTTACGTTCTTCTACCTTAATTCTTCATTTGGAAATACTCCGTCATTGTTTTTCTCTGCGTGTTTGCTTTCTTTCTTTGATTGATTCCTTAAACTCCGATTCTTTCCGCTGCGTGTGTGGGTAAAAGTTACTTTGTGTTTAGTAACGTGTCTAAAACCACAACACTTATAAAAGGACTTTAGACCCCAAAGGAAGTTAATGAGGTGGGATCCACTTCCATAGGTTGTCTTGTAATGCCCTGAGCATTTTGATGTTGTTAATATCTTGTATTTAAGTCCAAGGTTAATTTAATTTTAGCCTGGCTTGTACTTTGGGAGTTAAATAAATATCTTGTCGTCTGAATGTTTTTTTTCTTGGGAATTAAGCGTTATTCAAAATAAAATCTCTCCCTAAGACTCGTTGGATTTGGTCTGTGTTGGTTGAGAAGCTTAAGCGTTGTAAATTTAAATTATACGCTAAATATTAGGTTTTTGGTTGAGGAAATGCTATTCTTGGTTTTTGGAGAAATAAGAAAAGAAATTTAAAGAGAAGGGAATTAAAGGAAAAGAAGAAAAAAAATCTCAAAACCCTCTCATGTCTCCATCTCTTTTCTCTTTCACGTGTGTGACCCCCCAGCCGTGAGCTTCAACTGCGCCGTCGCCTTCCTCAGCCGCTGTCGCCGCCCAAACTCGCCACGTCGCCGCTGTCTCGGCCGTGCCGTGGAGTCGTCTCTCTCTCTCTCCGTGATCTCCCTCTCGTCGCAACGTCTCTCTCTCTCCACGACTTTTTGTCTTCCTCGCCGTGCCGTCGTCGATCCTTGTCGGAGATCGAAGACCCAACCGTCGGAAGAGTGGCCTGTTGGGTTTTGTGCCCTAAAACTCGTAGATAGTAAATGTAACATTTGACTTGCTTCAATGAAGTATTATTTCTATATATTTGTTTTGCCTAAATATAACCACAAATCCAATAAACTAAGAACCCATGGCTATATTATGTATACTTGAAGTTTATATGTGACATAAGTATGGATCAAGTTCAAGTAAATAGTCTAAACGATCTATAGTATATGGATAAGGTTGGGTACCTTAATCCTGGGGACACTATTGGCGCGACTCGCTTTGTTCTTTAGAGACAGACGATGTGATCCTAATCGTTCATGTATAAGACATGTGAGTGAGGGCGTCCTATGCAAAGAGTTTGTATAGAGATCGGACCAGGAGATTAGTCACTTTCACTTTACAACACCGTTTACTGTTGAAACTGAACATCTCATACATATAACCTAGGTAACTCGATCTTAATCCTGAGCTAACTATGAACTCTTGTTTATTTAGGATTATCCTTTGATTTGTATGGGTGAGAGTGGCCAAACATCACCAACTCAATAAGCCTACCATTTTTGGGATAAGACTAAATGGATAGCTGGGGACATAGCTTTGCAAGATGGAATTCACTGCTACCCGTTTTAGGGTTAGTAAAGGTTGTTCTCTTAAGTGCTGACTCCGAGTCTTGAACAAAGGGGCCCCGCCCTCTCATAACCTTGAGAGGGACTTGGTTCAGTGATTGTATCACGAACTAGTTGTTCATTAGAGGATCAGTGGAACTTAAGGAACAAGATGTAACTATAGGAGTAAAACGGACATTTGACCTAGCTCTAGTTACGAACAACCAGTGAAGGGTCGACTTACTAATCATGGTTATCTAAAGTGGACAAGAAATATATCTACAGTGAGGGGAGTGTAGCTACGGGCTATAGTGGAGTGTCCCGGAAGCTAACGAACGACGAATGACTAAGTTAATGAGATTAATCGGTTATTATCATTTCGTTGGAGTCCATAATCTGTAGGTCCATTAGGTCCCTCTACTAGCTCAATAGGAATAAAACTTGAAACAATATGATAGGTTAATATTTGAAACGTTCAAAATTCGGAAAAGGATACAAAAGTCGCTTATATACGATATTTAACGACATATTAGTTTAATTATGAATTAAATTTAAAATGAGATTTGGATGTATTTAAATATGATTTAAATATTAAACACGTGAATAAAGATTCATGTTCGAGAAATTTCGTTGGGAGAAAAACCAAGATTGCACAAGTGGTATTAATTTAATATAAGATATTAAATTAAATGATTTTATTTTTAATTAAATTAAGTTTTATTTAAATTAAAATAAAATCATAATTGAGTGGGATTGTTAAGATTTTATATTTAAAATTTCAAAATTTTGAATTTAAAAGAAATTCAAAAAGTTGGTAATTTTTGGAGGTGGTGCTTAATGACTAATCACCTTAGATAGACTTCTTGCACCACATAATCCATGACTCAAATCACTCCCAAATTGTTGTCAATTTTTGGTGCAATTCTTGTGCATGATTTTTCTCTATATAGAGGATAAGTTGATGAGAATTAGTGGATTTTCTTCAACCTAAAATGCTGCCAAAATTCTCCCAAGAACTTCCATGTTCATACTCTCAAAATTGCTTATACCCAAAGCTTTCCTTTCCAATTCCTATCAATTGAGGATCCCACAATCTGTTCCAAGGCCTGAGGATAGTAGAGAAGATCCAAGTGGTTGTCCAAAAGCCGTTCGTGTGAATTTTAAAGCATCGGATTATACGAATTGGGAGCTTCAAGAGGTAGGTACCTTATTACTCTGTTTTTTGTTCTTATGAACAACTTGACTTCAAGGATTAAATTGATCAAATTGTGTGCCTAAGATCCAAAATTGCTTCTGCATGTGTGATATTAACACCTACATTGCCACCAGCCGTGGGTCGCGTGTGAAGGACTTCGCGCTGCTCTGTCTCCCTCGTTTCGCTGTGTTCGCGCCGTCTTTCTCTCTGTCCATGCGTTTTCGGCCAAAGAAGTTCATGTGTAAGTCTCTCTTCCCACGATCTAGTTGATTTAAGGCTCGATCTAACTCTCTTCACTCTCGTTCAGTCGGTTCTGTGCGCAACCAGCAGCTGGGATTTCGTATTCCTCGCAGATTCGTCTCTGTTCAGCGCCGTTCAATCTTAAACGTGGGGGTTTCAGCACCAGTTGGTAATTCCGGTAAGCTTTAGTGCTGACCCACACTCATTTGGTTTTAAAATCAGAATACCCATGTCATTTAGGTGCTGAAATTTTAGTTAATGGTGTAGTTCTATTCTGCAACGCCGCCTAGGTGATAGTTTGGTGTTCGAATTACTTGAGCTTGAATACCCACTGCCCGAAGAGCGTTTTGACTCGCTGGTTGAGGTTTATATAACCCGTCTAGCGTTGAAACGAGTCTGTTTGGGTAAGTTTCTTTGTTGTCCTTTGTTCTATAGCTTTAAGTTGTAGTGCCCGTTAGGTGTTTAAGCCTTAGATGCATTTTTAATCGTTACCCATTGCTTATCTAGGCTCTTAGGTGTTGCCCAACCTTTACAAGTCCTAGAACATGTTTAAAAATGGATCGTTGCTGCTGTATGTGGTTTAAAAGCATGTAGTATCAATGGCCATTAAGTGTTGTTGCCTAGTTAACTTTGCCCAACCTTTGTAGGTTCTTGAATCATGGGAATAAATGAGTTTATGCTTGTTGTCCATAGTTTAAAAAGCATGCTAAATAGGTTTTCATTAATTATCTAGGTCTTAGTTGCATTGCCTAAGCTTTAGAAACTCTTAGAATGTCATTTATGTGCTTAAATCACTTGCTGTCCAGCGGCTGAAAAGCCTTAGTTATTGTCGTTCAGTGTATACCCATAGCTCATTGGGCCTTAGACATGGTTGCCCATGGTCTAAAGCTTTTGGGTTTTCATTTTGGGGAATGTTTGAAGGTTGTCTAACAAGGAAATAGGCCTAGTAAGTGGAATTTGGCTTTTCAAGCGTGTCTTAAAGATCTCTAGGTTGGTTCTAACCTTTTAGCTGCCTTTGTGATTTAGGAGCTTATCTTGGTTGCGTTAGGCTTGTTGAGGTTTTGTGGAAACGCTATAGGTAAGTAGTTTCTACTTGCTGGGTTTGTTTGATTGTGTGAAACATGTTGTTTGTTTGTATGTTTTATCTTTGTACTCGTGGAAAGCATGATCTGTTGTAATTATATGTACTACAATGCTTGAGATGAGCATGTACTGATTATCGCTTGGGATGAACATATATTGTTTAGTTGCTTGGGATAAGCATGTTGTGTTTGTTGTTAAAGCATGATGAGGTGTTGCATTCTAGCATGATGGGATGTCGTGTTATGTATGTGGGGTTAGCCTAGCATGTTGTCACGGGATGTGTAGCATGAGTCTAGCGGTTGCGTTACATGACGCTTATTTCATGTGTAGGTGCGCAGCGTGGCGCGTAATTCACGTGTTTGGTTTTGCGTAGAAGGGCACGTAATGCATGCGATTGGTTTTACGTAGCATGACGCGTAATTCATGTGATAGGTGCGGAACATGACGCGTAAATCATGTGTAGTTTAGTAGGGTGTGGGTGCATAGTGTGGGAAGCATGTGCATGACGGTTATTTGTTGGGTGCATAGTGTGGGAAGCATATGCATGATGGTAGTTTATTGCTTTGTGAGCATCTTGGCTTTTATTGCTTTTGGAAGCATGTTGTATGCGTGTGAGAAGCATGCTGTTTGTCATTGGTTGATGCTTGTGATCTGGCATGTGTGAGCTACTTACTAGTACCGCGGTTGTACTGATACCCCCTTCCTCACCTTCCCCCAAACATTTTAGATGTTGCAAGTATGGAAGATGATTCGGGCCTTGGTGGCGAGGAGGAGAACTATGAGGAGGATTCCTAGGGTGTTGGGTTTCTCTTGTCTTGGTTTTTAGTTGTTTGAATTGGCTAGTTGGAATTGTTTATTGTAGTTTCTATTATGGTGAGGGATTCACCTGTGAACGGTTATTTTGAACTTAAAGTTAGTATTGTTGCTTTGGTAATAATAACAAAAGTTATTTTGGTTAGCATGTGTTAAGGGGATAACTATTCCTA
This sequence comes from Luffa aegyptiaca, assembly GCA_017139565.1. Taxonomy (NCBI): domain Eukaryota; kingdom Viridiplantae; phylum Streptophyta; class Magnoliopsida; order Cucurbitales; family Cucurbitaceae; genus Luffa; species Luffa aegyptiaca. The sequence goes on from CM029407.1 coordinate 23,876,231, forward strand.
TTAATAAGATGTTTTTATGTTCTGTAACATGGCTTTTAGTTAATGCGTGTTGCTACGAGATTTAACTCGTATAGAGAAGATAGGTTGTGAATCTGCTTGAAGTTCGATGGAGTTTGACTTGTGTATGTTTAGAAGTGCTTAATAATTTTATCAGGTTAAGGAAAATTTTGGGATAACTAGTTTTACGCCGTTATGCTGCCGAAATTTTCGGTACATTCGGTTTAAAGTGGTTTGCCTTAGTTACTTAAGAGTCTAGAGTAAGTAGTAACGTCGCTAGGCTAGAGGTTGGAAAACTTGGGGTGTTACATGTCTAGTGAGTCATGTGGCCACTGATTCATTGGCACCCATCCAGGAGCTTAATTCTTTCGATATTGCTAAGTTTGAGCATTTAGGGGTAAGTTTCATAGATAGTGGGGAAGAATTTGAGAGTGTTAGCACTGATCAAGAACATGTTTGTGAAGAAGAAAAAGAAAATGAGCTTGTAGCGTAAGACAAAGTTCAGGAGGTAGAGTTTGAGGTTGAAAAGCCTTCGTCTGTTTAATCTTCTCCATCCTCTATAGATTATGATTGTTCTTTTTTCTATTCTCACGAGTCTGTTTTAGAGTTCGAATCTCTTTATTTTGATCTTTCTCCTTTTATGCTTATATTATTCAAAAATACAAAAAATAAGTCTGTTTCAGGAGCCCATGAGAAGCTTGTGAGCTGGCTAGCGATTGTTAGTTATATCGATTCAAGGAAGAAGGGCCCAAAGAAATATGAGAATTTTTATGTGCCTTGAAAGTCCACACGAGCACGTCGAGCTAAAGACGTTAAACAAGCGCTTATGGGAGGCAACCCAAGTAAGTTAGTTTTGTTTTATGCTTTTGATTTGTTTGTTGTTTTTGTTTTGTAGGTGTTCTTGAGCTCTTGTCTTTGCTTGCTTTCATGAGGAGGTCATCATTCCAGGGCAGTATTGTTCACCCCTTCCAGTCTTTTCTTGTTCTCACGCTTATTTATGCTTTAGTTTTCTATACATTGAGGACAATGCATGATTTAAGTTTGGGGTGGAATGCTTTGCTTGTTGAGCCTTTGAGCATATGAGTTCGGGCTATTTGTTTTTAGCTTATTGTGATATTGGCATGTGGTTGTTTTTTTGGATACTATTTTTGCATGATTATGATTTCCTAGGATAGGCTTTCTTGTCAATTTTTAAGCTTTTGATGAGTTGTAAGCATGAGTGCCCCAAAAAGGGAGACTTTTTAAAATTTTTCTAGGAGATGTCTTGCATTAGTAGAGTATTTTCCTTGGTTTAGAATTGGACTTGAATGTTTAGGAGCGAATTATTAGGTTCATATGCTTGTTGTCACCTCGATAGGTGTAGGGAAGAGCTAAAGAGTTAATTTTTTTTGCAAATTAGCATGTTTAATCTTGCCTAGGAGGAAAGAAAAGAATATATGCTTATCATAATCGTAAAGATAAATCATTATTGTTTTACATTTGAAAGAAAATAATGACGTCATATGAGCTCAATATGGAATGTTTAATAATGTTTTAGGCAAAAAGAGCTACCCCTGTTGTGAACAGTTAGGCCAACCAAGGGTTAAACTCGGGTTATAGGTTGTTACAATAGGTGTGTGAAAGCTAGTGCCACTTTTAATTGCTTAATTCAATTGTAATTTAAAAAGCACCTAGGTATGGATAAAACAAACTAATTTGTTCCATTGGCTCAGTAGTAAATCCTTAATGCCAGTGTAGAGGGAAGATGAGTTGAGAGTTTAATAATCCAATCCCGAGCTAGTAGACTCTAATCTAATTAAGTTAGATCTCTCTTATGCAAGTTTTTTTTTAGAATAATTTCGATTTGTCTCCTTCATTGGGCCTTATGTGCATGTCTCTTGATTGTCTGATTATTGACTTGTGAGCCTTGAGGATTGAGTCATGTTTGTTGCATCTACTCTTCAACCTATGCTTGATTTTTAGTTTGCTCGAGGACTAGCAACAACTTAAGTTTGGAGGTGTTTGATAGCGCACATAGCGAGCTATTTTTCCCGGTTAAATATAGTTAGTCTTTGAGGATTATTTAGCCATTTTGATGTGTTTTAATGTTTCTTTTGTAGGAACTAAGTTTCGGCAAATATTGGAGCAAATTGGACCATTTGGAAATAATTCGGGTGTTCAGGACCTAAAGAAGACCAAAAGAAGAGCAAAAAAAAGCAAAAAGAATCAAAGTTGGAGGATTAAGTTTGAGGCAAACCCAAGAGATAGCGTCTCGACGCTGGTTTTCCTTTTATGTTTTTGACGGTAGCAGGGACAGCGTCGCGACGCTACCGAAAATTTTCCTATAAATACATCCTTAATTGCTACGGCCTAGGGGAGTCCATTTGGTTAGATTTTAGCCCTAATTTCGACTAGAGACCATCTGTGGGAGCTGAAGCAAGGCCAAGGAGTGGGAACCAAGCTTGAAGACGTGGAGATCGTGACGGGGACGTGTCGGTTTCAACGGATTCAAGAGTTTTTCTTTTCTTTCCCTTAGCTCTTGTTGTTTTTATGGTTTTTCTTTCAATTAGTGTTTGTAGTTTCAAGACTATGAGTTGCTAGTTGTTTGTCTTAGGGATTGATGTAGTCGTTTAGTTTGTTGGATTGATTTTTGGTATGAATGTGTTTTTGTTTTACCTATGCAATTATGATTACATGCTTTCAATTACTTGACCACTAATTGAATGATTTAAGTGTTTAATCTAACTCGGGAGAGAGGGTTTAGCCTAAGACTTAATTTACTAATTGCATGACTAAAGTAGAATTTCTAAGATTGTGACGGAATTTAGAATTACTTTAGACGTTGTTAGAAGAACTAAACCCAAAGCCTTGCATGTTAATGAACTTAGATAGGGATATCAAGTTAGTTGCATGCATGAGAATCAATTATGCTCGGGAGAGATAGTTGTGATAAAAGGTTCCTAGACTTGATAGAATAATTGCATGCGAAATTCATTCCATTAATTAATCCTCAATCTCAACAATGAGATCAATTCCCTAAGAGTCTCCACCTTTTTTATGCTTTTTGTCTTTAGAATTATCTTTTGTCATTAAGATTTTCTCCCTAAATAAAATTGGACAAGATTATTCACGATACTTAATTTGCTAGAAAACCAATCCAGAGGACGACACTCGTTTTACACGAAAACACTATATTATTACTTGACCCGTACACTTGCGGTAAGCAAATCGCGCATCAGGTTTATGTCCTAAAACTCGTAGATAGTGAATGATTAATGAATTATATACTTGCGTCAATTAAATGTTATTGAAATCTTTTACAATAAAGTGTTATTGTTAATTTAAGTTTAAAATTGCACAATATGACCCAAATCCAATAAACTAAGATCCAAGGTTGTTTACATGTAACTGTTGGGACATACGGGGATCAGTGGTCAAGTAACAACCTAAAAAGTTCTATAGTATAGGGATAAGGCTGGGTACCTTATCTTGGCAACACTATGAGATACGACTCGCTTTGTATTTGATACCGACATATTGATCCAAGGCATCCATGTAGGAGACATGCGAGTGGGGGTATCCTGTGCAATGAGTTTGCATAAGATTGGACCACGAAATAGTAAGCCACTAGATGTAACACCATTAACTAGTTAGGTTACTGTTTCAATAGGATGACCTAGGTAACTAAGTTTTAATCTTGAGTGTGTCATGAACTCCTTCTCATGAGGGATTGTCCTTTGATTAGTATGAGTGAGAGTGACCTGCACGTCGACTCAATAAGCCTACCTTCTTAGGGACAAGACCGAGTGGGGGGCTGGGGACATGACAACACAACATGGAATTCACTCCTTCCCTCTTCTAGGAGAAGTAAATGAGTGTTCCCTTAAGTGGTGACTCCAGGTCTTGAACAAAGGGATCCCACCCTCTCACTGGCCCGTGAGGGACTTTCTGTTTACTGGTTGGACCATAAACAGGTTGTTCATTAGAGGAGCACTGGTACTTTAGGAGACAAATGTAACACAGGGGTAAAACAACACTCATGAAGGATTGACTTACCGGTATTGGTCAATATCCGTGGACACAGAAACATTCTGCAGTGAGAAGAGTGCAACAGTGGGTCTTTAGTTGAGTGATCCACAGTTAATGAATATTGGTTAACTCGATTAATGAGTTTAGTCAGTTAACCTCATATCATTGGAGTTTCTGATCTGTAGGTCCATTAGATCCCCTTTCTAGCTCCTAAAGAGTAAGTGAGAATAATTTATCTTGAAAGGATTTGAATAGTTCAAATTCATCTTGAGAATCAATTTAATCACAAATTAAACTTTATTAATTGAGAGAATAATATATTTGAAAGAGCTCTTTTTTTTTAGTACAACAGAAAGAGTTCAAATATATGACTAATTAAAATATCATATATCATATCACTAATTAAATATATGATATTTAATTAGTGAATAAATTAATTAATTATTCAATTTAGTTTGAATTAAATGTGATTTAAATTAAACTTTAATATATGAGAGATTAAATTAGAATATGATTCTAAAATGTAATTAATTAAATATGTGATATTTAATTAATCATAAAATTAATCAATTGTTTAATTTAATTTAGTTAAATATGATTTAATTAAATTAATGTCTATAGATTAATTTTAATGTGAATTAAGGATTCATATTAAAACTATAGATTTATGAGTCTTCGCATGTTCCCACATCCATTAATTAATTCACAACCCCAATAGGTAAAATCAATTCCCTTTAAGAGTTTTTCTCCATTTGAATTCCACATTTTTTAGCTTTTGTGTCTTGATCTTTCATTCTCACTAAATTTAGATCTCTAGATAAAATTGAACAAAAGTATTCGTGGTAATTAATTTGGCTAGAAACTCAATCCAGAGGACGACACTCGTTTAATCACGAAAGCACTATATTAAAACTTGACCCGTGCGCTTGCGGTAGGAAAATTCCACATCAACTTGACATTTCCTTTGCACTGAATCATGTAAGTCAGTTCATGCATCAACCTACAATTGTTCATTTTTCTGTTCTCAAATGTATCTTGCGTTATCTCTCTGGATCTAAACAATTTGGCATTCTGTTTCGACGTGCAAATTTGTTTCTCACTACCTTTTGTGACTCTGATTGGGCTAGTGACACTTCTAATTGACAATCCAAATCAGGACTCATTACTTTCCTTGGCTCCAGTCCTATATCCTGGTCAACCAAAAAGCAACCTACGATTTCACGTTTTTCTATTAAAGCAGAATATCGCTCTCTTGCAACTACAACAGCAAATCTTTATTATTATTGGCTACAACAACTTCTTCATAATCTTCATGTCACCTTATCAGTTCCTCCTACATTATTATGTGACAATGTTTATGCTATTTCTCTCACCAATAATCCAGTTTTTCACGCTTGCACGAAACACATCAAGATTGACTATCATTTCTGTCGTGAAAAGGTCGCTCGTAAAGCTATTTTTGTTTAGTATCTCTTCAAAAGATCAGTTGGCTGACTTATTCACAAAACCATTGTCATCTCCTATATTCTTGAGGTTCCAGAACAAACTTCTAACTTCACTATAACCCTCAATTTGAGGGGCATATTAGAGAATATTTCTTCATTAATATTACCCTAAATTATGCCTATGATTATAACCTGTTTGTTGTAAATTTGGTGTACATATTTTCCTTTTTTTTTTTTTATCTCTTCTCTTGTGTATAAATGTTTCACTCTCCAGTAATGAAATTATGTAATTATAGGAGATTCTATAGTAGCAGCAGAAGTCCAAATTTAAAGGCACCTATGCCCTTGGACTATTGTCGAAAGACAAGTACACGTTACAAAGATCATCTTTAACACTGGAGGAAAAGAACATTTAGTACACATTAGTTGTTTCAGTGTTTAATGAGGCTTCTTTTCTCAAAAAAAAAAAAAAACATTTAGCACACGTTAACTGGTAGCCAATAGTCATTGACAAGATTGACTAATTCTTTCTTTTTTTTTTTTTTTTTTGAAAGATGCAATTCATTAAAACTAGGAGAAAACGGGTACAACAACTTCAACCTCCTTTAAGAGGTTCAAAACCCACATGGGTGGGGGCCCAATCCACATTCCATCGGGGAAGATAGAACCTAAAAATAGGGAGGGGGAGTAATGATTGCAATTCGCGCCAGGCAATAGGCAGAGGCGTTACTGGCTCTGGGGAAAAACATAAAATAAATTTCGCCGATGGTGTCTTGCAAGCGGTGAACCTCCTCAACAATGAAAGAAATCTATGACAGATCCTCGTCTTCATCATTAAGCAGCTTCACCACTCCAATAGAATTTGATTCAACCACGATGGGCGGGATGGATGAGTCGATTCGAGATGCTTGCAAAGAAGGTAAGCATTTTAAACCTTCCAAAATTGCTTTCATCTCTGACGGTACTTGTCGAGGGTCCTGGCCAAATGAATTTATAGTTCCACGGCACTAGGCTACTTGCAGTATTAGTGGTCGGGGTCGAACACAGGGAAGGGGATTCTAGCGGATCACAAGCTTTTGCGCTAGTCAGGGGGATTTTTATATATCAGAAAAAGGGAAAGGAAAACAAAGTACATAAATAAAAATAGACCAGATAAGCAAAAAGATAGATAAAATAGAAAACAACGCTTCAAAGGTAGAAATACAAGATGCGAGAAATATCATTGGATTCAAGGGGTTCGTTGGATTGATTGATTAGTTGGTTTCATTGCTTGCTCTAAAGGTTAATTTTACACTATTTCTATGAACCCGACATGCTTCTTGGTAGATCGGATTCTGCATCCTCCTTACCTGTGCTAACCAACTAATTAACCCGTCAGCCCGCGTGATTAATTAATTGATTAATATAATATTACGTCCGCTACCTCTCATGCTTTAGACCGCTAGCCTACGAATCTAGTCTAACTAACCGAATAAATAACCTGTTAGCCCGCGTGATTATTTACCGAATTAGTTGCATTACGAACAAGGGTCCGAAATTGTAAATTGAAATCAAGAAAATAAATTCCTAGATTAATTTAACAACTTCACCATGCTTCCTAGGTTCTATCCAGCGAACTATGCAAGTTCGTATAGAAAAATGCAAATGAATGATTCAAACCTAGTGGCTATCTCAAATAACTGATAGATTGCCTAAGAAAGCATTCAAAGATAATGGTTTAAACGGGAAGACATGGATGAACAAAGAAATAGTGCAAAATTATATAAGTTCCAGCAAGCTCAACCAAAAGAAAGAATCAATGCAATCCAACTACATCCCAAGAATCCAATGGAAAGAGAATTAAGCTAGCATAATGGAAAGGAACAAGGCTAAACTAATCAAGAAATACATCCTAATCAGTCTAGGAATCAAAGAAACAAAGAAATACAGAAAGGAAACGTGCTGAATACAGAGAAATTTGGAAAGTTCTAACCTAACGGCGGACTAAACTGATAGCATGCAAAAATGTCATCATTTTATTAATTTTAGCTAGTTTTGTGCATGAATTGTGTACTTTATTGTTATTTTATGTTTAAATTTCAGAAAACCGAGTCAAGGAAGCAAAATCCGATTTTTGAGAGAATTTGGAAGATTTTTTTATACTTTGAGCATTTTGGAGAAGTCCATTGAAGATCCAAGTCCAAAAGCCCAAAAAAAAAGAGTTAGAAGCCCAAATTCACGAATTCCAAAGCCTTAAATTATCAAGTTGGGTCAAGAAAAGAGTCCAAAATCCATTACAAGAAGCATTTGGGCCAAAGGAAATGTTGGAGGCCCAAAAATTGAGTCAAAATCGGGCCATTCTAGAAGATCCAGGGCCTAGTGTGCGTCTCGACGCTTGGCAGCTGCGCAAGAAGAATCCAAAAAGTGGGTAGCGTCACGACGCTGTCCATGTAGCGTCGCGACGCTGCGACAACTTGGAGCCCAAGACAACCTGACATCAAAGCGTCGCGACGCTATGACGTAGCGTCGCGACGCTGCGCCTGCTGGGAGCCTATAAATAGAGCCATTTTCATCCAAGTTTTGTGTGCCAATTGGTGGGTTTTCACCCCATTCTAGAGTCCACACTAAAATTGGGGATTTTTGGGAGAGTTTTGGAGCTTTGTTGAAGATCTTTGGAGCTCGGGATCGATGTAGGTCGGCGCGGGATCGAGGAGATCGACACTTTTATGAGCATTTCTCTTCCCTTTTCCTTTATGTTTTAGTTTCTAGAATTGTTGTGATTAGGAATTATTGGATTTTAGTGATTATGAGTAGTAAATTCCTAAATTCTAAGAGATTGATTTAGATGTTGAACCTTTGCTTGATTATGAATTTATTTGGTTTAATTGTCATTATTGTTCATTTGTGCATTTTGTCTGTAATGCTTTTAATCAACTAATCACTGATTAAATGAATCGTTAGTAAGTGGAAACTCGACGGAAAGAAGCTTAGACTAGAATTGAATGCATGACTAATGTTATTTACCCGGGTGACACGGGATAGAATAAATAACGTTAGAGGTTGTATTGAAGGGTCGTAATGCCATGCTAAGTAAATAAAGAAGAGACCGAAAGTAGATTCTTTATTGAAAGGTATGAGATAGGAGGAGACCGACAGAAGAGTCCTTGAAATTAGGCTTCTAGACTTATGAATCAAATAATTAGTTAATCCATATTAGTTAATTGATTAAGCATTAAAGGTCCAATTGATGAAATCAACTCTCTAAGAATTATCCCTCCAAATTGTGTCTCCATTTATCTTTTGCTTTCTAGATTAGCTTTTTGTTATTCTTTTCGGCATTAGATTTTGTTCTCTAAATAAAGCATAGCAAGATTATTCATGGTGATTAATTGAATAAATCCAATCCCTGTGGAGACGATACTCTATACTCAAAATCACTATATTACTTATGACGACCCGTACGCTTGCGGTGTAAAAATTGTCCGAACATAAACCGAAGCCCTATATTTATACTAAACGCCGCAGAGTCGAGACGCCACGAACTTTGCACTCTGCTTTGGAATCGCGTTGGCGTCGAGACGCCAGGGTCAGCGTCTCGACGTCGACCCCTCTTCTAGCCTTGCTTCCTTTTTTCTCGGTCTTGTCTCGGTTTTTCTCGGTATGGGGCTTCAACCTTTGATTTTTGGTGTAGTTCTTCAGACTCGCTTCAATCCACTTGGGTCTTTTCACCCCCTCGTCGTCCAAGAACATCAAGATGGCTCCAAAACTCCTTAATTGGCTCGAATTAGCACCAACTTGTGTGGGTGGCTCCCAATGTCACCTATGCTCAAAGTACTTGCAAATAAGACAATTAAAGCATAAAATTCCTCTAACAAGCTTAGATTAGAGGTAATAAAATAGCACAAATCAGGTGCTATCAAATACCCCAACCTAAATCTTGCTAGTCCTCAAGCAAGGCACACACAAACCAAAGAAAAAATGTTTTGTATATAAATGTAAAGTGATTTAATCCTCAAATCTCAAACATTCAAAAACTAAAGCAATCAAGAGACGTTCACATGAGACCCAATGAGGAGACAAATCAAAAGTTTTCAAAGACAATCTTGCAGAAGAGAGTTTTATCCCACCTAAAGAGGACTTTACTAACCCAGGATTGGTTTACTAAACTCTCATCCTATCTTCCCCCTACACTGGCACTAAGGTCTCACTAAAAGGCCTAAATGGAACAAACTAAGTTGTTTCCTCTTTGCCTAGGTGCCTGAATAAAGAATTCCTTTTCTTTTTCTTTTGCATTTCTTTTTAAGCCGGGGCACTAACTTTCACACTACAATGCAGGGACCCATAACCCGAGTTAACCCTTGGTTGGCCTAACTGATCACACTGCAGGTAGCTCTTTTTACCCCTAAGCGTTCAATATGATGCAAGCATGTTTTTTCTTTCAGGGAAATAAAACAAGGAAAAATGAACATAAAAAATATTCACACAAAAGCTCACTTAACTTATTTTACCTCTCTTTTTTTTTTTTTTTTTTTTTTATGGCAGGCGTATTTTTTTTTCTCTCCTAGGCAAGACTCCGCACACTATTTTGCAAAAAAAATTAGACTTTCTCGCTAAACCTTACACCTATTGGGGTGACAACAGGAATATGAGCTAAGTAACTCACTCCTAGGCATTCAAGTCCTACTCTAAAGCAAGAAAGACACCCAACTTGTGCAAGACATATCCAAGAAAAGTTTTAAAAAGGCTCCCTTTTGGGGCACTCACAGTCACAACTCATCGAAAGCTATAAATTTTCGAAAAATTTGAGCCAATCATAGGAAACCATTATCACTAAAACAAATATATACACAACAGACATGCAAGATATACATTGAGCGCAAACGCTGGCCTGACGCACAGGTGCTCAAGGCCCAACAAAAACTAAAGTAGAATACCCCACCTCAACCTAAAAGGTTACATTTTCCTCAATGCAATCAATCATGCAGAACAAGACAAATGCATAAGGAAAGAATAGAAACTTCCCTGAATTTAAGCTCGTGGGCGGTGAATCACACTTATATAAAAATATGAGGGCTCGCTTTGGTACCGCCAATCCTGAAAAGAAACAAAACAACAAACAAGGATCAAAAGCAACTAATCAAAACAAACTAAACTAAGAAAAATAAATAACTGAAAGCAGTAAACTTATTCGTTGCAAATGTTTAAGGTCGTTTGCTCGACCAGGTTCTCCTCGATCTTCATCCGAAATCAATCTCTTTGATTTTCAGTGCATCCTTTTTATTTTTCTTCTTTTTGATTAGCTCCTGCACACATAAATTCGACTTGCACAGCGTAAGAAAATTCAATCGAATCATTTAACAACCTCAACATGCTAATCAGAACAACTTTATTTTTAGCAACAAAATGATCAGTGATTGGAATTACTAAGCCTAAATCATGTGAATCATTGTAGTAAAACTTTGGAGGAGCAGAAAATGGTATAATAATAGCCGAAGCTACTTCAAAGTGCTCAGCTCCTATCTCTACTAGTATGCACGGTGAATCACATGCATTAGACTTAGAATCTAAAAAAATTCAAGCTCAACTTCACTGGCCTCATGGTGATTTTCTTCTGATTTACCTTTTTGTTGCTTTGGAATCTAGACTTCTAGCTCATGGAGAGAGGTGGCTATTTGAGAGTTCTCTTGCTCCTGAATCTGACTCAAGACCTTGTCACGAGCTTTCATTGTGAGGAACCGAGAACTCTCTGCCATATTTGAAATTATCTCCCTCGCTTCACTAGGTGTTTTGTCAAACAGATCACCACCACTCGCTGCGTTGAACAAACCTCTATTCTCCAACGTCGAATCATCATAGAAGCTCTTGATCAAGGAAAACTCTGTCATTGGAAAATGAGGACACATGCATAAACCATTGAAGCGATCCCGATACTCGTGAAACGCTTCCTCTGATGCTTGGGTGATGTATATGATCTCCCTAGTGATGCCAAGGTCTCCAAGGGAAAGAAGGTGACTCGAATCAGAAGCTGATAGTGAAGGTGTTCATATAACACATGCGGAAGCAATTGAAGATCGAAAGCACTTAAGACATTCAATTTTACTCCTAAAGCATGCATGTTCTAGAAAGGGTAGAAAAGAGAGTAAATGAGTACCAACCTCTTTGATGCTCACTTGTAAGGAACTCCTTGTGATATTATCTTTCTCCAACTTCTCTTGGACAACCTTTAGTGTCTTCCCTACTATTCTCTTGAGCCTAGAAAGACTTGTGGGAGTCTATAGAAGAAAGAAATAGGAAGGGAATGCTTGATGGTACAAGCTTTTCGAAGGAGATGAAATGAGAGAGAATTTGAGGGAGAAAATTTGTAGCATAACACTAAATGAAAGCTTACTCCTCTTGAATCTAATTCAAGCCCCTTTTATAGACCTCTCCCATGCAAAGACAAGCTTCATGACACTTAGCCACATGGTCAAGATGCAACTCAAAGTGGATTCTAGGTGTCTACTTCACAACACATGCATCTAATGCATGTTTGTGTTGTTTTCCACTATGTATCATTATGCAAGAGTGGAAAAACCACTAAATCCACTATGAATTGAATCCTAATTGTGAATTTTCAGCTTTCAATTCATTTCAAATTCAATTCAAAATTGAAATTGATTTCTAGGCAATTAATTGGGACATTTCCAAGTAATTTTGATATGATTAATCCAATTAATCTTTATCACCTAATGCCATGAATTATATATGATTCCTAATACATATATAGTATTTAAAACACTTTTAAATACCTTATCTCTCAATTCCTAATTTAATTCATAATTAAATCATTGTGTCGAACACGTTTTACGATAAAACCCTATTTCCCGTTTTTGAACGATTCAAAGATTCCTATCAATATGTTCTAGGCTTTAATCCGATATGAGCTAGTAGAGGGACCTAATGGACCTATAGATCATGGGCTCCAACGATTCAAGGCTAACCGACTAATCTCATTATCAAGCTAGCCAACATTCGTTAACTACCGGGACACTCCACTATAGCCCGATAGTTGCACTCCCCTCACTATAGATATATTTCCGTCCACTTGATTTAACCATGTTCAGTAAGTCATTCCTTCACAGGTTGTTCGTAGCTATAGCTAGGTCAAATAACCGTTTCACCCCTATAGTATTTCTTGTTCCTTAAGTTCCACTAATCCTCTAATGAACAATCGGTTTGTGGTCCAACCATCAAACCTAAGTCCCTCTCGATCTAACGAGAGGGTGGGGCCCCTTGTTCAAGTCCCGGAATTAGTACTTAAGAGAACAACCTCTCTGCTATCCCTGAAAAGGGTAGAAGTGAATTCCGTCTTGCAAAACTATGTCCCCAGCTATCTATTTGATCTTATCCCCAAAATGGTAGGCTTGTTGAGTCGGCGATGCTGGCCACTCTCACCCATGTAGATCAAAGGATAATCTCGCATAAACAGGAGTTCATAGATAGCTCAGGATTAAGAACGAGTTACCTAGGTCATCTATGAGAAATAGTCAGTTTCTTCAGTAAACGGCGTTATAAAGAGAAAGTGACTTATTTCGTGGTCCAGTCTTATGCAAACTCATTGCATAGGACGCCCCCACTCGCATGTCTCCACATGAACGATTTAGGATCTCATCGTTTGTACTTAATACAAAGTGGGCCGCGTCCATATTGTCCCCAGGATAAGGCACCCAACCGTATCCTTATACTATAGACTATTTTGACTATAAACTTGAACTTGATCCTACGATATGTCCCTACATATAGTTCGAGTATTCATTTTATAGTCAAGGATCTTAGTTTATTGGATTTAGGTTAATCATTCGCAATTTACATATTCAATAACATCTTTTACTGAATAACCTCAATAACGACTTTATTGGAAATAGAAATATGTTTAACGATTTACAAACTACGAGTTTATAGGACATTAAACCCAACAGATAGACCTTGCATCATGCACTCAGCCATGACGCCCTTGATTTACCATGACGAGGTTATGCTGATTTCATCGTTAAGCTCTGCAAAAGACACAAAAAGCACAAAAACCTAAAAACACTAGAAATGCACCCTTCCTCGGCAACAACGCCAATTTGACGGGACTTGTTGAGGGTCCCGACCAAATGAATTTATAATTCCATGGTACTAGGCTACTTGCAGTAGTAGTAGCCGAGGTCGAACACAAGGAAGGGATTCTAGCGGACCACAGGCTTTTGCGCTAGAGAACAGTGGGGATTTTTATATATCAAAAAAAAGGAAAGGAAAACAAAGTACGGAAATAAAAATAGACCATATAAGCAAAAATATAGATAAAATAGAAAACAACGCTTGAAAGGTAGAAATAACATATGCAAGAAATATCATTGAATTCAAGGGGTTCGTTGGATTGATTGATTAGTTGGTTTCATTGCTTGCTCTAAAGGTTAATTTTACACTATTTCTATGAACCCGACATGCTTTTTGGTAGATCGGATTTTGCATCCTCCTTACCTGTGCTAACCAACTAATTAACCCGTTAGCCCGCATGATTAATTAATTGATTAATATAATATTGCGCTCGCTACCCCTCATACTTTAGACTGCTAGCCCACAAATTTAATCTAACTAACCGAATAAATAACCCGTTAGCCCGCGTGATTATTTACCGAATTAGTTGCATTACGAAAGGGTTCAGAATTGTAAATTGAAATCAAGAAAATAAATTCCTAGATTAATTTAATAACTTCTCCATGCTTCCTAGGTTCTATCAAGCGAACTATGCAAGTTCGTATAGAAAAATGCAAATGAATGATTCAAACCTAGTGGCTATCTCAAATAACTGATAGATTGCCTAAGAAAACATTCAAAGACAATGGTTTAAAGGGGAAAACATGGATGAACAAAGAAATAGTGCAGAATTATATAAGTTCCAGAAAGCTCAACCAAAACAAAGAATCAATGCGATCCAACTACATCCCAAGAATCCAATGAAAAGAGAATTAAGCTAGCATAATGGAACGGAATAAGGCTAAACTAATCAAGAAATACATCCTAATCAGTCTAGGAATCAAAGAAACAAAGAAATACAGAAAGTAAACGTGCTGAATACAGAGAAAATTGGAAAATTCCAACCTAACGGCGGACTAAACCAAAGCCCTATATTTATACTAAACGACGCAGCGTCGAGACACTAGGCTAAGCATCTTAACACCACGAACTTTGCACTCCGCTTCGGAATCGCGTCGGCATCGAGACGCCAGGTCAGCGTCTCGACGTCAACTCCTCTTCTAGCCTTGCTGCCTTTTTTCTTGGTCTTGCGACGGTCTTTCTCGTAACAAAGACTTATAGGTTTTAAGCTAGCCATGTCCTTTGGGTTTTTTTGTTTTAGGGATGAGAGCAATCAAAGTCTTGTTAATCGGGCTAGAGCTCTTTCCATTGTTTAGGATTTCGAGACATATTTTGGTTGTGTCCTCGCCTACAATATCCCAATAATTCTAGAAGAAAAGGGCGTGAACACTGTCTGCTCCCGGAGCTTTTGTAGGGTTCATATTCTTAACGGCTGCCTCAATTTCCATTTTTGAGAAAGGCCTCAAAAGACTCATATTTTGAGCTTCTATAACTTTTTGCAAGATTTCTTCTAACACTTGGTCAATGCTCTCTTCCTCTGTTCCAGAGGAGGAGAAAAGCTTTTTGAAATATTCGTTTGTTGTCTTCCCTATGTCTGCCTCATCTTCCACCCATTTCCCTACTTCAATAGTGATACCAACTATTTCGTTTTTCTTCTTTTTGTGGGAGGCTTTGTTATAGAACCATTTTGTGTTCCTATCCCCACACATAAACCAATCCTCTCTCGATCTGATTTTCCAATCCTCTCTCGATCTGATTTTTCGATCTTTTTCTTTTTCTTCCAGAAGGTCTTCTAGATCCTTTTTCGCTTTCAGTAACCTCGGTGTAGGAAGACCCCGCTCTTGATAGCGCGCATAATGAGCTATTTTTCCCAGTTTATTTTAGTTAGTCTTTGAGTATTATTTGGTTGTTTTTATGCACTTTAATGTTTATTTTGTAGGAAATGAATTCTTGGAGGAAATGTTGAATTAGGAAGTTGATCGGGTCCTTGGGACCAAAAGAAGAGCAAAAGAAGCAAAAAGAATCAAAGTTGGAGCCTTAAGTTTGAGGCAAACCCGAGAGCTAGCGCCTCGATGCTGCTTTCTGGGCGTCTCGACGCTGGTTTTCCTTTTAAGTTTTTGGCAGTAGCAGGGACAGCGTCGCGACGCTATCCACAACGTCGCGATGCTACAGACAATTTTCCTATAAATACATCCTTAATTGCTACGGCCAAGGGGAGTCCATTTGGTTAGATTTTAATTTTGACTAGAGACCTTCTGTGGGAGCTGAAGCAAGGCCAAGGAGTGGGAACTGATAAGGACCAAAAATATACCTATTTACCCTTAGATTTAGCTTATTTTCTTGTGAAACTTGTATGTTTTAGATAAAAAACACTATTCCCGAGCTTGAAAAGTGTTAAAGTTGATAAGTTAGGACGTTGAGAGTTATTTGTGCTCAAAAGGACTCATTTTGGTGTGAATTTGACTTAGTTTTGGTGTTTTGCAGAAAACAGAGGAATCAGGCAAAATTCCCAGAAATGCGACTGCATTTCTGACAAGGCTAAAGTAAAATGCGATTGCATTTCTGGGCAGATGCAAACAGTTTCGAGTCCGTCGCGGGTCGTTTTGAACGAGTGATTGGTCTAATTTGTTATACACTTAGAATCTCCCAATTTGCTTGTCTTAGTTGTATTCCTTGTGAAAAATGCTTTAAAATGAGTATAATTTGTCTATAAGTCCGCACCGAAGCTTGGAAAGCAATTCGGGGCTTAAACGAGCGAAACTGGAGTATAAAATGACCTTTCTGCCCCTGGAGCAACATCAGCGTCGAGACGCTGTGCAAACAAGGAAAAAATTAGGAATTTAAGCTGGAGCAACAACGTCGAGACGCTGTGCAAACCCGAGGCCACCTTCTTATTCTGAAGAGGGCAGCGTCGCGACGCTGCGACTAGATATAAATAGGAAATTTCAGATTTTAGGTCTTTCTCTCTTAGTTCTTCTTCCTCTTGGCCGATTTCTTCCTCATTCCCTCTGTACTTCTTTGCATTCTCTTGTAATTTTAGTTAGTTTTATTGTATTTTGGGATGGTTAATCGAGCTGAGGAGCTTAGTTGGAGTATTCCGATGACTGACTAAGTTTAGATCGTCGCAATTGGGGACTTCTAATGTAAGTTTGGCATACTCTTGAGACCTTGTTTATGATTTGGATGAATTATTGTTGGTTATGCCTTGAATTCCCGTTCTTAATTACAATTGCTTTGATAGAATTGCTTGACAAACTATTTGCTTGACTTAAAGTAATTGCATAACTAAATTGGTTAGTGATAGATTTATTGTGTGATTATGTTGAATGAAGTGTTATCTCAATTACTATAATTGCATGATAGATTTAGGAATTTGAGCTTAGAATTGTACAAATTTAGGTTGTTCCTAGTTTATGCAAAATTTACTTAACGATCCTATTCACTTAATGCGGTTAGGTTCATGTTGATGAATTCTAATTAGATTCTAACTTTGATGTATTGGTCAAGTTGGAAAGATTAGAGATCTTAACCATTGGTTTCAATGATAGTTGAATAATTAATAATAATTCTGTTAATTTGAGAGTCAATGATTGAGTTGCCAAACCGAAGTTAGAATAAACAATTGTGCGATATCCAGGTGAGATTAGCTAACTTATCTTTACTTTTTCGTTATTTTAATTTATTGCAATTTTATGATTTTAATCAATCCATCTTTCAACCCCCTTTTTGGTTACTAATTGAGAAATCTAATTAAATCAATTAATTACGCTGCTCCATGTGATCAACCTCAGCCGCTATTGCTACAAGTTAGCCTTAGAGGTTGTGGATTATAAATTTATTTGACACGACCTTTGACAAGTCGTCCGTCAACGAGCGTTTTGCGCACCTAACCGGCTGTTTTGACTCCAAAACTGACTGAGCCACCTGCAAGCACCATTTTTGTGACTCCTCAACCACTCCCCATGCTATAAAAGGCCACAATTCGAAGGCAAATTCAAGCAGAACTCACTGGGAAGAAGAGGGTAGTGACAAAACCCTGGTAAACGCCCATGAGTAGGGATGCCCGAGGTCCTTGCTAGAAGACGAAATTCTAACCTTAGTAGACATCAAGCCCTAGTGTTTGTAGAGATTTCACCCTATTCCCACCTTGTAAAAGGAGAGTAGCGTGTCGTGAGAACTCTAGAAGGATTGGATAAAGAGAAAAACCCTAGTTTTAGCTACTGCACAACACTTTTCCAACATCTATTTCTTTATGTTATTTCTTGTATTTACCATTCATTTATTTAATGGAAAGTTATTTGGTTGCATTATTATCCATCATGCGTAGCTAAATTCCATTGAGGGGTTCGATATAGTGAATTCCCTTTATGCATGAGTGCCCCAAAAGGGAGACTTTTTAAAATTTTTCTAGGAGATGTCATGCATTAGTAGAGCATTTTCCTTGGTTTAGAATTGGACTTGAATGCTTAGGAGAAAATTATTAGGTTCATATGCTTGTTGTCACCTCGATAGGTGTAGGGAAGAGCTAAAGAGTTAATTTTTTGCAAATTAACATGTTTAATCTTGCCTTGGAGGAAAGAAAAGAATATATGTTTACCATGATCTAAAGAAAAATCATTCTTGCTTTTACATTTGAAAGAAAAAAAATAATGACATGTCATGAGCGCGCGATGCAATATTTAATAATGTTTTAGGCTAAAAGAGCTACCCCTGTTGTGATCAGTTAGGCCAACCAAGGGTTAAACTCGGGTTATGGGTCCCTACAATAGGTGTGTGAAAGCTAGTGCCACTTTTAAATGCTTGATTCAATTTTAATTTAAAGCACTTAGGTAAGGATAAAAACAAACTAATTTGTTCCATTGGCTCACTAGTAAATCCTTAGTGTCAGTGTAGAGGGAAGATGAGTTGAGAGTTTAATAATCCAATCCTGAGCTAGTAGAGTCCAATCTAATTAAGTTAGATCTCTCTTATACAAGTTAATTTTGGAAAAATTTTGATTTGTTTCCTTCATTGGGCCTTATGTGTGCATGTCTCTTGATTGCTTGATTATTGACTTGTGAGCCTTGAGGAATGAGTTATGTTTGTTGCATCTATTTTCAACCTAGACTTAATTTTTAGTTTGCTCGAGGACTAGCAAAAGCTTAAGTTTGGGGGTGTTTGATAGCACGCATAACGAGCTATTTTTCCCGGTTTATTTTAGTTAGTCTTTGAGTATTATTTGTTCGTTTTTATGCACTTTAATGTTTATTTTGTAGGAAATGAATTCTTGGAGGAAATGTTGAATTAGGAAGTTGATCGAGTGCTCGGGACCAAAAGAAGAGCAAAACAAGCAAAAAGAATCAAAGTTGGAGGCTTAAGTTTGCGGCAAACCCGAGAGCTAGCGTCGGGATACTGCTTTTTGGGCGTCTCGACGCTGGTTTTCCTTTTATGTTTTTGGCGGTAGCAGGGACAGCATCACGACGCTACCAAAAATTTTCCTATAAATACATCCTTAATTGTTGCGGCCAAGAGGAGTCCATTTGGTTAGATTTTAGCCTTAATTTCGACTAGAGACCTTCTGTGGGGTCTGAAGCAAGGCCAAGGAGTGGGAACCAGCTTGAAGACGTGGAGATTGTGACGGGGACGTGTCGGTTTCAACAGATTCACGAGTTTTCCTTTTCTTTCCCTTACCTCTTGTTGTTTTTATGACTTTTCTTTCAATTAGTGTTTGTAGTTTCAAGACTATGAGTTGCTAGTTGTTTGTCATAGAGATTGATGTAGTTAGATTTATCTTTTGTCATTACGTTTTGCTCCCTAAATAAAATTGGACAAGATTATTCACGGTACTTAATCTGCTAGAAAACCAATCCAGAGAACGACACTCGTTTTACATGAAAACACAATATTATTACTTGACCCCGTACACTTGCGGTAAGCAAATCGTGCATCAGCTCTTCCCTCTCGATACACTTAACCTCTTCCATCTTTCTGTCCACAACCCTGCTAATTGATCCCCCAAGTCTTTCCTTGTGCCATATAGCCAAATCTGCAATGCACTTTTTAACTTTTTTTGAGAAAAGTTGTTGTATCATTTTCATCAACACTCCTCCATCTTTTTTCAAGAATAATTCTGCTCTCAGGGAAACTTATCCAAGCCTCTTCGAATCTGTTTATCTTCCTTTTCTTCTTCTTGGCAATTTGATTCTCCATCTCGCAGGAGCATGGATAGGTCGATGATCAGAGGAGTGAAAATTTAGGTGATGGACATTTAGAACTTTAAACTTTCTCATCATATCTTGATTAACTAGAAATCTGTTAGTTCTTTCTCTAATAATCTCGTTCCTTTGTCTCCCTTTCCTCCAAGTAAATTTGTCTCCTTTGTATTCCTAGTCCACCAGAATACAATTATCAATTGTTTCTCTGAAGCTATCCATCAATCTCGTCTTTCTCGGGGCTCCTCCCTCCTTTTCTTCCGCGAACATAATCTCGTTGAAATCTCCCCCTATAATCCAAGGGAGGTTAGACACTTTTGAAAGCCTCTCGAGGAGAGTCCAAGATTCTTTTCTTTTCCCTTGATCCGGGTTCCCGTAAAAACCCGTGAGCCTCCATTTGACATTGATGTCTTCCACTGAAATATCAATATGGCCTTTAGAAAAAGACAACATTGTTATATCCAGCTGGTTGAACCAAACAAGGGCCAGACCACCACTTTTTCCCATGCTGTCAACCCAGAAACACAAGTCGAAACCCAGCTCTTTTTTAACAATCTCAATTCTCTCTTTTTTGCATTTAGTTTCAGAAATAAACAAGATGTTTGAGGAGTTTTTCCTAACTTCGAACTTTAGGTTGTGGATTGCTCGAGGGTTCCTCATCCCTCGAATGTTCCAGCTCAAGATTTTCATGGCTTCCGGCGGGGCTGATTTTCAGCCTCCGTCGATATCCCTTCGAGCACTTCGAAGTAAGGTTTACATTGTTTCTTTGCATCTCTCTCCGCTTCCATCAATTCTTCCAGGTGTTTCCTTTTTCCTGAATCCATAACCATTTCACAATGGTCGTCATTTTTCTTTTTTCGGGCTCTTCTTTTCCATTTTTAAAGGTTGCTTTCTTTTTCTTCGAACTCCCTAGACCCTCTGCCTTCTTTAGTGAGATATTTAAGTTGAAAATCAGAGTCCACCTCCATAGCTTTTTCCATGGACTTTCTTTTCCACTCATCTCAGGCTTCTCAGTCGGTTGCTTTTTTTACTCTTCTTTACTATTGACCTCCTTTTTATTCTCGTTCAAATGACAAACTTTAATTTTTGGGTTTTTGGTACTGTCTTCAATCGGCACAATGATTACGCTTTTTCTTTCTTCTTCTTTTATCCTTTCTGGTAGCAAATTAGCCGTTGAAGAGTTTTGGGGTTGGGATTCTTGACTCTCCAGCAACCTTCCCGTCATTTCCTTTGGTTTTTCCTATGAAGGACCTCCGGCGTCCTCTTCCCCTGATTTTTCCGATTGAATTTTTCCTTTTTCCATAGCATTTTCCTAGATGAAATTTTCACGCCTTGAAGACTCTTGGAATATGAAGTGTTCCCCTCTTCTTCCTCTGCCTCTATTCCAACCAAAGCCTTTCCTCTCTTCTTTTGGTTTTTGTTTGGCATACCCCCCAAAGATAGGTGTTGCCCTCATCCAATCTCCATATTGGGGAGGTTCTGTCCCTTGCGGTGGCTCCTCACTCATGAAGCTGCCCCTTTTACTCACAAGCTTCTCTCCCAAGAGAGAGACCCCGAGCACCTTGTCAAAATATATCTTGGTTGACTAATTCTTTCTTTATGATAACATAGAGACATTTTAAATTTCCTATAAGAAAACTATACTTTGTAAATTTTTTAATCAATACTT
Organism: Luffa aegyptiaca; assembly: GCA_017139565.1. NCBI lineage: Eukaryota > Viridiplantae > Streptophyta > Magnoliopsida > Cucurbitales > Cucurbitaceae > Luffa > Luffa aegyptiaca. The sequence goes on from CM029407.1 coordinate 23,897,641, forward strand.
TTTTTACTTTTGTTGCTCTACTAGATCCATCGTGGTTAGAGCATATTGAGTTTATACATTGTGTTAGAAATTATAAACAACTCATTGAGTATGTAGGGATGTTTTGTGCCACTTTCCTTAGTAATTCTTGTTTGCCCCACATTTAAAATATGTTTCTTTTTCCATCTCCAAGGCTCTTCCATACTAATCTCCTAGATAAATGAAAACATATTAGTTAAAATGGTACAAGTAAAACTTTAATAGGAAGAATAATCAATCTTAATTTAATTAAAGTAAATTGTATTTGGAATTCAAAATGACAACTAACTAGCACTACATAAGATTCATAACATAAATTTGTACCCATATGAGCAATGACTAGGCAAAAAAGAACAAAGGGGGCAATTATATTGTCCCTCTCAATTTGTCTTGGATAAATAAAATTATATAAAAATGTTAACAATGCATTTGGTTGGTGATTGAAAATAGAAATGTGAAAACTAAGGCCCCGTTTGATAACCATTTGGTTTTTGATTTTTGGTTTTTGAAAATTGAGCTTATAAACCCTACTTCCACCTACAAGTTTCTTTGTTTTTCTAATACACATCTTTCCATGTTTCTAAAAACCAAGCCAATTTTTGAAAACTAAAAAAAGTAATTTTCAAAAACTTGTTTTTGTTTTTGGAATTTGGCTAGGAATTCAAATGTATCATTGACAAAGATGAAAACCATAGTAGGAAAATTGGGAGAAAACAAGCATATTTTTCAAAAACAAAAAACAAAAAACCAAATGGTTATCAAACGGGGCCTAAGGAATCAATGAAAAACATAGTTATATTTTATGTTTCTAGTGTTTTCAGATATGTATTTGGTAGTGAATTTATAAACTACATGTTAGTTTAAGAGATTGTTCAAACTGTGTTCGATAATATATTTATAACTTATAAAAATAGTTATACTTACCAATTAATGCTATATTTTTTTTTTTGAAACACCAATTAATACTATATTGAATCTTAGCTATTATTAATTAATATAGTTATGAACATATTTTATGTTATAAATTCTTATTTTATAGGGCAAATTGCAAAAACCACCCCTGAAGTATGATGTTTGTAACAATTACCCCTTTAAAGTTTCAATTGTGAAAATTAAACCCTCCAACTTTCAAAAGTGTAAAAATTAGAACCCTAAACTTTGAATGTTAAAATTAAACCCTCAATCTATCATAAATGTAAAAATTGGGTCCATGTCATATTTTTCTTCTCCCCTCATTTCACACTCTCTCTTCTTTCTCCCTCTACCTCATGCCACTTCTTCCCGGCTGATAACACACTGCTCGCTGGTCTCATCATCGCAAATCTCACACTGCTCGCCGAAAAAAGAAGTGTAATTTACCCGGAATGCCAGGTAAAAATTGCAACTTTCCTACTTTACTTTGAATTATTTTGTTTCGATTAAATTTGAATGATTTTGTGAAACAAATCTGGATGCAGAGATAATTGCTTTGTCTCCGAAGACCCTTTTGGTCACAAGTCGATCCGTTTGTGAAATTTGCAACAAAGGATTTCAAAAGGATCAGAATCTGCAACTTCATCGGCGAGGTCACAATCTTCCATGGAAGCTCTGGCAACGGACGAGAAAGTTCTGCCGGAAGCACGACGAGAAGAAGTGGAATAAAGAAGCACTTCTGCCGGAAGCACGACGAGAAGAAGTGGAAGTGCGACGACTGCTCTAAAAATTCGTTTGTGGGTTTTTTTTGTTTGATTGATTCTTTTACTGGATTTTTTTAATTTGATTTGAGATTTTTTTTGTTCTTTTGGTAGAAGGTATAGTTTCATTACTCACCAAGCCTTTTGTGACATGTTGACGAAGGAGGCCGTCGGAGGTCTGTAAATATTTCTGTACATGGGGAGAGGTAGAGGGAGAAAGAATAGAGAGAGATAGTGAAATGAGGGGAGATAAGAAAAAATATGAAATAGACTTAATTTTTACATTTATGATAGATTGGGGGTTTAATTTTAACATTCAAAGTTTAGGGTTCTAATTTTTACACTTTTGAAAGTTGGAGGGTTTAATTTTCACATTTGAAACTTTAAGGGGGTAATTGTTACAAACATCATACTTCAGGGGTGGTTTTTGCAATTTGCCCTATTTTATAATATCATATAATTTATTGTGTATTATATTATACATACTTTAGTTTAACCAAAAAATAGTTTGTTATATGAAATACTACCTTTATCATAGTTAATTTTTTTTTTAATGTAATTCTCTATATTTTAAATTTTCAAATTCAAAATCTACCTATATTGAAAACATAAAATGATCTCTTAACAATTTTCACTATTTGGATCAAAGATCACAAAAAGAAGTCGTAGAACCTTTAGATTCAACAATTCTAAAAACATAAAACAAAATTCATATTGCATACCTAGAAGGCTCCAAGAATTACATATTTTTTCACTAATTTTTCTCCCTTAAATTTAGAAGATAGAAAGGTTAAATATAGGGGTAACTACATAAATGAACCAAAAGTAACCCTAATAAAGCAAAATTGTCATAAAGAATTCATTATTTACCATCTTGTCCACTGATTTTTTAACCTAGAAAGTCCATTTACTTGAATACCCTTGCATGCAGATGGTAGTTGGAAATATATAAAATAATATAAAACAAAAAAGGAAAGAGAAGAGATTTGAAAATTTTCTTCCTATAATCTTGCAAATCAAGCGTGAAAGTGGTTATTTTTCCTATTTTTTTTTCCATTTTCTCTCTTCTACCATTTGTTTTTCAAGAATCTTCCTCCATTGTCGTGTCTTCTTCATCTTTCCTCCAAAGTCTTCCGCTATTGCAACGTAGTTTTTTGCTTATCGTTCATCTTTCATCTTTTGCGTTTTTTTGCTACTGGTAAATACCCAATTTTGCTTTCGCTTTTTTTTTTTTTTTTTTTTTTTTGCTACTGGAAAATAGTGTGTTTTTGTTTGAGATTTCAAGGAACGCAAGTGTATTTCGCCTTCCGTCTTCTATTTTTTTCTTTTTTTTGTTTTGCAACTGGAATTTTGTTCCTCGATTTTCATCTTCCCCCATTTTTATAAGGATTTTTTGTCCTTTTGTTATTGGTATTTTGCTACTGGAATAGTGGGTTTTAGTTTAGTTAGAGTTTCAATGATATACTGGAAAATAGTGGTGTTTTGCTACTGGTATTTTATTGCTGGTATTTTACTACTGGTATTTTACTGCATTTCTTTTTTAAATACCCGGTATTTATTCTACGTAGGTGGTATTTATTCTACGTTTATTATACGTAGGTGATCTCCTCTATTTGTTTGATCTCACTTGTATTTTTTTTAGCTCACTAGCATAATTATTTCATATGGGGTATTTTTATTTAGCTTACTGACATAGTTATTTCATATGAGATATTTTTAACTCACTGACATAGTTATTTCATATGGGGTATTTTTAGTTAGTCGTTTTTTAAGCATTGACGATCGATTCAGAGGAAGATGCAACAATCATATTGTCCAATATAACTGAAAGGCTATTGCTACAATCAACTACTATTGAACAACTATTGGATGAAACACTAGAAATAGTGTTCATAAACAAATTGACATCCGGGTCGTCTGTTAATTTCATACCACGCCTTATAGAATACTGGAGTTATAATATAATGGAATACGTTATAATATAAAACTTCATAACTTAATCGGAAATGTAGTGTTAAAATTGAAAAATATTGCAATATAAATATAACAAACGAAAAAAATGAAACGATGGTATATAAAAAGTAAGAGAAAATAGAAACATACTCATTTGTGAAATTGAACACAGAAAAAATGAAACGAAAATGAATCAGCCGCAATTTTTGTTTGGTCTTTGATGGACGAAAATGGAAGAGCCGCAACTAACCACGAAAATGGACGAAAATGAAAGGGTGAAAAATGGTTTGTGATGGAAAAGTACCTGTTATTATTTGGGATGATATTTTCCATAACAAATTTCCTAATTTTGTTGGAAAAGATTCAGCCGCAAGTTTTGAAACAATGTAATGGACTAGTCGAGAATCAAACCCGGGCCTATACCGTGGCAGGGTACTATTCTACCACTAGACCACTGGTGCTTTGTCTTATACAAAGCCTAAACTTAAATTAGTTAATTATATTAAAAGTAAAGAAGGAATAAAAGTACAAATGTTATATTTGTTACTCTTGAGATTTCTATCTCTTTTTAATTTTAAAATTTCAATTAGGCTCCCATTTTAAATTATTTAAATATTTAAATTATGTGGAGGATGTGTAGTCAATTGACACAAATAGAAGTGTCATTGATTCCACTATGAATATATTGAAAATTCAACTTAAATGTGAAAGACAATGGTCTTACGTGCTATCTTTGGAATTAGAATTCAAGTGGATACACAATTTCTCAATCTCATTATATTATAAAGAGAAAGTGTTGAGAAAACCGACCACTTTAAGAGTAAGTTGGTGTTACTCTATTTGATCAAAATTGTATGTTGATGAAGAATAATGATGATAGTGTATCTCCTCTAGAGTTGTTGATGACTTAATGTACATGATGAATTGTACTAAGACCTGATGTACCTATTGAAGGATTGAAATTCCATAATTCCGTAAAGCGGAAGCGTGATTGGGACCAATTCGTAATTAATTTTGTTTAATCTAAAATACCAATACATTGGCAATAATATTAGAACTATTCTAAATAGATATTAAAGCTAAGCATACAAAAATATTAGATCTAAATCTAATTTATAAAGTAACAAATTACTTACTCTCATTGATGACTCATATTAAATTCACCAACTGTTTGTGAATTAATCACGAACTAGTGTGAACACCACCACTATGGCTACACCGGTATGACTCTGAGACTTCTAGAGGCTGGAGACTTGTGGGAGCCTTTGGAAGAATTCTCTGAGAGTAGGAGAATGAATGAGATACCTTTCATCCCACCCCAGGGGTCCTATATATAGTAAAGGCCAAGACCTTTTTCCTAATAGGAAAAGGGAGACCTTTTCCTAATAGGAAAAAGTCTCTAATTTTAATAAATAAATAATTAATTCCATAATTAATTAATTTCCCAATTAAATATCATATATTTAATCTTAGGGATTTTATTAAAATTAAAATTAATATGAATCCAATTCATATTAAATTTATTTGAACTCTTTCAAATATTTTCTTTCCTAATAGGAAAAGGTCTCTAATTTTAATAAATAATTAATTAATTCTATAATTAATTAATTTACCCAATTAAATATCATATATTTAATCTTAGGGATTTTATTAAAATTAAAATTAATATGAATCCAATTCATATTAAATTTATTTGAACTCTTTCAAATACTTTTTCTCAAGAATTATTTTTTTTTAAATTAATTCAAAAATTATATTATAAAGTTTCATAAACTTTATATTATAATGCAACAATATACATTATACGATTCCCCAAATAAATTGAACACTTTCAATTTACAATTTATACTTAATTGCCTCAAGTCTCTTTACGAGCTACCAGTGGGACCTAATGGACCTACAGATCAGAAGCTCCAACGATACGAGACTAATTGGCCAAACTCATTGACCAAGTTTAGTCAACATTCGTTAACTGTGGGTCACTCCACTAAAGACCCACAACTGCACTCTTCTCACTATAGAATATTTCTGTGTCCACGGATATCGACCAAGCAGTAAGTCAACCCTTCACGTGTGTTCGTAACACCAGCTGGGTCAAATTACCGTTTTACCCCTAGGTTACCTCTGGTTCCTTAAGTACCACTGATTCCTCTAATGAACAAGTTGTTTAGGGTCCAACCACTAAACAGGAGTTCCTCTCAGGCTAGGAGAGGACGGCGCACCTTTGTTCAAGCCCTAGAATCAGCCCTTAAGGGAACACACATCTACTTACCCCAATAGGGGAAGGAGTGAATTCCATCTTGTACTGTTATGTTCCCAGCCCCCATTCGGTCTTGCCCCTGAAATGGTAGGCTTATTGAGTCGGCGAACTGGCCACTCTCACCCATACAAATCTAAGGACAGTCCCTCCTGAAACGGGTTCATAACAGACTCAGGATTGAGATTGAGTTACCTAGGTCATCCTATTGAAATAGAAACCTAAACTAGTTAACGGCGTTACATCTAGTGGTTACTATTTCACGGTCCGGTCTTATGCAAACTCATTGCATAGGATACCCCCACCCGCATGTCTCCTACATGGATGCTTTGGATCATTGCATCTGTATCGAATACAAGGTGGGTCGTATCACATAGTGTCACCAGGATAAGGTACCCAGCCTTATCCCTATACTATAGACCATTTAGGTTGTTACTTGGACACTGATCCCCGTATGTCCCCACATACTAGTCCAAGTTTCATTTAAACAACCTTGGATCTTAGTTTATTGGATTTAGGGTTTATTAATGCAAACTCGATTATTCATTACTGAATTACTCAAATAACACTTTATTGAGATCGATTAATTTGTTTCATTTACTATCTACGAGTTTTAGGGCATAAAACCCAACAAACCTATTTAGTGGGAAGGTCAACGAGATACATTGGCAATCCTAGGCATGACCATTGGAATTCTTAGTTAAAGTTCTAAGGTACTTGATGTACACTTTAGACTATGGATTGCGTTGTATGAGGTATCCACATGTACTGGAAGGATATAGTGATGCTATTTGGATTTAGATTTCTAATAGCATGGAAACTAAATCAACCAGTGGGTATATATTTACCTTAAGTGGAGCAGCTGTATCATGGAAATCTTCAAAACCGACGTGTATATCGCGCTCTACTATGATGTCTGTGTTTATAGCTCTTGACAAAGCTGGAGAAGAAGCTGAATGACTTCGAAATTTTCTTGAAGATATTCCGTTGTGGCCAAAGCATGTGAGTGGGATATGTATCTATTGTGACAATTTAGTAGTGCCTCAATTAGAGCTAAGAATAATGTATGTAATGGAACGTCACGATATATAAGATGCAGACATAATTCAATAAGGCAATTGCTCTTTAATGGAATAATTTCCATTGATCATGTGAAATCGAAAGAGAATATTGTTGATCCTTTGACGAAAGGATTGTCAAGAGAGCAAGTGACATATACATTGAGGGAAATGGGGCTAAAGCCTTTGAAATGAATTATTCAGTGGTAACCTAACCTAATTGACTGGAGATCCCAAGATCTAGGTTCAATAGGCAAACTGACTGAATGATTCATAGATGACACACTAAGAAACTTATAGTTTCTTTCCATTTCTATGATGTTTGTGGAGTGTGTGTGATCTGTCGAAGTTAAGGTCATATTGATATTTTGTTTACAAATTAAAAGGAGTAATGACAGAATACTCTTAATCAATATCACCTATTTGAGAGGTAGAAGTGGATCACTTCTATGAGAACTTTTCAAATGGCTTATGTTCTCTAAAGCTCTCATGAAATCGGGATTTTGTCTAGGACCAAAATGGACACAAACGTATAGAACTCAAAGATACAAGATAAGTTATGTGTGATGTCTATTGTCTCAGTTTACTAATTAGAAGGATAGTTCCAGAGCTGGTCTCACTATTTCTTCGATAAATTCGATGGACATTCACTAAGGTTCAAGTCCAGAAGACACCTCTCCTGATGCATTGCATGTCTGTTTGCTCTCAACGTGTTTGTTTTGATCTATTCACTTTCTTTCATGTGGGAGATTGTTGGATTTTGTTGTAAATGTGTGAAAGAAAGTGATGGTTAGTTGACCAAAAACTTCAAAACGGTTGCTTAAATTATGAATTTAATGTCCGGAAATTAACTTCATAACTTGTCTGAACATGAACGGTTTTTGCCTTTTTATGTTCTGCAACTGCTATAATTGCTCATAATTACAGAGAAAATGAATGACCTTCTATATTCTACATCTGTTGTAAATGCACATAAATACACTGTAATTAACGTAATTACATAGTATTTATTGTTTGTCTTTTCGTTTTTCCAGAGAGTTACTATTTGTATAGCTATAAATAGTAGTTGATTTCTTCATTTCAAGATCATCCCATTTTCCTTATTTTCATTTTGATTTTGTTGAGAGCAAGTATCCAAGAGTTCTACCATATCTGAGTAGTTCGAGGTTGTTGTTATATGGGAGTTAGTCATTGTATCCTGCTGAGACAATCGTTGTAGTCTGCTAGCAACCCGTGCAGAACGAATAATTATCTTCAAGATAGCGCTTTAGAAGCGTGCCTTGACTACCAATCATCACATTCTTTTGTTTTTATAGGTTATGTTCGTTTGATGTGGCTGTCGTTGTCAACCGGATCATCTACGACCATTAGAGTGTTTTTGATCTTCTAATATAGTTTAATTATGATTTATGTAATTTTTGTTATATACAGTATATGTAGATATATTTACTTTGTATTTGTCTGTTTGCTAGTTTGCAACAATTTCTATATACAACGTATTTCCAACATTTTCAAAAACCAAGTTAATTTTTGAAAACTAAAAAAAATAGTTTTTAATTTTTTTTTTTTTTTTTTTTGGAATTTGGCTTGGAATTCAAATGTGTCCTTAACAAATATGAGAACCATGGTAAGGAAATTTGAAGAAAATAAGTTTAATTTTCAAAAACCAAAAACTAAAAACCAAATGGTTATGAAATGGAGCCTGAAGGTCCGTTTCGAATACATTTTAATTTAAAAAAAAAAAAAAAATTGTTAGAGATTCTTATATCGAGCAGCTTCCCTTGTATCACAAAGAAAATTATTATTTATATCACAAAGAAAATAATTAAAAAGTGTCAAACTCAGATGCACCTCATCATTAGAATGATCGGACGGTAGTAACCGACCCTTGATCACCAAGGCGCAGAAATCATCATTGCGAGACAACAAAAGTGCACCAGCCGGGAATCGAACACGGGTCTGTACCGTGGCAGGGTACTATTCTACCACTAGACCACTGGTGCTTTTTGCTCAGTGGATCTCTAATTATATACATAATACAAAATGCACAACATTTTTATAAAGAACTAGTTGGTTGGAAATTTTGGTTTTGGTTTTAATAAAATAAGAACAAGTATAATTAATTATTACTTTTTTAGTACAATAACATATCTATTATGTACTAGGCACATGTATAAAAAGTAATAAATAAATAAAAACCAATATTTTTTAAGAGAAATTGAGGGGCCAAAAGAAGGATTTTGGGTGGTGGAAATGAAAAATAAAGGATTGAGTTGGGTTGGTTATTTTAAATTTAAATACTCAATATAATAACGGAAATTATGTCAAATGGTATACTTCAAGATCATATTTTGAATAAATGATTTTTTTTAGTACGAATAAATGATTATTTGGACAAATATGTAGTTTATTTTCAAGTTTTATTTCCAAATGTCAAATAAATATGAGATTTATTTAAAGTAACCTGATATATATCGAATACATATTCCACAATCATATAACTACTTATATTGTTATATTTGTTATTACATACAGAAACATATAATGGGACAACGAAGTCAAACAATGGATCATAAAATATATATCTTGAATATATATGCAACATACCTGTAATGTCCATTCATATGCTGAACCTATCAAAATAACCATCTAAAATACTTTCAATGTTCTATATTCAATTTGTCTCAAGTTCCAAAAAAAAAAAAAAACGATATTTGTACTCACTGATCAAACATCAAATTGTTATCCAGTAGTATTTAATAATACAAATAAAACTACAATTGCGATAAAATATTGAATGTTGATCCAATGAAATCTTGTATATTCAAAATTTTCTTGATTTTCTTTTTTTCCGTCAAACCAAATTTGGAAGTGAAGGATGATCTCAATATCTTGGATGGCATGACAACTTTACGTAAGGTCTTTCTCATGGTTGTCTTATATTAATATGCTGCAAAATTTGTTTCTTCCCAAATGGACGACTCCCTCTTAGCTGCACACAACTAGTTACATAGTATATATCCATATGAATATTATATATACAGTTCTATATACAATATAGTCAAATACCCAAACATGTATATATGCAAATCTCTGTGTGTATATATTATATGTCAATATTGAGACATCACCATTGAGACACACATATAGTAAATACAATTAATGTTGTTATTGGATATTTGATATAAACCCTAGAATTGAATAAAATTCAAAAATAAACTCAATATATTTTGTACATTCACTCTTGAAAATAAGTCATATAAATGTACGAAAGTCGAAAATAAACTCAAAATATATTATACATTCACGGATAGCACATAATTAGTGCTATTTTATTACCTTTAATCTAAGCTTGATAGATCCAATTTTATGGTTTATTTATCTATTTTATAAGTAATTCGAGCATTGGAAGCTTTTGGAGTGGATCACACAATTTGGTGTTAATTCGGGCAATTTGGAGAGTTTTTGAGCCACCTCGGAGTTTACAGATGAAGAGGAGGTGAAAAGACTCGAGCGAACCGTGGCAAGCCCGAAAATTAGTGACAAAGAATCAAAGGTTCGAGTCTCAAGCCAAGAAAACTGAGAGGAAGCCAAAAAAAAAAGGCAGTATGCTGGAATATAGGACAGCGTCGAGACGCTGGCTTGAAAACACGTGGAAGACAAAATACCCAGCATCTTGACACGCTTCAACTGTAATATAAATAATGATTCGTTTTTTTAGCATTGTAGGTTAGAATTTTCGATTTCTTTTGCGATTTCTGTTGGTTTTCTTTCATTCTTCTTGTATTCTTTTGATTTTAGAACATCTTAGAATATATTTCTTTCATGTTTTTGTTGATTTCTCTTCAATTATGCTAGCTTAAACCTTTATTCATTGGATTTTTGGGATGTAGTTGGATTGAATTGATGTGATTTTTTTTTTCTTGAGCTTGCTAGTGCAATTTTTATTCTGTTAAATCTCTATGTTCATCCATGTTTTTCCGTATAAACCATTGTCTTTGAATGCTTTCTTAGGCAATCTATTAGTTATTTGAGATAGCCAATAGGTTTGAATAATTTCTTTTCATTTTTCTATATGGATTTGCATAGCTCGCTTGATAGAACCTAGGATCCATAAAGAAATTGCCTGATTAATTTTGGATTGCATTTTCTTGATTTAATTTAGCAATTCCGAACCCTTAATCGTAATGCGGCTGATTCGATAAATAATTACGCAGGCTAACAAATTATTTATTCGATTAGTTAGATTAGATTCGTGGACTAGCAATCTAAAGCATGAGGGGTAGTAGACATAAATTAATAGTAATTAATTAATTAATCATGCGGGCTAACAGGTTAATTAATTGATTAACACAGGTGAATGGTCGACTTGTCGAAGGTCGAATTCAAATAAATTTATAAACTTCGGCTCTATGCTACTTTGCAGTAGGAGTGGTCGGATCGTCCATAGGGAAAGGGTGATCTTGATTAATTTTTGGGTTTTCACTAAACGGAGGGTGGTCTGTCACTAATCGGGTTAATAAAAAAATGCAGGAAAAGGTAAAAATGTCGGAAAAGGGGTAAATAGCATGCAAAGAAATCAAGCAGAGGTAAAAACTGAGGGAAATCTCAATTAAAAGACGAGACTGCCAGATTGGTTATTTCTTGAATTAATTAGATACGGTCATTGTTTGCTCTAAATATAGAATTCTTGAACTATCTTATTGCTCGGATTGCTTCTTGGTTGTTCGGATAATCCACCTACTTAACCTGTGTTTAACCAACTAAACTCTTCGATACTCCACTAACAATTTAATTGGTTAATTATTTTAATTTCACCCGCCGCCTCTTTTGTTTAGATCGATAACTCCTCAATCTAATATAATTAACTAAACTAATATTCAGATGAGTCCTCAAAAACATTAATTAGCTAACTGCATTACTGTTTAAGGCCCGAAATTGTCTAATTAAATTAGGAATTGAAGTTCTCTAATCGAATTAAATCAATTTCTCCTATGCTCTTAGGCCTATTGGAAGTCTATGCTAGGCTACCGTCAAACTAGCGATGGATCCGCCTCAACCTAGTGGCTATCTATTTATAGCAAATAAATTAAATTTGCAACCAATTTAAGGGATGCCAATTCTTAAACTAATATGCAAACGTAATTGTGTAAACAAGAGACATAGGATGCAATACTATTCATTCAAGACAGAATTGAAAACCAGCAAACTAATCTAAGTACCTAATCATTCAAGAAATAGGTCCAATCCAACAATGTAAGGGTTTTATCCCCTCATGCTACAAGGTAAATCAACGGAAAAGCAAAGATTCATAACAAAATTCATAATAAACTTGGACAGAACAAAGTGCAGGGCTGGTTGGGACAAGAAAATACAGAGAAAAGTTGTTTAAAACGACTGAGAATCTGACCTAGTGGCTAAAAAGACGAAAAGAAACCTATTTATAATTATCGCCAGCGTCGAGGTTGGCCCTTCCTTCCACGGGTTGAAATCGAGGCAGCGTCGAGACACTTCCATTATAGCGTTGAGACGCTTGCTCTTGGGTTTGCCCAATTTGTTCAATTGCTTCTCAATCCTTTTGGCTCCAATGACGAGGTTTAAGCGCTCCGGCCAAGACCTTTGGCTCCACGTCGTCTCGGTGACTCCAAATTAGCTCAAAAACATCCTAAAACTCCCGAGTTAGTGCCGGATTGACATAATGACCTAATTGTCCTCTTGTGCTCGAATTCTTGTAAAACAAACAATAAAACAGTAAAATGCAAAGTAACAAGATTAAATTAAAGGTAATAAAATAGCACATTTCGGGTGCTATCAACAGGAAAGGAGGATGCAGAATCTGAATTACCAAGAAGCATACCAAGTTTATAAAAATTAAGTAGATTTTATCTTTAGAGCAAACAAGGAAACAAAAATCAATCAATTAATCCAACGAACTCCCTAGAATCCAATGATCTTTTCTTATTGTTTGTCCTTATCAATTTTACCTCTTTGACTTATTTTCCTGTGTGTTATTCGATTTTTTGGTCTGTTTTGCGACCTCGTCTTTCTTATTTATTTGATAGTAAATCTTCTTAAAACCTCCCCATATTTTTGTGACCCTCTATAAAAATCCGAATTTAATAAAAAAACACCACTTCCTAGTGGACAACCTAACCACTACTACTGCAGAGTAGTCTAGTAGCCAGTTACAAATTTTATTGGTCGAGAGGCCTCGACAACCTCTCCATCATTCACTATTTGAAATAAACCCTATAAGTCATACTTAACATTATAGGAATGCTAAATATCAGTTAAATCTCATAATGGCTAAAGTATAAAATACAATTGTTATGGGCAAAATTAGCCCGTAGTATTCAATGCAGGAAGACCCAAACCCATCAGGCCCAAAAGCGGAAGAGATTGAGCCAACGGGACAAAGGGCCGGGACACTGATACGCAAAATTGCTAACCGCAAGCGCACGGGTCAAGTAATAATATAGTGAATGTAATTCGAATGTCGTCCTCTGGATTGGATTTTTAAGCAAATCAAGTATTGTGAATTATCTTGCTTAATTTTATTTAGGGATCAAAAAGTGATGAATGGATGATATGAAAACTAAATCAAAACAAGTAAAAAGTGTGGAAATTCAATTGGGAAAAACACTTAGGGAATTGATTTCGCCGATTTAGTCTAGGATTGATTTTAAGGAGTAAGTTATTATGCACAATGAAATTATGAGCCTAAGACCCTTTAATCACAACTACCTCTCCCGAGTATAATTGATTCTCATGCAAATTAACCAACTTGATATCCCTATCTAAGTTTATTAACATGCAAGGCAATGTGATCTTTTGACCAATTCTAAAGTTAATCTAAAACCGTCACGAATTAGAGAGTAAACTTTAGTCATGCAATCTTGAGCAAGTCTATATTAAATCCCCTCTCCCGAGCTAGATTCAAAACTTAAATCATTCAACTAATGGCCAATTAATTGAAAGCATTAAATCAAGATTACAAACATAATTAACATTGCACAACTTCAACCATAAATCAATCCATACACAAAATCAACTACATCAATCCCTAAGCTATGAGTTTAGCTACTCATGAATGTAATTACAAGCTCAACTAAACATAATAATGCCATAAACTCTAGCTAAAGAAAAGGAAAGGGAAAAGAAAACTCAATGTAGGCCAAGACCGAACGTCCCCGTCACGATCCCCACGAACAATGGGTTGATTTCCGAATTTCCCCCTTGCTTCAGCCCTCAATTCCTCTGTTTTTGCTCTGTTTACGGCTCCAAGAAGTCCCAAAATTGAATCCCCCAAAAACCTAGCCGAAAAGAATGATTTATACTGATTTTTCGTCGTAGCGCCGAGACGCTATCCAGACAGCGTCTCGACGCTGCCTCTAAAACACGCGCGTCTGGAATGGAAATAACGGTAGCGTCGAGACGCTATTGTCATAGCGTCTCGACGCTGTGATGCTGCCGCCTCTTCTAATTAAGGAAAACCAGCGTCGAGACCCTCCAAGAGTGGCGTCTCGACGCTGATGGGCAGAATGCCCTCTTTTGGCTCCTTGTTGCTTGAACTTTCCGGTTCTTTGGCATATTTTCACGTCCCGAACACCCGATTAACTCCAATTCCACGTTTTTGCTCTAATCATCGCTTTCCTACAAAATAAACAATAAAGCACAACAAAATGGCCCAAAAATCATAGAAGACTAGCTAAATTAAATAAGTAAAAGTAGCTAGCTATGCTCGCTATCAAATACCCCCAAACTTAAGCTTTTGCTAGTCCTCGAGCAAACTACAAATCAAACACACAGTAGAAAAATGGATGCAATAATCATAACTCAATCCTCAAGGCTCAAAAGTCAATAGTCAAGCAAGCAAGAGACATGCACATAAGGACCAATGAGGGAGACAAATTAAAATTTTTCCAAAATTAACTTGCACAAGCGAGATCTAACTCAACAAGATCAGACTCTACTAGCCCGGGATTGGATTATTAAACTCTCAGCTCATCTTCCCTCTACACTGGCACTAAGGTTTCACTAATGAGTTAATGAAACAAATTAGTTTGTTTTCCCAACTTAGGTGCTTATAATTAACAATTAAATTAAGCAAGTATATGTGGCACTAGCTTTCACACACCCATTGCAGGGACCCTTAACCTGAGTTTTCTCTGGTTGGCCTAACTGATCACAACAGGGGTAGCTCTTTTTGCCTTAATCTTTATTAACCATTGCATATTGTGCGCATAAGTCATGACTTTTTTCTTTTTCAACAATAACAACAAGAATGATTTTTCTTTCATGATCATGATAAGCAGGTATTCTTTTCTTTTCTCCTAAGCAAGATCAAACATGATAATTTGCAAAAAATTAACTCTTTAGCTCTACCCTACACCTATCGAGGTGACAACAAGCATATGAACCCAATAATTCGCTCCTAAGCATTCAAATCCAAATCTCGCCAAGACAAATACTCTACTCATGCAAGCCATCTCCTAGAAAAAGTTTAAAAAGTCTCCCTTTTTGGGCACTCATGCTTACAACTCATCGCAAGCTTGAAAATTGACAAGAAAGCCTATCCTAGGACATCATAATCATGCAAAAATAGCATCCAGAAAACAACCATATGCTTAATTCAAAGAAAGCTCAAAACTATAGCCCGAACTCAGATGCTCAAGGGCTCCACAAACATGCTAATCCACCCCCAAACTTAAAACATGCATTGTCCTCAATGTATAAAGAAAATAAGGCATAAACAAGCATGAGAACAATAAAAGAATGAGAGGAGTGAATAATACTGGCCTGGATTTATGATGACTTCTTCCTTGAAATCTTGAAAGCTTGAACGCAAAGGAGAGACAGAAAACAAGACCTACAACACAAAAACAAACAATGAATCAAAAGCAAACAGAAAAGCACAACTACACTTACTTGGGTTGCCTCCCATAAGCGCTTGTTTAACGTCATTAGCTCGACGTGTTGGCCGTGCTTCAAGGAGGCTTCTTTTCTGTGAATCCAACAGTGGTGCTCTTTCTTGCACCTTTCTTGTAGCCCATGAAAAGCACGTCTGAGTGTCCCTTAGAGTCTTCAACTGCTTTAAATATTTCTTTGTCATTCTTGACTCTTACAGTGAGCTCCCTGCGCTCAATATCAATAATCACTCACCCAGTGGCGAGGAATGGTCTTCCTAGTATGACAGGCATTGAAGGATTTTCTATCATGTCCATAACATACAGATCAATAGGGAGGAAAAATCTACCTACTCTGATTAAAACATTTTCTACAATGCCAACTGGTCTAACCACAGACTGATCAGCCAATTGGAGCTTTACAGGAGTAGATTTAATCTCACCTATGTCTAACTTTTTGCACAGAGATAGAGGAATGATATTGATGCTAGCACCTAAATCACATAATGCTCTGAAAGAATAAGTACCAAAACTACAAGGAACAGAAAAACTCCCTGGATCTGCTACTTTTTCAGGTACTTTCTGTTGTACTCTGGTGCTGCATGTGGAAGCAAGATATACGGTGTCAACCTTCTTTTCCTTTCGCTTCTTTGCTAACCACTCCTTCATGAACCTGTTATATTGGGGCATCTCTAATGCCTCTGCGAAAGGAATATTAATGTTCAGATTCATAAAAGCATTCATAAATTTGTCAAACTGAACCTGATTGTTCTTTTTCTTCTTTTTCTTTTTCTTTTCCTTGGGAACCATCAATGTGGGAGAAGGAATAGGAGGCTCAAGGTTAGGCTTTTCAGCCTCATCTGCTGATGTGTCCTCCTCAGCTTCCCCTGTGGGTGTTTCATAATCCTCAGACTCAGGCTTCTCTTCAGCTTCCTCCTGATGCACAGTGATTGCCTTACAGTACTCCATCTGAGTTTTCTCCTGTTCAGCTGGGGCTTTACCTTTATTCATGGTACTTACAACACTTACCAACTGTCCCAGCTGAGTCTCAATATTCTTGATGGCAGCACCGTGGCCATTCACCGTGGTGTTGATGGCAAAGACTGCCTCCTCTAATTTGGTTGTCCTGTTACTAGACTCTGCAATGAAAGCTCCAACAAGATCTTCTAACTTTTTATTTTCTTGAGTTTGAGGGGCAAACCCAGGAGGATTAAGAACATTCTTAGTATTTGCATAAGAGAAATTTTCATGGTTCCTATTGTTAGGGTGATAATGTGTAGGTGTAACATTATTATTATATCCCCTAAAATTAGAATTTGATACATACTGAACCTGTTCAATGGTCTCCTCCTGAGGTCTAGATGCCAAAGCAGCAGCTGATTCAATTGATTGTGCACTCCCTGTACCTGAAAATTTCATAAAAGCATTAGCAAGGGAAGTCATCTGGGCCTGGAGTGCACTTACTTTATCAACCTCAAACACTCCAGCAACAATCTTTTTGGGTGTAGATCGCTCAGATGGCTATTGATAGCTGTTTGTGGTCATATCCTCTAAAAGTATTCGAGCATTTTCCACGGTCTTGGACAACAGAGTCCCACCTGCAGCTGCATCAACAATAGTTTTCGTACTAGGAGTTAAACCATTATAAAACAATTGAACCTGGAGCCAGTCGGGGTAGCCATGCTGAGGGCACTTCCTCAGTAGCTCTTTAAATCGCTCCCAAGCTTCGAACAGCTGCTCATCATATTGTTGTTGGAATGTTCCAATCTCGGTCCTCAGCTTGACCGTCTTTGCAGGAGGGAAAAATTTCTTTAAAAAGGCCTGGACCAAAGCATCCCAGGTGGTGATGCTCCCAGGGGGAATGGACTGCAACCAATCTCGTGCTTTATCCTGCAAAGAAAAAGGAAACAAGCGTAAGCGAATGGCATCCTCAGAAACTCCATTAATTTTTACCGTCCCACAAATGTCTAAAAATGATTTTAGATGAGAATTTGGGTCCTCGGTGGGCGATCCTCTATATGCACAATTTCGAGCCATCTGAATGAGACCGGTCTTCAGCTCAAAGTTATTGGCATTAATCGGGGCATAGACAATCCCCGATTGTTGCCCCTGAAACACGGGCTGAAAGTAGTCTGTAATAGGCCTAGGCTCCTCAGGTTGATTTTGGTCAGCCATCTGAGTAATTTCTCTATTTTCCCTTCGAATCCTATGAATTGTTCTCTCGATCTCGGGATCCAAAGGTTCCAAAATCAAATCTTTATTACTTCGCATATAAAATCAAACTACCCTACAAAAGAAAGAAAACAAATAAGGAAAGAAAATAAAGAAAAGAACACAACTAAACTAAATATGGAAAATATAATCTAGAAAAGGAAACAAAATAGCCTAATATGGAATGCGAAAATAAATATGGCAACCACAAATAAGGAAACTAACAAATAAAGAAAAACTAATCTACAAAGGATAGAAAACACTAAAAAGGAAAAAGAATCTATCTATGAAAAAATCAAACAACCTAAACTAGAAAAACAAATATGGAAAGAAAAACAAATAAGGAAAAAAAATGCAAACAACCTAGAAAAGTAAGAATACACCCTAAATTAAGATCAAACAATTTTTTCACAATATCAATCTAGCTAAATGTGCCAATCCCCGGCAACGGCGCCAAAAACTTGATACGCAAAATTGCTAACCGCAAGCGCACGGGTCAAGTAATAATATAGTGAATGTAATTCGAATGTCGTCCTCTGGATTGGATTTTTAAGCAAATCAAGTATTGTGAATTATCTTGCTTAATTTTATTTAGGGATCAAAAAGTGATGAATGGATGATATGAAAACTAAATCAAAACAAGTAAAAAGTGTGGAAATTCAATTGGGAAAAACACTTAGGGAATTGATTTCGCCGATTTAGTCTAGGATTGATTTTAAGGAGTAAGTTATTATGCACAATGAAATTATGAGCCTAAGACCCTTTAATCACAACTACCTCTCCCGAGTATAATTGATTCTCATGCAAATTAACCAACTTGATATCCCTATCTAAGTTTATTAACATGCAAGGCAATGTGATCTTTTGACCAATTCTAAAGTTAATCTAAAACCGTCACGAATTAGAGAGTAAACTTTAGTCATGCAATCTTGAGCAAGTCTATATTAAATCCCCTCTCCCGAGCTAGATTCAAAACTTAAATCATTCAACTAATGGCCAATTAATTGAAAGCATTAAATCAAGATTACAAACATAATTAACATTGCACAACTTCAACCATAAATCAATCCATACACAAAATCAACTACATCAATCCCTAAGCTATGAGTTTAGCTACTCATGAATGTAATTACAAGCTCAACTAAACATAATAATGCCATAAACTCTAGCTAAAGAAAAGGAAAGGGAAAAGAAAACTCAATGTAGGCCAAGACCGAACGTCCCCGTCACGATCCCCACGAACAATGGGTTGATTTCCGAATTTCCCCCCTTGCTTCAGCCCTCAATTCCTCTGTTTTTGCTCTGTTTACGGCTCCAAGAAGTCCCAAAATTGAATCCCCCAAAAACCTAGCCGAAAAGAATGATTTATACTGATTTTTCGTCGTAGCGCCGAGACGCTATCCAGACAGCGTCTCGACGCTGCCTCGAAAATACGCTCGTCTGGAATGGAAATAACGGTAGCGTCGAGACGCTATTGTCACAGCGTCTCGACGCTGTGACGCTGCCGCCTCTTCTAATTAAGGAAAACCAGCGTCGAGACCCTCCAAGAGTGGCGTCTCGACGCTGATGGGCAGAATGCCCTCTTTTGGCTCCTTGTTGCTTGAACTTTCCGGTTCTTTGGCATATTTTCACGTCCCGAACACCCGATTAACTCCAATTCCACGTTTTAGCTCTAATCATCGCTTTCCTACAAAATAAACAATATAGCACAATAAAATGGCCCAAAAATCATAAAAGACTAGCTAAATTAAATAAGTAAAAGTAGCTAGCTATGCTCGCTATCAGACACGTCCCGGCCCCATGAGATGACCCTCGGCCTCGGCCCAAGGGAGAGGCCGAGGGTCATGGTCGGCCTCGACCCAATGCCGAGGTCGACCCCGGCCAAAGGCCCGAATGCTCCCCTGGTGGTCACCTGGAGTTCGGCAGTGGTGGAAACCCTAGGAGGAGCCTATAAAAGGAAAGACCACACGCATGTTCAGGTATGCAAAAATCTACCCTAAATACATTCTACGTGTTTTCCGGCCAATGCTAACTTAAGCATCGGAGTGTGTGTGGCCTACACCACACCGGTGTGCAGCGTTTGCTCGTCTCGCAGGTCACGTCTTTCCCGCTTATCTATAAATTCACTGTTGACCGTCACGTGGAGCAAGGGATAGATTCCGGAGTGAAATTTGACCATCAACAACAATTAATGGTATTATCCGAATATTTGAAATAGACCCTATAATTGAATAAAATTCGAAAATGATTCCAATATATTTTGATTCACTCATGAAAATAAATCATAGCCTATAAATGTATAAAACTCGAAAATAAACTCAAATCCACGTTGTCGAGGAGATCGAATTGTTGTCTACCGGAAAGCCCTTGATCGTTAGAACGAAAAAGACCCTGTTAGAAAATCCCATTCATTGTCATTTCCATGGAGGTGGAGAAAAAAAAAAAAGTATTGCACGATTATGATGAGATAAATTTTTATTTTTGTGTGGTGTGGTTATGAGGAGGGAGGGAGCATTTTATTTTTTTTTAAAAAAACTCATCATTAAAAACGTTAGATTTTTTTGTGGAAAAGAGTTGCACAATTATGGGAAGAATTTTCCTTTTTTTTGGAGGTGCGGTTATGAGGGGAGAGGAAAGATTAAAAAGCCACGATTATGGGAACATTTTGGTAACTTTGATTGATTTTGGGTTATTTCAAAATCAATTCAGTTATGGAAAATCTTCTAATTTATTTGAATTTCTTATTTTTTGTTATTTAATTTTAATGTCAAAATATTATAAAGGACTCAATAGTAATTGGATCACGACTTTTGTAAAAAATCTATAAGCTCATTGGTTATTTGCGTAAAAAGTGGTGGGGTTGGACTTATGTAAAATTAGGACCTCATTTATTGGTTATATATGTAGTTATCCCATATAATAATGGTTAGGTTTGATTTTTTTTTTAAGTATTGAACAGATAACTGAATCGATAAGTGAGCGAAAACCTTTGATTTTCTAAAAGATTGAATCCAAAAAACCAATATTTTAAAGGAAACCAAAACAAACCGCTGGTTCATATCGATTTTTGCACACCCCTAAATTCTAGTGAAACAGCGAATAAAAGAGATAATTCCCTTGAAGACAGAGAAGGAGGAAGCTTTTGAGAAATGACACTGTGACTCGAGAATACCTTGATGTTTTCTGGTGTGAATGTATGCATCAATGAACCATATATTTAGATTTCAAAATCGAGAAGTTTTGCATTGAATTTAAGATTAAAAAAAATATATCATATGAGATTTGAAAATGTTGAGGTCTGTTGAAACAAATTCAACTGGCGAAACAACCTGTTGAAGAAAAACAATCAAAGAATCAGGGCACTTTGTTTTAACAAACCCAACTGATTAAGCTCTCCTTCTTTATGTTTACAAAAATGAGAAGAATATTGTTGTATTTTCTTTTACAAAGAATGTGAGTTTAAAAAAGAGAGATATACATGTTTGTATCCATCGATTGAACAAGATATGAAAAATATTGGCTACCTTGAAAAGTGGATGTAGGCGCTTTTGCTGAACCACTATAACCTTTGGTGTTGATCTTCTTCAAACCCTTCTTCTTCATTGTCTTCAATTGCTTTCAGACTCATTTTCTTCTTCATCTTTAATAACTCAGAGAATATGAGAGAATAATTGCTTGCATATTTTCATTAGAATGGAATGGAACTTTATACACCAAAGAATGCACAGAAAAGGAAAGAACATTTACACCAAAATTACAACAATTAAGGGCATAAATCAAGCCAAATAATAATGGGAAAATATTCTCTAATATGCCCCCTCAAACTGATGACTGAAGAGAAGTCAGAAGTTTGTCTCGAAATGTTAAGAAGACTGAAGATGACAATGGTTTGGTGAATAAGTCAGCCAACTGATCCTTTGAAGATATGAACTGAACTGAAATATCCTTACGAGCAACCTTTTCATGAACGAAATGATAGTCAATCTCAATGTGTTTCGTGCGAGCGTGAAAAACTGGATTATTGGCAAGGGAAATAGTTGAAATTGAAGGGATAAAAGCCCTTTCGCAGCAGAAACGTACAGAACCTTAACTCTGTTTTAATTTGAACTAAAATACCAATACGTTGGAAAAAAAAAACACACAACAATAAACAAATTTAAAGCTGCTGTACAGCATCTATAAAGCATGCAAAAACACGATAAATATCCTCTAGACCTAATCTAGATTGGATCCTATTGATCCTAGATCAAGAATTACCTATCGTAGATGAAGTTCTTGATCGATTCGCCTAATTCCCTTTGAATTGCAGAAAATTCCAGCAGCAAAATGTCTCCTTTTTAGCTGCAAACCCCTCACGAACACCACCAAAAGGGTACACCAATGATCTCTAACAAATATGATGAGGGAGATGGTGGGATCTCTTTTCTCTAAAGAATAACGCTGAGGGAATCAAGTAAGTGCTTAGGGATTTTCTGGAGAGCGTTTTCTTTTCTGTAAACCAAAGAGCCACACAACCAAAAAAAATGAACTGCCTCCAAAAACCCCGTAACTTACTCCTTTGTAGGCGTGTGAGGGAGGAAAGATAGGTCAAAACCCACGTTCCTGTAACTGATAAAAATATCAGTTGTTTTAATTTAAAATCCAATTTAATTAATTAGAAAATTAATTAAATTAAATCAAAATAAGTTATTAAATTCATAATTGAATAACTAATTCATTTAAATTATATTTAAATGATTATCCCTCACATAACCTATAGTTTTAATATAATTAAATCAAAATTTAATTAAATTAAAACAACAATTAATTAATATTATAATTAAACATCACATATTTAATCATAATTCCCTCATAGTAACTATAGTATTAACGCACATCTAATGCACATTAATTATAACCTATAGTTTAAATATGAATCAAATTCATATTTTATCTTTTTATTCGAACCCTTTCGAATATTTAATATTTCCTTAGAAATTAACCTCAACACCTTATTAGAGTCATCGGTGGGACCTAATGGACCTACAGATCAGAAGCTCCAACGATATGAGATTAATTGGCTAAACTCATTAACCAAGTAAATCAATGTTCGTTAACTGTAGTTCACTCCACTAAAGAACCACAGCTGCACTCTTCTCACTGTAGATATATTTCTGTGTCCATGGATATCGACCATCAACAGCAAGTTAGCCCTTCACGTGTGTTCGTACCCCAGCTAGGTCAAATTACCGTTTCACCCCTGGGCTACCTCTTCATCCTTAAGTACCAGTGCTCCTCTAATGAACAACCTGTTTGAGGTCGAACCCAC
Source organism: Luffa aegyptiaca (assembly GCA_017139565.1). Classification (NCBI taxonomy): domain Eukaryota; kingdom Viridiplantae; phylum Streptophyta; class Magnoliopsida; order Cucurbitales; family Cucurbitaceae; genus Luffa; species Luffa aegyptiaca. The sequence goes on from CM029407.1 coordinate 23,921,025, forward strand.
AAACAGAAATCCCTCTCGTGCCATAGAGAGGGTAGGGCCCATTGTTCAAGACCCGAAGACACTACTTAAGGGAACACACCTCTACTTACCCTAAAGTCGGGAAGGAGTGAATTCCATCTTGTAAGACTATGTTCCCAGCTCCCCACTTGGTCTTGTCCCCAAAATGGTAGGCTTATTGAGTCGGCGAACAGGCCACTCTTACCCGTACAAATCAAAGGACAATCCCTCATGGACAGGAGTCCATAATCCACTCAGGATTAAGGCCAAGTTGCCTAGGTCATCCTAGTGAAATAGAAACCAAGCTAACTAACGGTGTTACAGTTAGTGGTTAACTATTTCGCGGTCCGGTCTTTGTGCAAACTCATTGCACAGGATACCCCCACTCGCATGTCAACTACATGAACGCGTTGGATCATTACGTTTGTATCATTATACAAAGCGGGCCGTATCCATAGTGTCACCAGGATAAGGTTCCCAACCTTATCCCTATACTACAGACCCTTTAGGCTAAAACTTGAACATCGATCCCCGTATGTCCCTACATACTAGTTCAAGCCTCATTCCATTAGCTTTGGATGTTTAGTTTATTGGATTAGGGTTAATAAGACAAGATATAATACAAACATTGAATAATACATCACTTTTATTAATGTTCGGTCAAATGTACATTTACTATCGATGAGTTTTAGGGCATAAAACCCAACAAACTCCCACTTGAACTAAAACTCAAGTTAATGGGAAAGTATATACAAAATAATCCAAAGCTAGAAATGGTAAATGTATGTTGTACATTACATGAAAAGTAAATATACAAAATACAATAAACTAGGGCATCCTTACACCCATTACACATCTCCCACTTGCCCTAGATTACGCTATATACATGTCTCGCAGACCTAGACTTTCTAGATGACGCTCGAACACTTTAGTCGAGAGGGCCTTCGTAAACGGATCAGCAATGTTGTGCTCTGAAGCGATCTTGGTCACGACCACATCTCCTCTTTGCACAATCTCTCGAATCAGATGATACTTCCTCTCTATGTGTTTACCTCGTTTGTGGCTGCGAGGTTCCTTTGAATTGGCTACAGCCCCACTGTTGTCACAGTATAACGTAATGGGCAAGTTCATATTTGGAACAACTTCCAAATCTGTCAAGAACTTCCTTAGCCAAACAACTTCCTTAGCTGCTTCACAAGCAGCTACATACTCAGCCTCCATGGTGGAGTCTGTTATGCATCCTTGCTTTATACTTCTCCAAAGGAATATGTGACAAGCTATGGAAGAATCATACAATAATCCTATCAGTCCACATTATGCTATAAAGGTGATCAATAACCATGAAGAAAATTATTAAATAGTAAGGTTCAAAACTCTTTGGGTTGGAGCTATACTCTTTTTTAACTATTACTTTTAGTACTCTGGCCAATTTTATTTGGCTTGTCTTTTGTATACTCTTTTGTTTTCTTTTAGCTTTCTCAATGAAAGCTTCTTTTTTTTCTCATAGAAAAATAATAGAAACAAATATTGGAACTAGTCAACTAGGCTTACTTTGTTAGGTATTACACATATTGATTGGTTTTTTTATAGGGTTAATTGGATCTTGTGTGTAATGGATGTAATGACTAAATATTCTCTTTAATGTGTTGTTAGTGTTTTAATGTCCATGGTCGTCGCCGAGCATCACAAGCCACTCGTCGATGTGAAACTCTTCAGGTTGTGTCCGATTTGGCGATTGAGGAATACTTCGTCTTCTTCGTCGTCGACTCATAACCTTCACCATAGTGGTCATGACCCTAGCGAAAGAAACTCAACGACGTCAAATAATATCAAATTGCCATCGTCTTCCAAGACAGTGTCCTCCGTGGCGAAGTTGTTGTTGCCTCCTCGACATCGGATTTGAGGTTGAAATATTTTAGAGTTATGTACTTATTTTGTTTAGCAAGTTTACTTTTTCTTTATAAATTGGATGGATGGAAAGTTTTATGTATTATATACACTATTATATTTTATTAAAGTATATGTTCGTTGAGTTAGTTCTGTAAAAATACTTTTGGGACTTTATTTTGTGCATAGGTTGATAAATGGAGAAATATTGTTGGTTAGCCATGTGTGCAACCAACAATTTTTTTTATTTACTACTGACACTTTTAATGTCGGACAGTTTTGATGTCGCACATATAATGTCAGACACTTTTAATGTCAAAACTTTTATTGTCGGGCAATGACCGACATAAAAAACTGACCGACATTAAAAGTAACTTTTAATGTCCGACAATGAGTAGTTGACTGACATTAAAAGGGCCCTATTAATGTCGAGCAATGACCGACATTAAAAGGGTACTTTTAATGTCAGACAGAGCTTTTAATGTCGGTCAATGCCCGACATTAAAAGCGACTGACATTAAAAGCGACCGATATTAAAGACTTTTAATGTCTGGCATTGCCCGACATTAAAAGCCAAATTTGTTGTAGTGAAGTTTCTCTCAGCGCAGGCACACATCCCAAGACGATCATGAGATAGACAAGATGGATGAAAAGACCATGCTGACACACTGACGCGCAAGAGGGCTGAAAAAGGTGCAAGTTGGCTGACGATGACTGAAGCAAGTTGGTAATTACTTGGAGAAGTTGGTTTCCTTCGCCTATAAATAGAAGCCACCTGCTCAGTACACGGATATACAGAACATAATACACAATAGAGACGGGAGACGAGAGTTGAGAGACGAAGATCAAGGAGAAAGAGAAATCACAGAAAGCTGTGATTAAGAGTAGACTTGCGTTTGAAATGTATTGCGAAATGTATTGTTTTGCTCGCATGACCTAATTTTCTTCTTCAAGGCTTAGCGCAAGCACCCATGCGATGATAAGTTTATTTTGTAAGCGCATAGTTTGATTTAATGAAACATTATTGCCTTATACTTAGTTGCGATACTATTTTCATTAGTAACTCCCGCTTGGCCAGCCGGATGCGGTAGCAGTATGCTAAATCCCCGACAGGTAATGCATGCGGACATCTCTAAGTAGAACAAGTTAGCGCAATGAAACAGAAAGGTTTGAGCTAAAACCTGTTATGTTTCAAATGCTGACTGCTGCAGGACAGTTCGGAGAAAGTCCAGCTGAAGATCCACACTCTCATCTAAAATCGTTCCTGGACATTTGTAATAAATTCATCATCCCAGGAGTAACGCATGAGCAGCTTCAAGTCATCTTATTTCTCTATTCATTGAGAGATGCGGCGAAAGTATGGCTAAATCAGCAACCAGCAAATTCCATTGCGACATGGAATGACTTAGCCGAGAAGTTTTTAGAAAAATACTTTCCACCCACCGCAAACTCAAGACTAAGGAAGGAAATCATGACTTTTGCGCAGATGGAAGACGAAACACTGAGCGAGGCATGGGAGCGTTTTAAGAGCCTATTGCAAAGGTGCCCGCATCACGGACTACCACTCTGCATTCAACTAGAAACCTTCTACGTGGGACTTAACAAAAACTCGCAAGTGTTAGTAGATTCATCTGCTAATGGTGCGCTCCTCAGAAAAACTTATGACGAAGCTCACGCAATCCTCGATCGGATTGCGCGCAACAATTATGAGTGAGGCACTGCGGAAGACAGAAGAAGAAGACCTATTAAAACCAGCTCGGGAATTTTTGAGGTTGACCCATTGACTTCAGTCAACGCAAAGATTGATGCGTTGACTACCAAAATGGATGCGCTTACGGCAAGCACAACACCATTGATCGCGCAACTAAACACAGTTGGATGCTAATGTGGAATTTTCCTACCGCAAGTGTACGAGTCAAGTAATAATATAGTGTTTTCGTGATTAAACGAGTGTCGTCCTCTGGATTGATTTTCTAGCAAATTAAGTACCGTGAATAATCTTGTCCAATTTTATTTAGGGAGCAAAACTTAAAGATAAAGATAAATCTAAAGACAAAAAGCATAAAATAAAAGTGGAGACTCAAATGGAAAGATTCTTAGGGAATTGATTTCGTTGATTAGGATTGAGGATTGATTAATAGGAATGAATTGACCGTGCAATTATTCTACAAGCCAAGGAAACATTTATCACGATTACCTCTCCCGAGTATAATTGATTCTCATGCATATAACTAACTTGATATCCCTATCTAAGTTCATTAACATGCAAGGCATTATTCGGTTCGGTCCTTATTATACTTCTAGAGATATTCTAAATCCCGTCACAACCTTAGAATTTCTACTCTAGTCATGCAATTGAACAAGTCTTAGGCCAAATCCTCTCTCCCGAGTTAGATTCAACACTTAAATCATTCAATTAGTGATCAAGTAATTGAAAGCATTACACATAAAATTGCATGCATAGAATAAGAACACATTCATACCCAAAATTCAATCCAACAATTTAAGCAACTACATCAAACCCTAAGACAAACAACTAGCAATTCATAGTCTTTAAACCACAAACACTAATTGAAAGAAAAGCCATAAAAACTACAAGAGTTAAGGGAAAGAGAAAGGAAAAATCGAATCCGCCGACACCGCACGTCCCCGTCACGATCTCCACGTCTTCTCGCTTGATTCCCGCTCCTCGGCCTTGCCTTCAGCTCCCACAGAAGGTCTCTAGTCGAAATTAGGGCTAAAATCCCACCAATTGGACTCCCCCAATCCGTAGCACAAAAGGATGAATTTATAGAAAATCTGTCGACAGCGTCGAGACGCTATGGACAGCGTCGCGACGCTGTCGCGATACCGCGAATCTGGAAAGTTTGCCGAGAGCGTCGCGACGCTATGAATTTTTTTTTTTTTTAAATCAGCTGGGCTGAATTTGACTTCTTCCAACTTGATCCTTTTTCGATCTTTTAGCCCTTTTTCATGTCCCGAACACGCAATTAGCTCAAATATTTATTTCCTACAAATACAACACATAAATGCATAATTTTGGCCAATAAATTATAAAAGACTAGCTAAATTAATTAGGGAAAACTAGCTAGCTATGCTCAAACATCCCCAAACTTAAGCTTTTGCTAGTCCTCGAGCAAACTAAAAATCAAGCATACAATAGAAGAATGGATGCAACAAACATGACTCAATCCTCAAGGCTCAAAAGTCAATAATCAAGCAATCAAGAGACATGCACATAAGGACCAATGAGGGAGACAAATCAAAAGTTTTCCAAAATTAACTTGCAAAGCGAGATCTAACTTAACGAGATCAGACTCTACTAGCTCGGGATTGGATTACTAAACTCTCAACTCATCTTCCCTCTACACTGGCACTAAGGATTCACTAACGAGTCAATGGAACAAATTAGTTTGTTTTCCTCCATACTTCGGTGCTTATAATTGAAAATTACAACATGCATTTTTATGTGGCACTAGCTTTCACACACCTATTGTAGGGACCCTTAACCCGAGTTTTACCCTTTGGTTGGCCTAACTGATCACAACAGGGGTAGCTCTTTTTGCCAAAACTTTATTAAGCATTGCATTGCGCGCATAAGTCATGACTTTCTTTCTTTTTTTTTCTTTCAAATTGTAACAACAAGAATGATTTTTCTTTATGAGCATGAAAAGCATATATTCTTTTCTTTCCTCCTAAGCAAGATCAAACATGCTAATTTGCAAAAAAAAAAAATTAACTCTTTAGCTCTTCCCTACACCTATCGAGGTGACAACAAGCATATGAACCTAATAATTCGCTCCTAAGCATTCAAATCCAAATCTAGCCAAGACAAATACTCTACTCATGCAAGACATCTCCTAGAAAAAGTTTAAAAAGTCTCCCTTTTTGGGCACTCATGCTTACAACTCATCGAAAGCTTGAAAATTGACAAGAAAGCCTATCCTAGGAAATCATAGTCATGCAAAAATAGCATCCAGAAAACAACCATATGCTCAATTCAAAGAAAGCTCAAAACTATAGCCCGAACTCAGATGCTCAAGGGCTCCACAAACATGCTATTCCACCCCCAAACTTAAAGCATGCATTGTCCTCAACGTATAACGAAAATAAGGCATAATCAAGCATGAGAACAAATAAAAAATGGAAGGGGTGAACAATACTGCCCTGGAATGATGACCTTTTCATGAAAGCTTGCAAGCAAAGAGGAAACTGGAACCAAGACCTACAAAACAAAAACAAACAATAACTAAAAAACGCAAAGAAAAACACAACTGAACTTACTTGGGTTGCCTCCCATAAGCGCTTGTTTAACGTCATTAGCTCGACGTGCTCGTGCAGTCTGTCAAGGCACATAAAAATTCTCGTATTTCTTTGGACCCTTCTTTCTTGAATCAATAAAACTCACTATCGCTAGCAAAGTTACTAGTTTCTCATGGGCCCCTGAAACAGAATTATTTTTAGTATTTTTGTATAAAATAAACATAAAAGGAGAAAGATCAAAATAAAGAGACTCAGACTCTAAAACTGACTCGTGAGAATAGAAAAAAGAACAATCAAAATCTACAAAGGATGGAGAAGATAAATCAGACGAAGGCTTTTCAACCTCAAACTCTACCTCCTGAACTTCCTCTATCACTGCAAGCTCATTTTCTTTTTCTTCCTCACAAACATGTTCTTGATAGGTGCTACAACTCTCCAATTCTTCCCCACTATTAATGCAACTCACCCCTAACTGCTCATCCTTAGCAAGATCGAAAGAATTAAGCTCATGAATGGGTGCCAATGAATCACCGGCCACATGACTCACTAGACATCCTATGGAAGTGGATCCCACCTCACTAACTTCCTTTGGGGTTTGAAGTCCTCTTATAATTTCATCAAATTTTAGACTCCTCGCTCTAGACTCCTCAATATAATTTTGAACTATGCTTTCTAAGGAAGAATTTTCTTTTAAAGGGGTAAAACTTGAAGATGAAAAATTGGAATATGGTGTTGAATAAAAAACCATTCAAATCAATCAAAACAACAATGATAATTAGGCTTCCAATCAAATAATAACCCAACAAGAACAAAGGACTAAGACTCAAACAAAAAAAGAAAGAAAAGGAAAAAAGGAAAACAAAAACAAATAAGGAAAAAATCAATCACAAAAGGAAAGAACTAAAAAGGAGAATTACAACTATGGAAATAAAAACAAAAAAGGAAAAAAAAAAAGAATGCAATCTACCTAAAAAAAATAAAAATAAAAATACACCCTAAATTAAGACCGAACAATTTTTCCACAATATTAATTTAACTAAATATTCCAATCCCCGGCAACGGCGCCAAAAACTTGATGCGCAATTTGCCTACCGCAAGTGTACGGGTCAAGTAATAATATAGTGTTTTCGTGATTAAACGAGTGTCGTCCTCTGGATTGGTTTTCTAGCAAATTAAGTACCGTGAATAATCTTGTCCAATTTTATTTAGGGAGCAAAACTTCATGAAAAAGATAAATCTAAAGACAAAAAGCATAAAATAAAAGTGGAGACTCAAATGGAAAGACTCTTAGGGAATTGATTTCATTATTTTAGATTGAGGATTGATTAATAGGAATGAATTGATCGTGCAATTATTCTACAAGCCAAGGAAACTTTTATCACGATTACCTCTCCCGAGTATAATTGATTCTCATGCATATAACTAACTTGATATCCCTATCTAAGTTCATTAACAAGCAAGGCATTATTCGGTTTAGTCCTTGTTATACTTCTAGAGATATTCCAAATCCCGTCACAAACTTAGAATTTCTACTCTAGTCATGCAATTAAACAAGGCAAGTCTTAGGCCAAATCCTCTCTCCCGAGTTAGATTCAACACTTAAATCATTCAATTAGTGATCAAGTAATTGAAAGCATTACACAAAATTGCATGCATAAAATAAAAGCACATTCATACCCAAAATCAATCCAACAATTTAAGCAACTACATCAAACCCTAAGACAAACAACTAGCAATTCATAGTCTTTAAACCACAAACACTAATTGAAAGAAAAGCCATATAAACTACAAGAGTTAAGGGAAAGAGAAAGGAAAACTCGAATCCGCCGACACCGCACGTCCCCGTCACGATCTCCACGTCTTCTCGCTTGATTCCCGCTCCTCGGCCTTGCCTTCAGCTTCCATAGAAGGTCTCTAGTCGAAATTAGGGCTAAAATCCCACCAATTTGACTCCCTCAATCCGTAGCACAAAAGGATGAATTTATAGAAAATATGCCGACAGCGTCGAGACGCTATGGACAGCGTTGCGACACTGTCGCGATACCGCGAATTTGGAAAGTTTGCCGAGAGCATCGCGACGCTATGAATTTTTTTTTTTTTTTAAATTAGCTGGGCTGAATTTGATTTCTTCCAACTTGATCCTTTTTTCATTCTTCAGCTTCTTTTCGCATCCCGAACATCCAATTGGCTCAAAACTATATTTCCTACAAATACAACACATAAATGCATAATTTTGGCCAATAAATTATAAAAGACTAGCTAAATTAATTAGGGAAAACTAGCTAGCTATGCTCGCTATCAGATGTGGGATCGGCGGAGAGGGACACACGCATGACCAGTGTCCTTCGAACCCAGAATCAGTTTTCTACGTTGGACCGCAAGGAGCTGTGCGCAACAACCCATTTTCGAACACATATAACCCAGGATGGAGAAATCACCCAAATTTCTCATGGAATGGTGACGCAAACAAACAGCCACAACAATGTAATGTAAACCCTGCGCCTAGATTATTTAACTCTAACAATGAACAATCATTGCAGGGCCAATTTCAACGCAGAAACAATGATGAAAGAATTTATGGCGAGTCAGAAGGAATATATGGCAAAGAACGATGCGGTGGTTCAAAGCCAGGCCGCATCCTTGCGAAGTCTGGAGATGCAGGTAGGACAGCTTACGTCAGAGCTTAAAAATAGACCTGCGGAAGCATTACCTAGCAATACAGAAGATCCAAAAGGAAAGGAGCACTGCCATGCTCTGACTCTCCGCAGTGGAAGACAGCTGCAGTCAACTGACCCTGCGTCAACACAGGAAAATCTGACTAAAACTACAACCGCAACAGACAGCAACCAAGCGCAAGAAGAGAAAACAACTGAAGAAGAATCCAAAAAGAAAGAGGCACACGCAGAGAAAGAACCTGATGCATACAAGCCCGCAATCAATTTTCGTCAAAGATTAAGAAAGAAGAATGACGAAGCTCAGTTCAAGAAATTTTTAAACGTCTTGCGAGAACTTCACATCAACATTCCACTTGTGGAGGCTTTGGAGAAAATGCCTAGCTACGCAAAGTTCTTGAAGGACATCTTGACGAATAAAAGACCATGGAAAGAATTTGAGACTGTTGCGTTGACAAGTGAATGTAGCGCAATACTTGCCAACAAGCTCCCACCTAAATTGAAAGATCCTGGAAGTTTTACTATTCCATGTTCAATAGGAGGGATCGATGTTGGCAGAGCCTTATGCGACCTAGGCACAAGTATAAATTTAATGCCATTATCAGTTTACAAGTGCCTAGGGATTGGAGAAGCAAGACCAACCACTGTCACGCTTAAATTGGCAGACAGATCAGTGGTGCATCCCGAAGGAAAAATTGAAGATGTTCTGGTAAAAGTTGACAAATTTATTTTTCCTGCTGATTTCATCATACTTGATTACGAAGCTGACAGAGAAGTTCCCATTATTCTGGGAAGACCGTTCCTTGCGACTGGCCAAACATTGATTGATGTGCAAAAGGGAGAGCTTACCATGCGCATGAATGATCAAAAAGTGGTTTTTAATATGCTCACCTCATTAAAATACCCAGATGACAACAAGGAATGCGACATGGTAGCACGCATAGATGTATGTTCCCCACTGGAAATGCTACAATCAAATGCGTTCAGCACTGTGCGAGAGGAGACAAAGGAAGAACAAGTCGAGGATAACTGCATCCTGGCGCAGCCCACAAAAATTATTCATGCGCTGGATCTCAAAGAAAGAATCCCCACCTTACCTTCTGATAACTCTCCAAAAGGGAGTTATTTAGGCCTTAGTTCTATAGTATTTTGCGTGTAATTTGTGTTAAATAGGGTTGCTTTTAGATGAATATTATATGTTTTAACCCATTTGGAAGAATGGAGGCTTTGGAAGTTATTTTGTGCAGAAAATATTGCTGAGTGACTCGAGGGAGCAATTTCCATGATCTAGCAAAACTGGGAGCAAAACTGCCACGTCACAGCTCGTTATCCATTTTAATAAAGTGGCGTTAGCTGAATTATTTTCGGATCTAAGAAGCTTGGAAAGCCCTCCACGTGTCCAAATTAACCTAATTAGGTTAAACCTCATCTTATAAAAGGAGGGAGCCGTCAAAGATAAATCCATTCACGACTTGGAGACCGAATCAATCGGTCGGAGGCCGAATTGACGGCAGAATGGAGATCTAAGAAGACCATTTGCGATTCCACTCAAGAAGACGAAGTTCTTCCATGTTCTTGGTGGTTTGGAGCAGCCGTTTCATCCCCATTTGCTGAAAAGGATTAGTATTTCTTGTGTATTTCGTATTATGGATGTGATTATCGAGATTGTAACGTGTTTTATGTTTTCAATCATGAACTAATTACTTTGTAGGCATGGGTTAAGAATTATGTGATTGTTATATTTATAAAATCTGGACATTCTATTAGATTATGTCATCTTGAATTATTGTTGTTCTTTAATTTCATTATGTGCCCACCTAGCTAGTTTCAGGGATGATTTAGGAGTTGTGTGGCGATAGTTCATGTTAGATCATTGTGTATTGGTGAACGCCAGTGACTGAGTTAGGGATAGCCTGTTGCCTAGTGCTTGATCGGTAGAGCTTCATTGGAGTTGAAACATATTCCAAAAAATCCGGAGTTCCGGGAGGATCCCGCTGATAATACTGCATAAGATATTGACGGATCAAAAGAATTGCTGGAGCATCTTTATAAACAATTACAAAAGTCTTAACCTGTGTCTGTTTCCATTCTGTTTTCTCTAGTCGTAATCATTTACTGCTTTTGTATTTCTTTTGTTTCGGCATTTTAAAAACCCAATCAATTTAACCAACCTTTTGAAATCACTAAAAAGGCAAATTAAATCAATAGAGGTAGACATTTCAAGACCCTGTGGATACGATAAATACTTATCACTTGCTGCTAGATTGTGTATACTTGCACAGTATTCTAGATTTAATTTATCTCATATTTTTAACCACTTCAGAATTGCAACACCTTCCATAGCTCAACCACTTGCGCTAGAGCTCAAACCACGTCCAACGCATCTGAAGTATAAGTTTTTGGGAGAAGAAAAATCCCTGCCGGTTATCATTTCATCAAAGTTTGATCAACCGCAAGAACACCTTCTAATGCAGGTCCTCGCAAAGCACAAGAAGGCCATTGGAAGGAGTCTCGCAGATATTAAGGGAATTAGCCCCTCGTATTGCATGCACAAAATTCGCCCGCTGGACGAATCAAATGAATTTATTGAGCGACAGAGAAGATTAAACCCAACAATGATGGAGGTTGTGCGTAAAGAGATCATAAAATGGCTCGACGCAGGATTTACCCTATCGCAGACAGCAGATGGGTGAGTCCGGTGCAATGTGTACCAAAGAAAGGAGGAATGACAGTGGTAGCCAACGCAAACAACGAATTCATCCCATCACGCACCACTACTGGGTGGCGCATATGTATGGATTACCGCAAGCTCAACGCAATCACGAAGAAGGATCATTTCCCTCTTCCATTCATTGATCAAATGCTGGATAGACTTGCGAGACAGACATATTACTGTTTTCTTGACGGATACTCAGGATATAATCAAATATCCATTGCGCCAGAGGACCAAGAAAATACAACTTTCACCTGCCCATATGGAACCTTTGCGTTTAGAAGGATGCCTTTTGGGCTATGCAATGCGCTAGGGACATTCCAGAGATGTATGATGGCCATCTTTTCAAAATTGCTAGAAAAATCAGTGGAAGTTTTTACGGATGACTTCTCAGTTTATGGAAAGTCTTTCGCAGATTGCCTAACGTAGTTTGAACTTGTTTTGGAGCGATGAGAAGAGACTAACCTGGTATTAAATTGGGAGAAATGCCATTTTATGGTAGAAGAAGCATCGTCCTAGGCCATCGCATATCACGCGCAGGTATTGAAGTAGACAAGGCAAAAATTGATGTAATTGAAATGTTGCCGCCTCCCACCTCTGTGAAAGGAATTCGAAGTTTCTTGGGTCACGCAGGTTTCTGCCGTAGATTCATAAGGAACTTCTCGCATATCACCAAATCATTATGCGCATTGTTGGAAACAAATAGAAGATTTGAATTTTCAGAGGAATGCGCCAAGGCATTCAAAGAGCTGAAACATGCGCTAGTCAATGCGCCCATTCTCGCAACTCCTGATTGGAAAGAACCATTTGTCCTAATGTGTGACGCTAGTGACGTGGCAGTAGGAGCAGTTCTGGCACAGAAAAAGGAAAAGTCACTGCACCCTATTTATTATGCCAGGAAGACATTGAATGAAGCACAAAATAATTACACAACAATCGAGAAGGAATTATTGGCGGTTGTTTATGCCTTTGATAAATTTCATGCTTATCTGATTGGCTCAAAAGTCACTGTCTACACAGATCATGCGGCAATCAAATACCTACTCACTAAAAAGGACGCAAAACCAAGGTTGATTAGGTGGATTCTCTTGCTGCAAGAATTTGATTTAGAAATAAATGACAAAAAGGGGAGTGAGAACTTGGTCGCAGATCATTTATCGCGATTGGAAAATCCTGAGAAAGTGGATGCGTCAGATATCCCCATCGCAGAAGAATTCCCTGATGAGAAGCTGTTGGTGATTGAAGAAGAAGAACCATGGTTTGCCGATATAGCAAACTATCTCGCCGCAGGAGTCTTACCTGACGAGTACTCAGCGCAGCATCGTAAGAAATTCTTCCATGAACTTAAATTTTATTTATGGGATGACCCTTACCTTTATCGTAGAGGACCAGACTAGATAATTAGAAGATGCGTTGGACGTGTAGATGCGTCGAGAATTTTGGAAGCCTGCCATGAAGCTCCATATGGAGGACACTTTGGAGGCCAACGCACTGCAGCGAAGGTGTTGCAGAGTGGCTATTGGTGGCCTACTTTGTTCCAAGACGCAAAGAAATACGCGGATAGATGAGACAAGTGCCAACGCACTGGTAACATCAGCGCAAGAAACGAGATGTCGCATAATTATATAGTGGAAATTGAACCGTTTGATGTTTGGGGAATCGATTTTATGGGACCTTTTCCATCATCGCAAGGATACCAGTACATCCTCCTCGTAGTTGACTATGTCACTAAGTGGGTGGAGGCAATTGCTTGTGTTAAAACTGATGCGGCAACCGTGGCAAAATTTCTTAAGAAAAATATTTTTACAAGATTTGGAGTGCCACGAAGACTTATAAGCGCTGAAGGAACCCATTTCATAAACAAGGTGATGACTAAGTTGTTGCAAAAATACAATGTCAAACATCATATCGCAACAACTTATCACCCGCAGAGCAATGGTCAAGTAGAGGTATCAAATAGGGAAATAAAAAGAATTCTCGAGAAAGTGGTCAGCACAAATAGGAAGGATCTGGATGATGCGTTATGGGCGTATCGCACGACCTTCAAAACACCCATAGGGATGTCTCCTTATGCGTTAGTGTTTGGCAAGGCCTGCCATTTGCCTTTAGAGTTAGAATACAGAGTGCATTGGGCACTAAAACGCCTTAACTTTGATCCAGATGTGGCAAGGTAGGAACGATTGCGCCAGCTATCAGAATTAGAGGACTTTAGAAGATGCGCGTATGAAAATGCCAACATCAACAGAGAAAAGCAAAAACAGTGGCATGACAGGAGAATATGCAAGAAGGATCTTAGAGAAGGTATGAAGGTATTATTATTCAACTCTCGCTTACGTCTTTTTCCAGGTAAGCTAAAATCAAGATGGTCGGGTCCATACATTATCCATAAGATATATCCATATGGGGCTGTGGACCTACATTCTGCTGACGGAAAAAGATTTTTTAAGGTCAACGGACAAAGAATAAAGCCATACATTGATGGGACTTTTGACGAGGTAGTTGAAATTATCCTTCTAGAAGATCCACCATGAAGCAACAAGACAAAGATAAGTCCAGAAAAGAGTGCTCTCTGTTGGGCGATTATCCGCAAGCGCACGGGTCGTCACAAGTAATAATAAAATAGAAATATTCCGAGTATCGAATCCACAGGGAGGCGAAGCGAAATTTAAGCAAGCATAAAGATTCTTGAACACTAAAAATACTTGGGAGAAATAATATCTAGGGACCAAAACATGCAATTAAAATGAATTAAAAAATTAAAGCAATTAAAGAGGAAATTTGATTAACCACAGAAAAAAAATAAAATGTGGAGAAAGAGCTTTTAATGGGAAGTGGGGTCTTGAAACTCAATTATTAGCTAAATAATTATTACAATTATCCTATCTCGATGCCCAACTAATTATACACCTAGAATCTCCGTTAATCACATAGGTTCTCCGTCGGTCTCCCCTAATTGTAATTAATCCATTTTAAGAACCTAAGTGTTCTTAGCGCCATTAAAATTCGTTAATTATTACGCTCTGATTCATTTTAGGAATCTAAGTTTAATCAACTAATCTCGTTGTCACGACGGGCAATTAAACTAGTTGCATGGATTACGATCTATCCTAACTTCTCTCCGTAGAGTCTCCATTAAGAATTAGATCAATACACAATTGGCCAGATTGCATACAACATTAAGCACATCCATACAAATAATTAGGAAAAAGGGCAAGAGATAGGCAATTATAACAGTATTTAACTATAATTTCATTTCAAGACCCCAAATTGGGGTTTAGCTATACATAGCTAAAAGATTCACAAAATTTACAATGAAAAGCATAATTAAGAGCAAAATAAAAGGGAAGGAATTGACCGTCGAAGACCCCGTCACTGGCGCTTGGAGTCCCTTCGAGCAAACCTTGAGCCTCCTAGAGTGCTCCCAAAAATTCTCCAAAATTTCCCACTAAAGAACTCTCAAAAAGGCTGAAAGCCTTGAGAGAAGGCTCCAAAGGAGCCAAAGAAAGAAAAGAATGAAAGAATGAAATGATGGTTGATGGTAAAAATGGGCACCAAGGGGCGCTATTTATAGGCCCGAAAAATGGACAGCATCGCGACGCTGTGACGTCATCGACTTGCCGGCCAAGAAATGGGACAGCGTCGCGACGCTGTTTCTACAGCGTCTCGACGCTAGGCGAATTCCAGAACGCTCGATTTTGGGCTTGAACTTGAGCCTCTCTTTATTTCTTTTGGGCCTCATTTTCATGATTGACTTTCTTGGACTCCCCCTTGACCCATGCATGGAAACTTGGCTTGAATGGCTCTTTTTTGGGCTTTTTTTTCCACAAATTTCCATAAAGTGCTCCTTAGGACAAAATAATAAATTAAATTAGAATTTTTCAATAAAAACACAATTAAAGCACTAAAAAGCTTAATAAATTGGGACTAAAATAGCGACATTTCTGTCCGCTATCACTCTCAGCTGCGGTAGGACCTAACGCAAAGAAAGAGCACAACAGGTCAGAAGTTGTAATTATTTTCTTTCTTTCCGCATGTTTCATTTTGTTGCGTTAATATTTTGATAGGATAGAGCCTTAGGAAGAAAAACCCCAGCGCATGTCCTACTCACATTAAATTTGTTGCGTTAGTATTTTGTTGCGTTAGTAGCCTTAGGAAGAAAAACCCTAGTGCATGCCATGATTCATCTGTACATTACTCGCATTGGAGGTGCAGCGACAATCATTTCGAATTTAATGAGCCGCACTACTCTCTGCTATTGCACAGTACCCAAGGCAACCGCCCACATTCCCCCATGATAATCATGCCTACCTACCTACGTGGGATGCGAAAGGGAATCATTACCAGCACCTTGCGATAGTTATAAAAGGGGATGCGTTTTCTCTTTCACTTCTTCATCGTCTTCATCTTCTTCATGCGACAACCCTAAACCCTTACTTTCTGTCTCTCGCGAAGCTTCTCTCTGTCTTCTCCGAGAACCACCATGTCCGACTCACAAAACCTCTCCATCGCCGGCTACGCAGACGATGCACCTCCATCATCGCCGGAGGTGGAAGGGCCTCATAGGGATGTCATCATTTCCTCTGACGAAGATGATGACAACCAACAAAACGATGACCGCATGGAGGAAGAAGAACCGGAAGTCATCGACGAAGAACAGCCCATCGCAGAGCTCCCTGCCGCAAGCCACGCCATTTGCCAGAGCAAGCACTGCTGCGGTTGTTCCACAACTCGATGTGGAAACAACCCTTATCTTTTCTGAGCTGCAGCAGATGATTCAAGAGGTTACGGAGCCCCTGAGCCAGCAACAGGAGCGGATGTGCTAGCAGCAGAACGAGCTGTCTCAACGCGTAAATTCCTTGGTCCTCTTCCTACTGTGATGGACTGAGTCTTTCGGTCGTCTGTCGTACACGCTGAATCTCTTCATGCGACCACCTGCGCAACCAAGACCTGATGGTGCAGGTCCATCGCAAGTGCGCCCCCCAAGAGCCCCTCCTACGCCAGGACAATTCAGACCACCACCTCCACCGCCCCCGCAGGAGTAAAGGAACACTTCTATATTTAACTTGCTTTCCTTTTGTTTAGATGAGTGCGCCCAGATTTTTGTAATTTTGTCCCGCATTCATTCAATATAGTTTGGCGTTTTATCTCATTGCAATTTTCTTTCTGCCTTGATATAGCCATTACCTAACAAATTCTTTGCGTTAGCTCCTTTGCTTTAATCCATGCATCTGACGTTCTTAGTTTTCTTGCCCGCATTAGTTTATTGGTTTAACCTCTGTTTTCATTTCCTCAGACCTTAAGGAAAATCCCTTCGCATTTTCGCCCTGTCGCAACTCAGCCTTGATCTCCTTAAGTCTAGGCACTCCAGTTTAAGTTTGGGGGACAATGGGGACATTGTCAATTTTAAGTTTGGGGGAGTGCGTTAGTCAGCGCATAAATAAATTACGCATGCGTTCCTCTGGAATGCGACGTGTTTGTAGCCAGGGGCATTTATGACACCCATAGTTTGCCACTGCACGAAGAAGCAAACGCATCCCATGAGCGTATAGGACAGTAAAAAATGTAATGCCCGTAGTTGGATACCTTTCATCACAAATGTGGGTAAGTGTTGGGTTCCTAGAGTGAGTAGAAATATGGTATAAAAGACTCTAGAATTCCTGTGCAAGTATACACAGTCGGCAGCAAGTAATATTATCAATCCGAGTCCTGAACTAGCTTCCACTTTACCTATTTTGTGTAACTTTCTAATGGTTTCAAGGTAATGAAAATGATTTGGTTTTGTAAGAATAATGCTGAATCAAAATAAACGACAGAACAAAGAATAAACAAATAGGCAGACAGATTAGAGGCAAACGCTGGTTAGGTTTAGTAATTGTTTTAAAAGATGCTCTAGCAATATTATTGATCATGCAAACTCTCGCAGTATTATTAGCGAATTCCTCCCGGAACTCCGGATCTTTTGGAATGTGTTTCAACCCCAATGAAGTGCAATCGATCAAGCACTAGGCAACTGCCTATCCCTAGCTCAGTCACTGGCGTTCACCAATACACAATGATCGTAGTGTGATTAATTGCCACACACTCTCTAAATCATCCCTGAAACTAGAGAGAGGTATTCACACCGGCTGGCCAAGCGGGCATAAAATAGAAACAAGCACAACAATTAACCAAGATGCAATAATCAATATTATTATTAGAGTTTGAGCACGGCAACTACATATCCCTTAACCAACGCCTAAAGCTACTTAGTTCATAATAAGCATGGAAACACAAATTACAATCTGAGTAGGCATATCCATTTACACAAGATAATAAAGAAAATAATAATCTCCTTAATCAGCTTGCGGATGATGGTGTTCTTGGTAATCTCCAATCTTTCTATACTATTCGGGTTCCAAGGAAAGTTGGAATGAATTTGACTTGGGCGGCTATCTCCTTTTATAGAGGTGGTAGGAGGCTTGAATTAGGTCAACTTGGACACGTGTAGGGCTCTCCTTGCTCCTTTATCCCGAAAATAACTCAACAGAAGTCGGTTCATGAAGTTGGCTAACGAGCTGTGACGTGGCAGTTTTGCTCCCAGGTTTGCTCCAGCATAAAATTCGCTCCCTCCAGTCGCCCAACAACAGATTCTGCACAAAATGATTTCCAAAGCTTCCATTCTTCCAAATGGGTTAAAACATGTAATATCTATCCACAACCAACCCTAATAAGCACAAAGGACACACAAAACCCTATATAAATGAGGCCTAAATAACTACCTTTTGGGCAGTTATCAGTAAGCCAAAACGAAAGCATACGTTTTGATGTCGATTGCCTTCTACTTAAAAGTAATAATAATAATAATAATAATAATAATAATAAATATAATATATATATATATATATATATATATATAATAATTTTGAGGAGAAGATTGGCTGAGTTCAAGGTAGAATCAAAGCGCAAGGAGCTTTCCTTAAGCAATGAAGGAAATTTGGCAGAAGTTAACCCTGTTTAGTAATGCGCAAAAGAAAAAAGAGAAAAGACGATGCTAGGATCATAGGCGTTGAAGAGCTTAGTCACTCTCGCAGAGTTGATAATAGGCATTGTTTGGGGACAAGCAATAGTTTAAGTTTGGGGGTTTGATAACTTGCAAAAAGCAAGTTATTTATCCTTTAAACTTAAGCTGAAACAAGGCCAAAAGATTCATTCATGCGTTACTTCAACACAATAAGAAAGGAAAATTGCGATGATTTTATGCGGTAGGCTATATTTATGTATGCGGTGAAGAATTATAAAAATATAGGGCGCTAACGCAACTAATTCCGTTGTTTGTTGCCCAAGTTTCTCTCAGCGCAGACACACATCCCAAGACGATCATGAGACAGACAAGATGGATGAAAAGACCATGCTGACACACTGGCGCGCAAGAGGGCTGAAAAAGGTGCAAGTTGGCTGACGATGACTGAAGCAAGTTGCTAATTACTTGGAGAAGTTGGTTTCCTTCGCCTATAAATAGAAGCCACCTGCTCAGTACACGGATATACAGAACATAATACACAATAGAGACGAGAGATGAGAGGGAAGAGACGAAGATCAAGGAGAAAGAGAAATCACAGAAAGCTGTGATTAAGAGTAGACTTGCGTTTGCAATGTATTGCGAAATGTATTGTTTTGCTCGCATGAGCTAATTTTCTACTTCAAGGCTTAGCACAAGCACCCATGCGGTGATAAGTCTATTTTGTAAGCGCATACTTTGATTTAATGAAACATTATTGCCTTCTACTTAGTTGTGATACTATTTTCATTACTAACTCCTGCTTGGCCAGCCGGATGCGGTAGCAGTATGCTAAATCCCCGATAGGTAATGCATGCAGACATCTCTAAGTAGAACAAGTTAGCGCAATGACATGTAGTCTTGGTAGCATTAAAATACTACCGCTAAAAGATAGTGCATGCATGAGCTCTGATTGCGTTAAGACTAATGCAGTCCCTTGTAAGTTTTTAGAGAACTAAGCCTCACGCATGAAATAAGAATGTAAATAATACAGAATAATGAAAAGATTCAAGAGCTAGAAATAAAGGAGATAGCTAAATATTATGGGATTTTCTATTTACTCAATCCTTCTAGAGTTCGCTAAGACACTCCACTCTCTCACTTTTACAAAATGGGAATGGGTGAAACTCTCTACAAACCACAAGGTTTGATGTCTAACTCAGGTTAGAATTAAGTCATCTAAGAAGGACCTCGGGCATCCCTACTCATTGGCGTCGAGCCAGGGTTCTGTCACCATCCTTTTCTTCCAAGTGAGTTATGCTTGTATTTGACTTCGAATCTCGAGCTTATATAGTGTAGAAAATGGTTGAGGAGATGCGAAATAGGTGCTGGAAGGTTGCCCAGTCAGTTTCGGGGTCAAAACAGCCAGTTAGGTTCGAAGAAGACTCGTCAACAACGACCCGCAGACGACTCGGAACGACTTCAGATTTTTCCAGAAATGCGGTCGTATTTAATTTTTGCCTTCCCAGAAATGCGGTCGCATTTCTGTGGAATTCCAGTTTTTTCTCTGTTTTTCTGCACAGCAACAAGCTAAGTCAAATTCTCTTAAAATCAAGTCTTTTTAAGCACAAATGAGTACAACTTGACAAAAGTGATTCTCAACACTCTAACTTATCAAATTATGCATATTTTGAGCTCGGGAACAGTAAATTGATCACAACATACAACATTTAACCAAGAAATGAGCTAAATATAAGGGTAAAATAGGTATATTTTTTACCCTTATCATACCCCCAAACTTAACTCATTGCTTGTCCTCAAGCAATTGCCAATCAAAATGTTAGAGATCATCTTTTTAATTGAAAATCAAAATGTAAGAGCTCAATATTAATTGCGAATCAAAATGTTAGAGTTCATGTATAGTAATCAATCATGGTACTAGTATCAACTTTTCCTTTCAAATCAAGTGACATGGAATCAAGTAAACATGTTTTTCAAGATCGTTTTCTAAAAAGTTTGCCTTTTAGGAGAGGGTTCTACTCTAGTGCCAGTCACAACGCCTGAGTTTCCTAGGCATGAAGATTTCTATTGTTCTTTTTCAAAGCAAAACTCTCTTTAATCCATCCTAACCAATGTGCTTAAACTACCTAACTTCTACTCATAGAGCCTAGTGTAGTCCTTTTTAGTCTAAGAAAACAATCTTGAGGAAAACATGAGCATATATGAACTACTAGACTTTTTCTATCTCCCCCAAACTTATTTGACTGCTGGTGCTCCTTTTATTCAACTTCTTTTTCTCCTAAGAGCATCCTTTACTGTCATCTTTACCTTCGTTCTAGCTTATCGACACTTTGTGGTGAAGATATCTAGCTACGAGCAAAGTTCACAAACTCGAAATGATACTCACTTCCCTAGGTAAACCTTTCATGCAGTGGCAAACCATGAGTGTCATGAATGCCCCTGGTTACTCAGTAAACCCTAGGAAAGAGGAGTAACTCTCAGTTTTTCTCTCTTTTTTCATTTCTTTTTTTTCTTTTTTTTTTAAAAAAACTGAGCACATCTTCTTTTCCAGCAGTACAAATTTACAAAAGATATTTACATAGTAAAGCATAAAGCCCCCCCCCCCCCCCAAACTTAAAGGTAGACAATGTCCTCATTGGCTTGTTTTTTAGGCATGGGCTTAATAGGAGGCTTTTTGTTTTCAACAAGGCTAAACTCTCCTAGAGTGTTAGAAAGGTTAAACACGAGGAAGTTTAGACTCTAAGACAATTTTGTAAAGAAAAAGACTAATGGAAAGCCTATGACTAGAAAACAGTTCAAATGTGACGGTGACACTTTTGAGATAGAACAAAGCTCTAGTTTTCCTCATCAAGGGCTTAAAAGAAAACTCCTTTGAAAACATGTTTTTCTTCCAAAACATTTTTTATGTGGAATTTTCCTTACCGCAAGCGCACGGGTCAAGTAATAATAATAAAGTGTTCGTATAAACGAGTGTCGTCCTCTGGATTGGATTTTTAAGCAAATCAAGTATTGTGAATTATCTTGCTCAATTTTATTTAGGGATCAAAAAGTAGTGAGTGAATGATATGAAAACTAAATCAAAGCAAGTAAAAAGTGGAAATTCAATTGGAAAAACACTTAGGGAATTGATTTCGCCGATTTAGTCTAGGATTGATTTTAAGGAGTAAGTTATTATGCACAATGGAATTATGAGCCTAAGACCCTTTAATCACAACTACCTCTCCCGAGTATAATTGATTCTCATGCAAATTAATCTACTTGATATCCCTATCTAAGTTTATTAACATGCAAGGCAATGAGATCTTTTGACCAATTCTAAAGTTAATCTAAAACCGTCACGAATTAGAAAATAAACCTTAGTCATGCAATCTTGAGTAAGTCTACATTTAATCCCCTCTCCCGAGGAAGAATAAAAACTCAAATCATTCAACTAATGGCCAATTAATTGAAAGCATTAAATCAAGATTGCAACATAATAACCATTGCACAACTTAAACCATAAATCAATCCATAAACAAAATCAACTACATCAATCCCTAAGCTACAAGTTTAGCTACTCATGAATGAAATTACAAGCTCAACTAAACATAACAAAGCCATAAATCTAGCTAGAGAAAAGGAAAGGGAAGAGAAAACTCAGTGTAGGCCGAGACCGAACGTCCCCGTCACGATCCCCACGAACAATGGGTTGATTTTCGCTTTTATCCCTCTTGTTCAGCCTCAATCCTCTGTTTTCTCCTCTGTTTTACGGCTCCAAAAGTATCCAAAAGGGTTCCCCCCAAAAACCTAGCCGAAAAGAAGCTTATATTCTGTTTTTTCGTCATAGCGTCGAGACGCTGTCGACGTTGCCTTCAAAACGCGCGTTTCTGGAAAGGAAAACTCGCAGCGTCGAAACGCTAAGGTCGCAGTGTCGAGACGCTGTGACCTTTTAGCGCCTATTCAGATATGGAATGCCAGCGTCGAGACGCTCAAGAGCTAGCGTCTCGACGCTAGCCTGCAGTTGACCCTACTTTGACTTTTCCTTCTTTGATTCTCTTTGGTTCTTTTGCAACTTTTCACGTCCCGAGCACCCGATTAACTCCAATATCGCGCTTTAGCTCCAATCAACCATTTCCTACAAAATAAACAAATAAGTGCAATAAAATGGCCAATAAATCATCAAAGACTAGCTAAATTAATTAGGGAAAACTAGCTAGCTATGCTCGCTATCAATTTTAAAGCAATTTTTTTTCTTAAAGTTGATTTTTCTTCCAAAATGTTCATAGGTAAAGCTTTAAAAAAACAGCAAGCAGATTTTTTCAAGAAAAGATATAAAACCCAAGTTTATCTACTCTAAGCTATCCACAAGCTATCTAAACTACCCTATGATCAAAACTATTAACAAACTAAACAATTTAAATCCATCAAAACAACAATTAAACTACTAAAAACAGAATTTAAAACATGCTAAAACTCAAAAAACAGCAAGCACAAAAAACAGTAAAACAGTATTATTCACAAAAAATTTCAGTCAAAGGGGATTAGAAAACTCCCCTATTCCTCGTCCGAGGAACTCTCTTTCTCTTCATCTTCCTCTTCATCAGAATCCTCTTCTTGGGGCTGTAATGATTTAGGGAAATCTGGAAAGACCGGAGCGATACTCGGGGCAATCGAGAGATAGAATTCTCTAATAGCTTCATCCCTCTCTTTTGCATATACCCAATACATCTTCAGGTTCTCCCTGATTTGATCTAGCTGATGGTAGGCAATGGCTAGGGCTTCAGATGATGGCGAAGGCCCTGTGAAAGGAGTGTTCTGGGATGGAGAAGCTTCATTCGGCCCTGTAGGTGGAGTAGCCTAAGATGTAGAGGCTTTGTCTTTCCTCTAGATGTTGTTCTGCTGTAGCTTCCGGATCAAGGACAGGTCAATGATCGGCTTGAAGAAGTGACGCTCCTCGTCCTTGCCTGGAACGATCTTCACCTTTTGGCAAAGTTGGGTGATGAGTGATCCAAAGAAAAGCTTGCCTGCTCGCTTTCTCCCACAGGCTAAAATCTCATCTCTGATTATGCTCCCCACGTTGATTTCCAACCCCTTCATAAGGAAATAGAGTAGCATCACTCTATCCACTGAAATCGTGCTGTCGTGGGTGGTTGGCATCAAGCGGTTCTTGATGAAGTGAAGCCAAACTGCCGATTTTGGCTTTAAGTCGCTTGGCACTAAAGACTTCACTTTTGTCTGTGATTCTTTCCACCGAACCCCCTTGTTGGCCACAAGTTTCAGAGCTTCCTTCATCTGCTTGGCCGAGGGGTTCCTTATCACATCATTCCCTCTTGGATTCAGGGGTGCCTTGATCCTGTACACCCTGTTAATGTCGACTGAGGAGAAACTGACCATCTTCCCCCTCACTACCGCCATGCTAATGCTCTTCTCCCTCAGGCCAGCGTAAAAATCTCGAACTAAAGGCACAACAGCCTCCTGAGGGTGAGCACTGAAGTCCTACCACTTGTACTCGAAGACAACTCTTGTTACGAATTCTGGCAGTGCTCCAGCTCTGTTAGAGAATCCTTTTTCATTGAGGAAATCTCTCTTTCTCATGATCTCCATCCTTTCCTGAAAATTAACATCTCTAAATAACTCGGGCAATGGATTTTTAGGAGATGCGGCCTTGGGTGATTTGCCCTTTGGCTTGGCGGGTGAGATGGTAGAAGGGATTGCAGGAGAGGCGTCCATGGACCTTGTCCTCGGCCTCTTGGCAAATATCGGGTCATTCTTGTTCTTCGTCATCCTCTCAGCCTTAATCTCTCTCTTTCTCTTTCTTCTTAACGTTGCAGAGATAGGAACTTGGTCGTTATCTAGTTCCCTAATCTCTGAATCAGATTCTGTGTCAGAGTCAGTGAAGGTCTCGGCCTCTTCATCTTCCTTTTCCTCTTCTTCCCTCTTCTCTCCCGAAGAGGTGCTATTAGCAGCTGGTGGGTCATTCGTGAATAGTGGCTCAAAAACCTCTTCAGTTGGTTGATCAATGGTGGCCTCGACTAGGCCTTCTTCAGAATGCGACCCAGATGCGGTCGCATTCTGCCCTTCATCCTCTACTTCTCTTACTTTTTCTTTTTCCAAATTTTCTTCAATTGGCCCCTGTTGGGCCTTTTCTTCTACCTTTCCTTGTAGTGCTTCAGCCTCACTTTGAGCCTTGTGGAGTGGCTCAAAGGCTGCAAGGAAGTCTTCCGCTTCCTTCCTTCTTTTTTCATCTTCTCTCAATTCTTCTCGTCTCTTTTTCTCTTCCTCAAGGAGTTGCAAATCCATGGTTGCCCTCCTGAGGTTTTCCTCATATTTTCTTTCTTCCTCAGCTTCTAAGGCCCTCTCGGCCTCTTGCTCTCCTTCCCTTCTTCTTTTCTCTTCTTCACGGTCTCTTCCCTTTGCAAGCTCGTCTTCCTCCACCATTTTCTGATTTTCCATCTTTCTCTCATCCTCAATCTCTTTCAAAGCATCCTGTTCAGCTTTGTACCCTTCAGCAATCGCAAGAGCCTTTGCCACAGCTTGGCGAATTATTCCTTCGAATACGTCGGGAGGCATCCTTGCAGTTTTGAGGGGCTTGACCTCAAGCAATTTTTCAGGCACAACCTTCTTCGAGCTCCTCTTTCTTGCGCTATAAGTAACAATGGGCTTGATCCTACAAGATAGAGAAGGGTTAGTTGAAGGTTCGGAAACCTTACCCATTGAAGCTCCTTCTTGCCGAGAGCTTCCAGCTGCCTTGGCAACTTCTTTTTCATCTTGCCAATTCCCTTCCTCTTCAAGGGCAACACGTTTCTGAGCACCCATCTCCCGGATCATTGCAAACCATTCCTGCAAACGTTTTCTGAACTGTTGAGTGGCGAGCTTTTGGGTTTGGTAGACAACAGTGGCGAGCGTGAACCTCCTTGGCGTAGACAAACTCGGCATCTCCCTCGAACGAGCCGGCATTACCGAAGAAGATGGAGTTGGAGCGTTGGATGCTTGGTTCACGACCACCGGCGAGAATCCCGTGGGTCTCGTTCTTCTTTGCCTTGCATGGGCGTTTTGGGGTTCTCCTCTTGCCGTCGCACGTTTGCTTCAGCTTCGTGGGTTGCTTGAGCACTCTGAGATTGAGTGTTCTTGCTTGATGATGAGGGTTTTGGAGTGTTCTTCATCTTCTTTGAGCGTGGGTCTTTCGGTTTCACGATGGAGAATATGGAGAGTTGAAGGTTTGACTTGAATGCAAAGGGTTTAGTGTTTGGTGAAGAGAAAAAGACTTAAGTCAAGCTATTTATACTTTTCCAATTAGGTCACGTGCAGGTCAAATGATTTTCGTGACTCCCCACTTATTTTCAAAAATACGGTCGCATTTTCAAATACACTGGGGAGAAATGCCGTCGCATTTCACCCAGTTTTTCTGCCTTCATTTTTTTTCCTGACTTTTCATTTTCCTTTGCTTTCTCCTCTTCTCTGAAACACTCAAATACACTGGGGAGAAATGCCTCTTCAAATACACTGGGGAGAAATGCCTTTTTTATTATATATTTTTTATTATTTTATTTTCTTAAAAAGAATTAAGGACACGTTTTGATCAATTCAACTTCTAGGTAAGTCCCCAGGTAGAGGTGTTCCCTACGGTCAGCTTAAATACCTCAGCCTAGACAGGACTTGCCTTAGACAAAGTTCCCTCTTGATCAAAAATCATTTATTCAAAACAAACTTACACTTTTCCCATTTTTTTCTGCTTTTTATTTTCAAACACAAGACAGGGCTTAAAGTAATATGGACTTTTCAAAACTCCCAGGTAAATCCCCAGGAAAAGGTGCTCCCAATGGTCATCTTAAGTACCTTTTCCTAGACAGGATTTTCCTAGACAGAGTTTTTACTCTTGTCTAGATATTTTAAAGCTCTTGTCTAGATTATTATTTTATACATCCAGATAATATACAAAATTAATTCTTTCAAGGTATAGAAGTCATACCAAATCAATCACGGAGACATGGGCTTCCTCATCCTCGAAGCCTCTCCCCCAATATGGTTTTATCCTTTGTCCATTTACCTTGAAGTGCATGCCCTGATTGTCGGTCAATATCACAGTTCCATAGTAAAAAAATTTCACTCTTTTGAAAGGTCCTGACCATCTTGACTTGAGTCTTCCTGGAAATAATTTGAGTCTGGAATTAAAGAGTAATACTTTTTGGCCCTTGTAGAACTCCTTTGGGTGAATTCTTCTATCATGCCATCGCTTGACTTTCTCCTTGTACAGTTTTGCATTTTCATAAGAGAAATGTCGGAGTTCTTCCAGCTCGTTAAATTGCAATTTCCTTTTGATCCCTGTTTTCTCCATGTTGAAGTAAACTTTTTTAATGCAAAATAAGCCTTGTGCTCTAATTCGAGTGGCAAGTGACAGGCTTTCCCGAATATGAGGCGGTACGGAGACATTCCTCATGGTGCCTTATATGCAGTTTTGTGGGCCCATAATGCTTCATCGAGCCTTAATGACCAATCCTTGCGAGTGGGATCCATTGTTTTTTCCAAAATAGCCTTGATTTCCCTATTAGAGAGCTCTGCTTGTCCATTAGTTTGAGGATGGTAAGCAGTAGCTACCCCGTGTCTAATGTTGTATTTGGAAAACAAACTGGCTATTATTTTGTTCAGGAAGTGAGAGCCTTCGTCACTTATGATGAAGCGAGGGGTTCCATATCTGGTGAAGATATTCTTTAGAAAGAATGTCATTACCACCTTGGCATCATTTGTTGCGGTTGTTATTGCCTCAATCCATTTTGATACATAATCCACTGCGAGCAAGATGTAGATGTTCCCAAAGGATGGTGGGAATGGTCCCATAAAGTCTACCCCCCGTACATCGAAGATTTCTACTTCGAGTATGAAGTGTAGAGGCATTTCGCTTTTAGCTGTCAGGTTCCCTGTCCTTTGGCATTGATCACAATTTTTCGTGAAGAGGTGTGCATCTTTGAAGAGTCTAGGCCAAAAATAGCCAGATTCGAGGACTTTGGCCGCTGTCTTAAGTCCTGCGAAATGTCCTCCGTATGGAGCTGCGTGACAGGCTCCCAATATCAAAGGTATCTCCTCTTCCGGTACACACCGTCTTAGTATTTGATCAGGCCTTAGCTTATACAAATACGGGTCATCCCAGTAGTAGTCTTTGACGTCTTTTAAGAACTTCTTGAGTTGTTGAGCGGTTCTTCTGGTGGTTTTAGTCCACTGACTAGATAGTTTACATAATCTGCAAACCATGGAAGTTCAATAGTTCTCACTGCCAGAATCTGCTCATCCACAAACGATTCTTGATTGTCCAGCCCTTTTTCTATTTGTGCTTCTTCTCCAAGTCTTGATAAATGGTCTACTACCTGATTTTCTGTTCCTTTTTTGTCTTGGATCTCTACGTCAAATTCTTGCAAAAGCAAAATCCAACGAATTAGTCAGGGTTTGGCATCTTTTTTTGAAAGTAAATGCTTAAGGGCGGAATGATCAGTGTGAACTATGACTTTAGTTCCCACAAGGTAGGATCTAAATTTGTTAAAACCAAACACTACTGCTAGTAATTCCTTTTCTGTGACAGTATAGTTCAACTGAGCCTCGTTGAGTGTCTTGCTTGCGAAGTAGATAGGTTGCACTATCTTTCCTCTTTTCTGACATAGGACTGCACCAAACTGCAAAGTCACTAGCGTCGCACATCAACTCAAATGGTTGAGTCCAGTCTGGTTCAATTATGATTGGCGATGAGCTAAGTGCCTTCTTCAAAGTCTCAAACGCTTGTTTGCAATCTTCATCAAAGTCGAACGGTCTATCTACTTCCAGTAACCTACACAAGGGTTTGGAAATTTTAGAAAAGTCTTTAATAAATCTTCTATAGAAACCTGCATGACCTAGAAAGCTTCTAATATCTCGCACTGTTTTTGGGAAAGACAACTTGGATATGATCTCGATCTTTGCCTTGTCCACCTCAATTTCTTTCCTGGAAATGTGATGTCCAAGGACTATGCCTTCTCGTACCATAAAATGGCACTTCTCCCAGTTCAGTACTAAATTGGTTCCTTCACATCTTTCTAGCACTTGGTCTAAATTTCGTAGACATGTTGAAAATGATTCACCAAAGACCGAGAAGTCATCCATGAATACTTCCACAGTTCGTTCTACCATATCGGAGAATATAGCCATCATACACCTTTGGAAGGTGGCTGGTGCATTGCATAAACCGAATGGCATTCTCCGGGCAAACGTTCCGTATGGACATGTGAACGTTGTCTTCTGGGGCTATAGTTATCTGATTGTAACCAGAGTAACCGTCTAAGAAGCAATAATAGTCTTTTCCTGCAAGCCTGTCTAGCATCTAGTCTATGAATGGCAATGGGAAGTGATCTTTCCTGGTCACTTTATTAAGACGGCGATAATCTATGCAGACTCGCCATCCTGTAATCGTCCTTGTGGGGATCAATTCATTTTTCTCGTTCTCCACTATAGTCATCCAACCCTTTTTTGGAACGCATTGAACTGGGCTGACCCACCTACTGTTTGCAATTGGGTAGATGACTCCTGCATCCAGCCACTTTAAGATTTCCTTTCTAACCACTTCCTTCATGATGGGATTTAATCTCCTCTGACTTTCAATGGAATTCTTAGCTCCTTCTTCAAGGTTTATCTTGTGCATGCAAAATGAGGGGTTGGTTCCTTGAATGTCTACAATGGTCCATCCTATTGCTTTTTTATGTTTAGAGAGGACCTGCAACAAAGAAATTTCATCTTGTTCAGTAAGGTAAGCTGAGATAATGATTGGCAATGTCCTGTTTTCACCAAGAAAGCTATATTTAAGATGCTCTGGCAGAGGTTTGAGTTCCAGTTCAGGGGGACTGATCAGAGATGGCTGTAATGGCTTGATTTCCTCGTGTTCTGATGAATCCCTTAATGCCTCTATCCTCGTTACTGTAGAACCATTTGCGACTGGTATTTCTTCAATCCCCTTCTCTTCTAGTTCCTGGTTCCTTTTTAGTGGTTCTCCTTTTAAGGTTTCCTGCAAAATAGATACCGAAAGCTCGTCAACTTCTTCAATCATAGAACACCTCTCAAGGTATCCTGGATATTGTATTGCCTTCATCACGTTAAACGTGACTTGCTGATCATTGACCCTCATGGTCAATTCTCCCTTCTGTACATCTATTAAGGTTCTGCCAGTGGCTAGGAACGGTCGTCCTAAGATGATTGGCACGTCTTTGTCAGCTTCGCAATCTAAGATGATGAAATCTGTAGGGAAAACAAACTTATCAACTTTAACCAATATGTCTTCAATTTTTCCAATGGGATGTGTAAGCGATCAATCTGCCAACTGTAAGGTCACAGTCGTTGGTCGTGCTTCACCTATCCCTAACTGTTTAAAAACCGAGTATGGCATTAAGTTGATGCTCGCTCCTAAGTCGAACAGAGCTCTGCCTACATCCCTGCCTCCGATAGAGCATGGAATTGTAAAGCTTCCTTGATCTTTAAGCTTGGGAGGAATCTCATTCTTCACCAGTGCACTGGAACATTCCGTGAGTGCAACCGTTTCGTACTCCCCCAACCTTCTCTTTTTTGATAGGATATCTTTTAGGAACTTCACATAGGTAGGCATTTGTTCAAGTGCCTCCACTAATGGTATGTTGATGTGCAACTGCTTCAATACATCTAAAAATTTCTTGAACTGTACATCTTGTGAGGCATGTTTGAATCTCTGAGGGTACGGAGGAGGTGGTCTATAATCTGGGTCTATCACAAATTTTTGGGGTTTTGCGATCGCATTTGCAATCGCACTTCCTTGCTTTTTCTTCAACTTTGATTTTTCTTCTTTTTCCACCAAGGCTTCATGCTCCTTGGTCTTTTCTACTTTTTCTTCTTTATTCTCTAAAACATCTGTGGTAATGTCTGACTTCTTTTCACAAATCTTTTCTCGAGTTTCAACTGGGATCTCTACTTCTTGACTTACTGGATATTTTGGTCCATCGTATTCTAATCCACTTCTTAAGGTCACTGCCTTGCATTGTTCCTTGCCTTCTCTGTGAGGGATCTCGGTTTTGCTAAGCAACGTCTCTTGAGGTCTATTCTTAATCTCCTGAGCAATTTGTCCAAGCTGAACTTCCAAATTTCTTACTGCAGCATCGTTCCTTGCCATGTACTCCTTCATAAGAGTCTCTAGATTTGACTCTTGGCTCTGCACTGGAACTTTTTGGAAGTTTTTCTGCGGTTGTTGTTGTGTAGGCTACTTCCCAAACTGATGAGTGTTGGAATTACTCGACCCGGCTTGTCCTCCCCAAGAAAAATTCGGATGGTGTCTCCATCCTGGGTTGTACGTGGCCGAATAAGGATTCCATCTATTTTGGTTCTGATTTCCTTGTGGACCTACATAAAAAACAGATGTTGGATTCGGTGGACAATTATTAGCGATGTGTTCCTCACCACATATCTCACAACAGAGAGAAGAGATCGCATTGGCAGGGGCTATATTGGCTTGATTGTTCATGGACATGCCCATCATCATGCTATGGATGGCCTTGATCTGGGCTTGCATCGTAGAGTTAGCCTCTGTTTCCATTACTTTCACTGGATTTTTCAAAATGGTTGTTGGTTCATTTTCTCCCCAATGTCGATTGTTGGTGGCTATGGTATATAGAATAGTGTGCGCCTCATTAGCAGACTTCTTCAGAAAAGATTCGTTTGTAGATGCGTTTACTAGTTCCTTTGAAGCTTGATCTAACCCACTATAAAAATGCTCCAAAATAATTCAAGTAGACAATCCATGGTGTGGACACTTCCGAACCAGCCTTTGGAATCTCTCCCAAGCTGCATCCAAAGGTTCATTGTAAGACTGTCTGAAAGCAATGATTTCTGCTCTGTACTTGGCATTTTTATTGGAGGGAAAAAACTTCTCCAAGAATTTCTCCGCCAAATCATTCTAAGAGGTGATGGAGTTTGGAGGAAATGAATCCAACCAAGCTTCAGCATCTCCCTGCAAAGAAAACGGAAAAAGTTTTAACTTCAAAGTATCTTCTGGCACTCCTATGACTTTAAAAGAATTGCAAACTCTCAAAAATAGCTTAATATGCTTGTGTGGATCTTCGTTTGGAAGTCCAAAGAATTGGCCCATTGTATTTAACATCTGGAACATCACTTATTAAGTTCAAATTGTGGAGCATCAATCGGTGGCTCCAAAATTCCTGGATTCAATGTCTGGAAAACTGGTAAAGCATAGTCCCTTATTGCTCTATTGCGATCTTCCGCAATATAGATCGGATTTTCCTGTTGTGGCACCGGTGGAACTAGAGGAACAGGAGGAATTCTCCTGCCATTATGCTCAGTATCATTCCCTCTCGAACCCAGCCTAAGCTACCTAAAAAAGGCGACTCTAAATTTGGGGGAAAAGAACTCCGTCTGCTCAAGGTTGCCAGATCTCTAGACGATTCAATTGAAGAAGATAGTCAAAACAACACTGGAGATCGACACTAGAAAAGAGCCAAAAGACCCATGAAAGCTTTTGATCTCGATGACAAGTCCATCAAGAGTGCTTTTAATGCTTCACAGACTCCTGACGACACTGAGACTTTGGTTGAACAACCCTTTTTTTCTCTTTTTTTTGTTTTGTTTTGTCTTGTTTTTTTTTTTTTTTTGTTTTTTTTTACTTAGACCCTCTTTATTTTTTTTTCTTTTGCAGCTTCCCTTAAATGACCGTGTTCAAGAAGAGGAAGAATGTTCGAGCGAGCAATCTTTTACAAGTCCTGATGCTTTTGCTTCTTCCGTGAAGAACTTCGGAAACTCTCATGCATCTTCGAGCAAACAAGTCGTGAATTCGTCTTCTCGTTCTACTGAGAAAGTCCCACAACATACTCATGAGAAAGTGGTTGTCCCAGTCTTTGAAGTTTCTCAGTTCTATGCTGATGATGTAATTTCCAACTTTCGACGACAAGCTGCTTTATCCATATGGAAAAGCATACAACAGAAGATTGTACGTACTTCTTTTGAAGATGTTGCTAGCCTTGAGCACCTTGAGTAAGAATCTCACAAGATCTTCGATGTAATGGCAGAGGCCACCACGAACAACTTGAAACCTCTGCAAGAATTTGTAGGCAACTACTTCAAGAAAGTGCGAGAATTCAATGGATTACAATCTTCGCTCTCTACTCACCTGACCCCATCGAGTAGGGATAGTCAGTTGGAGGAAAAGAAGCTCCATTTAGAGAAGGCTTTGTCTACCGAAAGTCGTGTTGTTGAGGAGAAAGATGCACTTCAAAAACAACTTGCTCGCTCTGTCTCAGAGGTTGCAAATCTAAAGACCAAGGTTGCAGAACTGGAGGCCAAGTTAACAGCTGCAGAGGCCAAGGTAGAAAGTCTTTCCAATTCGGTCTCTGAAAAGGAAAATGACTTAGCTCATGAAAAACTTGCAGTTTCGAAAATACGTGAGGAGATTAGTGACATCGAGTGTGCCCCCACCGTCAGTGCTTCAGACGTTTGCACCCTAGCGACACTTCACGGACTTTTGGAGAGTACTCGTGACGATTCAAAAGCACTTCAATGGAATCTTTAATTCATGGTCCCTTTAGTTTATCCTAAGTTTTTTCTCATGTGCAGGAAAATTTTTTTAGACATTCTTTCAATTCGTTGTATTAGACATTTTTTTTTCAATTCATTGTATTAGGCATTCTTTCAATTTATTGTATTAGACAATTCTACTTTATTTTTGCCTTAATAAAAATTTAGAATCCTATTTACAACATGGATTTTTTTCTTTGCTTTGACTGAACTTAAGTTTCTTTTTTTCTTAAGCTGCCTACGTACCCTTCAATTGGGAAGGGATCAAGTCATAACGTAGTTTAATAAACAATTTTTTTTAGGGTCGTTCACCTTTTTAACTCATGCGGGCCAGGAGTATCATGTAGTTTAGACTCTTACGATAAGGAGTATTACATTTCACGCATAAAACTTTTTAAGAAACTTGCCATTTATCAGGTCTATTCTTAATCCGTCTTTGTCCACAATCTTATACGCTCCATTTGTGTAGACTTCTTTGACGACGTAGGGTCCGTCCCATTTAGGTGTGAATTTGTTCCCTGTGTGTTGTGTCGTGATGATGGGTCTTCGAACAGCGAGTACAAGATCACCAACTTGAAATGATCGAAGCTTCACATTCTTATCAAAGGCTTTAGACATTCGTGCTTGGAAACATTCCAACGCTTGCTGAGCCTCTAACCTCCCTTCATCAAGTGCTTCTAACTCTTGAAGGCGCAACCTAGCATTATCTTCCGTTGTCAATCCTTCTTGGACGGCCATCCTTAATGAGGGAATCTCTCTTTCTAACAGGAGCACAGCTTCTATCCCATAGACGAGGGAATTAGGCGTTACCCCTGTAGGGGTGAGATGAGTAGTTCGGTAAGCCCACAACACTTCACCGATCTTTTCTTGCCAATCTCTCTTTGTCTTGGAGACTACTTTCTTCAATAAGTTACACAGCGTCTTATTGAATGCTTCTGCCAACCCATTTGCCGCAAGATTGTACATAGAGGACTTGTATTGTTTGAAGTTAAACTACTCACACAACTTGTCCATTAGGCCGTTGGAGAATTGCCTTCCATTATCTGTCACAATACGATGAGGGATATCGTACCGATAGATTATCTGAGTTCGGACGAAATCCACAACATTTTCTTTCTTGGCTTCTTTCAATGCAACAGCTTCAGCCCATCTTGAGAAGTAATCCGTCCCTGCAAGGATGTAAGAATGTCCTGTTGAAAACTTAGGTGTTATGGGGCCAACAAGGTCAAGTCCCCAAGCTTCAAAAGGCCATGAAGCCACAGTCGGATGAAGAGGCTCCGGTGGCTGATGTATGACGTTTGCATGGAATTGACAGGCTTCACACTTCTTTGCATATTCCATTGAGTCTCGAATCATCGTAGGCCAATAATAACCCATCCTTTTTAATTGAAACTGGAGTTTTGGACCCGATTGGTGGGCGCTACAAACACCTGAATGTGCTTCTTCTAATGCCTTCGCTGCTTCTTCCTTTCCAAGGCATCGAAGGAAGAGTCCCTCATAAGAACGACGATAAAGGGTCTCCTTATAGTAGATAAATCGGGCGCCTCTTCTTCGTATATCGACCCTACGTTTGGGATCTGTGGGAAGTCTTCCATGTTGAAGATAATTTATAATAGGTTGTCGTCAGTCCTCTTCTTCAATTGCAAAAACAGAGATCATATTTGCTTCTTGACTTTCATCTTCTATTGGTGGCACAATCCACTTCTGACAAAGTGAGATGTTCATTGACATATCCTCTGGAATTGTTAGGGCAGTTGCCAAATTTGCTAGAGCATCTGCCTTTTTATTTTCTGATCTCGGAACATGCTCCAGTACTATACTGTCAAACCTTTCTAGCATTTTTCTTGCACAGATGAAATAAGGCTTCAAGTCTTTATGCTTCACTTCATACTGGAGTAAGAGTTGGCTAACGACAAATTTTGAATCACCATAGACCTCTATATATGTTATGCCAATTTCCAAGGCCATTTGGAGGCCGATTATTAACGCTTAATATTCAGCAACATTCTTTGAGCACAATTCACCAAGCATGAAGCTGTAGGGGAGCATGTGTTTCTCAGGTGAAATAAAGACGACTCCTGCCCCTGCTCCACTTCTTCGTGCTGCGCCATCAAAGTACATGGTCCAAGGTTCGGTGATTTCAACATAGAAGACTTCTTCATCAGGTAGATCTTCACATAACTTCCAATCTGACGGGATTGGATGATCCGCCAAGAAGTCGGCTAATGCCTACCCCTTAACCGCCTTCTGAGGTACATAAACGATGTCATATTGCTGGAGTAAGATGGCCCACTTAGCTAGAAGTCCAGAAATAACCGGCCTCGATAGAACGTACTTGATAGGATTAGCTTTCGCGACCAAGTGCACTGTGAAAGCTTGCATGTAATGCCTTAACTTGTCAATAGCGAAGAAAAGAGTAAGACACATTTTCTCAATGGGTGAGTAATTTATCTAAGCTCCATTCAGAGTCCTGCTTAAGTAATAAAGGGCTCGTTTTTTTCCTTTCTCACCTTCTTGTGCCAATGACGCTCCCAACGATCTTTCTTGAGCAGCGATGTATAAAATCAATGGCTTTCTAGCTATGGGGGCTCCTAAGACAGGAGAGTTAAGCAAATATTTCTTAATGCTTTCGAAAGCGTTTTGACATGCTTCATCCCACTCAAATTTTTCTCCTTTCCTCATTAGCCGTTGAAAAGGTTGGCATCGACCGGCTAAGTTAGAGATGAATCTTCGAATGTAGGCCAGACGACCTTGCAGGCTTCTCAACTCATGTAAGTTTTTAGGCCTTGGCATCTTTTGAATGGCGTCAATCTTTGACTGGTCTATTTCGATTCCTGGATGTCTAACGACGAACCCCAGGAATTTCCCAGAAGTAACACCGAATGCACACTTGAGAGGGTTCATCCTCAATTGATACTTTCTCAAATGATCAAAGACCACTTTTAGATCCTTCAAGTGATCTTGTCGTTTCTTTGACTTAACAACAAGATCATCGACATAGCACTCGACATGTTTATGCAGGATATCGTCGAAAACCTTTTACATAGCACGTTGATAAGTAGCTCCAGCATTCTTTAATCCAAAGGGCATCATTTTGTAACAATATATCCCTTTTGGAGTTCGAAAGGCTGTCATTTCTTCATCTGCAAGAGCCATTCGAATCTGGTTATTGTTGGGATTGGTGTCCTAAAACTCGTAGATAGTGAATGTTAATCAAAATTATATACTTATTCGATAAAGGGGTTATCGAGATTAATTCAGTAAAGTTATTATTGAATAAAGTAAATTGCACATTTAATAACCCAAATCCAATAAACTAAGATCCATGGCTATAGGATGAACACTTGAGTTTTATGTAGAGACATAAAAGTGGATCAAGCTCGAGTAATAACCTAAACGGTCTATAGTATAGGGATAGGGCTGGGTACCTTATTTTGGGGACACTATGAGACGCGGCCCACCTTATAGATGGTATATACGATGTGATCCTAAATCGTCCATGTAGAGACATGCGAGTGGGGGCGTCCTATGCAATGAGTTTGCATAAGACCAGGACCGAGAAATAAGTCGCTCTCGCTTTATAACACCGTTTACTGACGAGACTGACTATTTCATGTGATGACCTACGTAACTCGATCTTAATCCTGAGCTAACTATGAACTCCTGTTTATTCGGGCTTATCCTTAGATCTGCATAGGTGAGAGTGGCTCAGTATCGCCGACTCAATAAGCCTCCCATTTTAGGGATAGGAACGGGTAGATAGCTGGGGACATAGTCGTGCGAGAAGGAATTTGCTCCTACCCGAATTAGGTATAGTAGAGAGGTTGTTCCCTTAAGTGCTGACTCCAGGGCTTGAACAAAGGGATCCCGCCCTCTCATTGGCTCGAGAGGGACTCGGTTTATTGGTTGGACCATAAACCAATTGTTCATTAGAGGATCAGTGGGACTTAAGGAACTAGAAGTACTATAGGGGTAAAACGGGCTTTTGACCTAGCTATAGCTACGAACAACCTGTGAAGGATCGACTTACTAATCATGATTAAATCAAGTGGACAGAAATATATCTATAGTGAGGGGAGTGCAACTATCGGGCTATAGTGGAGTGTCCCGATAGTTAACGAATGTTGGTTAAGCTTGGTTAATGAGATTAGTCGGTTAGCCTCGAATCATTGGAGCCCATGATCTATAGGTCCATTAGGTCCCCCTACTAGCTCATATCGGAATAAAGCCTAGAACAAAACGATAGGAAGATTTGAATCGTTCAAAATCGGGAAAAGAGGTATTATCGTCAATAGTGATTGAAACAATAATTTAATTGTGAATTAAAATATTAAATGAGAGATAAAGTATTTAAAAGTGTTTTAAATACCATATACATGAATAAGGATTCATATATGATGGAATGCACAAAGTTGGCATGATTAATTAGATTTAATCATTTAATATTAATTGGAAAATGTTTCTAATTAATTACATAATATTAACTTCAATTATGAATTGAAATTAATAGGGAAAAATACACTTTTGGTCCCTGAGGTTTGGGTTAAGTTACACTTTGGTCCCAGAGTTTTCAAACTCAACAAAAATACCCCTAAGGTTTGAGATAAGGAGCAATTTGGTCCCCGCCATCCAGTTTCCCGTTAAATACTAACGGAATGCTGACGTGGCACTATTATTTTAATTAAAAATTAATTTTTAAAATTTTTAAATAAAAATATTATTATTTTATTATTTTTTTAATTCTTTTTTCCCCACTTTCTTCTCCTTCTTTCTCTTCCCCCTTTCTTCTCCAACTTCTTCTTCTCAAACTTCTTCTTTTCCAACTCCGGTGGCCTGCAACCACCGCCTTTT
Source organism: Luffa aegyptiaca (assembly GCA_017139565.1). NCBI lineage: Eukaryota > Viridiplantae > Streptophyta > Magnoliopsida > Cucurbitales > Cucurbitaceae > Luffa > Luffa aegyptiaca. The sequence goes on from CM029407.1 coordinate 23,958,946, forward strand.
GCCGGCCGGCCGCCGCCGGCAGCCGACAAATTTTTTTTTTCTTCTTCTTCGGCCAGCATTACCTCCACATCTCCGGCGAGCTCAACAGCGGCGCGCGACTTCTCCGGCGAGCAACCCAGTCCGCGGCGAGTGCAGTGAGTTTCCTGAGGCAGCGCGCGTTCTCTAGCATTGGTTCAGCAGGCGGTTTCGGGCGGCGTTTTTTTTCTCCTTCAGCAAGCAGCAAACGCGTTTCAATCAGGTGGGCTTCGCAGATCCGGCAACGTTGGCAGCGTTCGCGTCTCAGTCCGGCGGCAGTCGTGGAGAGAACGCTGAAGATCTGGAGCGTTTGCAACCCACAGAGAGAGAGACGAACGTTTCAGATCTGCAACCCACAAACGTCCAACGTTTCAGATCTGCAACCCATAAAGAGAGAGACGAACGAGGAAGATCTGCGAGTTTCAGATCTGAAGCTTCCGGCACGAATAAAACCCATGTGAGTTTCTGATCCGTTTCAGATCTGCAGCTTCAAACAACTTGCAGCGGCGATTAACTCCGGTGGCGGCGTTTGAGGCGGAAAACATGGAGATCTGAAACGGCTGCCGGCGTGGAAGTCGCGCGCCGCCGAGGAGCTCGCCGGAGATTTGGAGGTAATGCTGGCCGAAGAAGAAAAAAAAAATCTTGCCGGCTGCGGCGTTTTTTTTTTTTTACATTGAAAAAAGGAGGAAGAAGGAAAAGAAAAGGAGGGGAAGAAGATACAAAATTAAAAAAAAAAAAAAAAAAAAAAAAAAAAAAAAAAAAAAGTCGTCGCCGGCCACCTGCCGGCCGCCGGAGATATGAAGAAGAAGAAGAAAAAGGAAGAAGATGGAAAAGAAAGAAGATGGAGAAGAAGAATAAGAGAGAGAAGAAGAAAGAATTTTAAAAAAATAATAAAATAATAATATTTTTATTATTTTTTATTTTAAAATAAAAATAATAATTTTTTTTATTAAAATAATAGTGCCACGTCAGCAACCGTTAGGATTTAACAGAAAAATAGACGGCAGGGACTAAAGTGCTCCTTATCTCAAACCTTAGGGGTATTTTTGTTGAGTTTGAAAACTCAGGGACCAAAGTGTAACTTAATCCAAACCTCAGGGACCAAAAGTGTATTTTTCCCAAATTAATATTAATTTGGAAGCAAAATCTGATTTAGAATCAAACATAGTGGATTTAGTTGGAATTCCACTTATGCATGATCATTCAAAGTGGAAAGACAACTCACCCATGCATAGTTGCATGTCTTGTGAAATGAACACCTAGAATCCACTTGAGCTTGCAAATTTACCATGTGCCTTGCTTCATAAGGCTTCTCCTTGCATGAGAACTCTCTATAAATGAAGTATGAATCAGATTCAAAGTGACAGAGCCATTTTTCCTTACTGTTATGCTGTTGGAATTTGGACTCAAACTCTCTCATTTTCACATACTTCTCTATAGCTTGATCCTTCAAGCATTCCCTTCCCATTCCCTATCTTTATAGACTCCCACAAGTCGTTCTTGGCCCAGAGAATAGTAGGGAAGACTCTAAGGGTTGTCCTAAGAAGATTGGAGAAGAAAAGAATCAAAGGAGGTCCACCTATTGAGCTGCAAAAAGGTTGGTTCTTCTTATCTCTCTGTTCTGGACTCTTTAGAACATGCATGCTTTAGGAGTAAAATTGATGTAGTTAGGTGCTTCCGATCTTCAATTGCTTCCGCATGTGTTATATGAACACCTTCAGTTATAACCCGATGATCCATCCATAAAAGACAAAGCTTCATGCCCTGTGGTGGCATCCACCATGATTTCTGTGATTGGCAGTGGAAAATCGTCTTTGGGACATGCGTTATTCAAATCGCGAAAGTCAACGCAAACACGAAGTTGTCCATTCTTCTTTCTAACAGGAACAATGTTGGCTATCCACGTAGGGTATTTTACCTCACGGATGAATCCTGCTTCTATCAACTTATTGACCTCTATTTCGATTTGAGGGATAAGTTCCGGACGAAAGCGTCGTTGAGCCTGCTTGACTGGCTGATACCCCTCTTTAATTGTGAGATGATGGACAGCTACTTTTGGATCAAGTCCAGACATCTCTTTATATGACCAGGCGAAGATGTCTGTATACGAAGCGAGTAAACTGATATATTCACCCTCTTCTTCGGGAGTAAGTGACGCGCTTATAAAAGTTGGGCGTAACTCTTCTGGTGTACCCAAGTTTACTTCTTTAAGCTCATCCACTGTGGATTCGCTGCCGTCTTCGAGTAATAAAGGTGCTTCGTCCTCATCTACTTCAGACGTTTCGACCTCTGTTTCCTCTTCAACAGTGATATGAAGACAAGAGGTTTGTTCTTCTTCCTGGTCACTATCTACTTCCGAAGGATTGGTGATGACAACATCATGTCGCTTTACCTTCAAGGAACCATCCGTCTCGACAGTAACAAAGGTTTTTCTTTTCATTCATGAAGGAACTGCATTACGAATTTCTCCATCAGCCTTCGTGATCTTTTCATTTTTCATCGCATCTTCATACTGAAGTCGGTGAGAAATCGATGAAGCAGACTATTCTTTTTTGTCTCTTCTCGTGGTAATACTTAACCTCTGAAAAACTGATGGTCGAGTCACATCCGGAGTTGAAAATGTACTCTCTTCTTTCCCAATAGGCACATTTAACCTTTGAAAAGCTGAAGGTCAAGTGACATTCGGAGTTGAAAATGTACTCTCTTCTTCCTCAATGGGCATACTTAACCTTCGAAAAACTGAAGGTTGAGTGGAGCTATCGGTAGGTTGTGTGCTTTCTTCTTCCATTTCATTGACACTTAATCTCTGAAAGACTAAAGCACGAGCAACCGGTGGCCTGATGCGCCTAAAAACAGAAGTTCGTTGGTCGACGCTCTCTTTTTCTTTTGAGTCATCAACCTCCTCTACTGTTATATGATTTGTGTCTGTCACTTTCGCCTTCCCTCTTCTTGTTATGCGAACCGGCTCTGGCGACTTATATCCAAGCCCTTTTCTTATTGTTGGCAGACTATAACCTTCCTTTAGAAGCTTCTTCTGTGTTGCAGAGAGCTCAGATCTTTCATAAAAAACCCTTAGACTTTTAAACTTAGTGTGAGTTGTGAAGTCATAACCTGCTTTCGCTAGAAGTTTGTATGCCTTGGGGTCGAACCCGCCTTTAGTTCATTTGTCAGGCAAAATCATTTTTATCTAGTCATCCTCAGGTTTCTTAACCTCTTGCTTTGTGATCTTTGTAAGAGGCATAGTGAAACTTTCCTTCATAATTTCAACGTCGTCGACCTTTAAGTTTTTTTAGCATTCTGCGAAAGGTGATTCACCCTTTTTACGTCGAGATAAAGGGATGTATCGTAAAATAGGTGAATTTGAACATTTCTCATCCTTTACAACCCTAGTTTTCTCAAGGCTTGTAGATGTTTCACCCTTTTTTAGGTTCGATGCCTGCACATCTTCAACAGCTTCCTTTCTTGCATCAGCTTGTGGTTCTAAATTGAGTTTCTCATTCTTTTTGATCAAGGGGATTTCTGCAGGTATAGTTTCCCATGCGTTGTCGCTCTTCATATAAAATTTTGCATCAGGGAAATGGGATTCAGCTTCTGAAAATGGGTTAGTGTCAGCTTCAACTTTCTTAATGGCATCTTGATAAAATTTGAAGCACTTGTGCAATGTAGAGGTTATCACCCCATTGCCATGGATCCAAGGACGACCTAATAGCAGCTTATAAGTGGTCTTGGAATCTAACACATGAAACAAAGTATCGGCCTTCAAATCCCCAATGATGAGCTCGAGGCATATCATGCTAATCGCTCGCGATACTTGCAATAGTTAGGATCATTGACTTTCCCTAACTCTTCTGGTCGTTTGCATTCTGGGAGTTCAATTAGTTGCTTCTCCAACAGCTGTTCCAACATATCTGGAACATCGGAGTCTGGAAACGGATATACCTTTTCTTGTCTTTCTTTTAAAGTTAGGCGACGTCTCTCGCCTGTCTCTACTCGCTTATTTGTTTTGTTTTCCCTTCCTTTGGCGGAAAGTTTCACAGGGGTCGTGTTGACGACCATGGATTCTCTCGTGGCACTCTTAGTAACTTTCTCAGTGCCTTCGACTTCCTTCTTTTCTTTCCTCATGTCTGGGACTACGGGATCTTTGTTCCCTCTACTAGCGATGCTCACCTCCATATCATGAGCGCGAGTCGCTAATTCCTCAAAGGTTTGGGGTTTTATCCCCTACAAGATGTAAAGAAGTCCCCAATGCATGCCTTGGGTGCACATCTCAACAGATGACACCTCAGAGAGTCTATCTTTACAGTCGAGACTCAAGGCTCTCCAACGGTTGATGTAGTCAATGACTGGCTCACCCTTTCGCTGCTTTGTGTTCGTGAGTTCTGTCATACTAACTGTCCGCCTCGTACTGTAGAAGCGATTCAGAAACTCTCTCTCCATCTGTTCTCAGCTGTTAATTGTCTCAGGCTCCAAGTCAGTGTACCAATTGAATGCGTTTCCTTTCAGTGTTTGGACAAATTGCTTAACAAGCAAATCTCCCCGAGTACCAGCGTTCTCACAGGTTTCAACAAAGTGGGCGATGTGCTGCTTTGGGTTGCCCTTTCCGTCAAACTATTGGAACTTGGGAGGCCGATACCCAGTGTGCAGTCTGAGATTGTCAATCCTCTTTGTATAAGGTTTGGAATACAAGAGGGAACTTTGAGTGGGTCCACCATATTGAGCCCTGATGGAATTCATGATCATGTCTTGCAGTTGTTGGACAGACAAAGAGGCAACTGACGCGGAGTGTTGTGGTTGGTCCTCATGCACGACAGCCTTCCCCTTATCATTCTTTCGTGCAGCAGGGGTCTGGCTAGACTCAGCCGTTTTCTTTCCATCTTTGCCATTCTTTCATCCTGGTCTACATCAGCCATCATGACGGACATCACATCAGGATTTAGTGTATCATTTGGTTGCTTAGATGTTGGAATGACAGATTCGAACAGCAGGTTGTCTTTGACTGCAACCTTATCCTTAGAGGATTCTTTAATCAGCTTTGAGATCTTGCTTGCAACAGCAAGAGGAGTATGATCCTCCTTGATCTCAATTCCTTGGGAATGACTACGAGTGACAGGACCAGTGTAAGAGTCGCTTGATGTGGTAACCTTCGCGGGAGCTTTCTTTGGTGCCATCACGTTGGTTGGATCTTTAAACAAGAGAAAGAGATGAGAGGTAGAGATTGTCCTACTGGGCGTGCCAATTTGTTCACACGTAAATTCAAATGAATGAGACACGTGGAATAAACTTTGATTTGTATTAATGTTGTATGCGTGTGAGTATACAATCTCTAGTACACAATCCTCTGATTCTCTCTCTTGTGTGTGAATGTGTTTCACTCGAGGGCTGGAACGCTTGATCTCGAGTTTGAAGTTTTAATGGATTCTTGGAGCTTGAAGTCTTCCAGTCTTGAAGGAGTCTTCAGTCTTCAAGAAGTGTTCAACGCTTGGAAACTTATGGATTTCTGAGTCATCAGTCTTCCGTCTTGGGAGAATTTCTCTGAATTCTCTAAGTCTGGTTGAGAGCTCCAAAATTCTGAACACTTGAAATGGTGGAGAACTCCTCTATTTATAGAGCTCTTGCAGGATGGGCCCTAGTGACTTTTGGGTCTAACAATTTGGGCTTGGGCTTTATTGGTCTTGGGCTCAACCATTTAGTCTTGGGTTTGGTTCATATTTGACCCAAAACCATATGACCCAAATATTTAAAAAACCCAAATTTGATCCAAATAATTATTCTTTTTTAATTAATTGGTCAAATTAATTAATTTTATCAAAATAATTTAATTTTAATTAATTGATCAAATAGAAATTCGGCTCTATAAATTTATAATTGGCCAACTTTGTCTTCAAATTAAATTTGGGACACATGTCAATTTATAATTGGTCCCAAATTTAATTAATTTTAATTTCGTCATTAATTTGATGTAATGACGTGACAATTCGTGATTGGTCAAAATTTCTCCATCAACAATCACACTTAGATAAACATTTATTAAATAATTAATAGTAAATCCCTATTTATTAATTACTATCCTCTCTAACTAGTTACTAGTTAGCAATTAACTATTTAAGTAATTAATTGTCTTAAAAAATCATACAATTGTAATTATTAAAATTCATTCATTATTAATAATTAAGGTAAATGACATACTTGTAAATTTTAGGGAAAATTACACTTTTGTTCCTTGGGATTTGGATTTAGTTGTATTTTGGTCCCTCAGTTTTCAAATTCAACAATTTTACCTATGAGTATGAGTGTTCAAAACTAGACCGAAAACCGACTCGACCGACTAAAACCGACTGAGCCACGTCGGTCGGTCAATCGATTTTCTAGCACATGCAATCAGGTTGATTTTCCAATTGGCAAAATCGATCGTCTGTCGGTCAGTTCACTCAAAAATAAGAAAAATCGAACGACCGATCGATATTAATTTATTAATAAAATATAAATATGATAGATAAAGAGTCACGTACACACACCATGCAGCCAAAGTAAAATGATAAATGTGCATTATGGAATGTGATTCTGTTTTCATTTCAAATATCATTTCAAAAATGTTTATCATTACTTTTTAAAATTTTATTAGTTTTTAATTCTTTTCTCTCTCTCATTTTCTCTCTTTTCTCCAACCCCCTTTTTTTTTCATTTATCCATATTTCTTTCTGTCTCTTTTTTTTTCTCCTCCCCTATTTTCTTTTTCCTTTCTCTCTTCCTCACCTCACTGTCCAGCTTCTTCCTCACCATCCAGCGTCGACATCGTCACCTTTTTCTCCTCTTCCTCACCGTCTAGTGTCGGCATCATCACCGATCTCTCCTTTCTCTCATTTCCCCCTATTCTCTCTCTTCCTCACCGATCTTTTTTTTCTCTCTTCTCTTTTACTTTTTTCTATTTCTCTTTCCCTCTTCTCTACCGATCTCTCTTCTATCTCATCTCTTTCCCTCTTCTCCTTCCTCTTTTTTCTCCTCCTTATCGTACATTAAAACTCTCCACATCGACCTTCCAAGAACAAAATCATATCTCTACCATCAGAATGGGAAAACAAACAAAATCGACCGACTGACCGTGTATTTGGTCAGTCGGTTTTAGGAAGCATCCCAAAATTATCCATCACCGACCGACCAAAATCGTCAGGTTGGTTTTCTGTAGGAAGTAAATGAGAAACAATTGTTGTGTCGTGTATCGAACCACTGCCTTGAAAGCAATTTCGGTACGACCACAGTGCTAAATCGTTTACGTCGGTTGCTCCCCAAGGTTAACACAACACCCTCCTCATTTGTGCACTCGAGAGAGAAGGATTGGAATAAAGAAATGTAAGCAGATCGAAAAATGAGAGTGATCTGGAACTCTGCTCAGACTGCCTTTTATAGGGAAGACGTAACTGACTTGGCACAACTGAAGGACTCAACGGACGTGGTATGAACGTCACGTGTCCCTCCCTCAACGGACGACTCGGACGCGGTTGAAGACTCCTCAATGGACGACTTGGACGAGTTTGAAGACTCGATCAGTTGGCGAAACGTACGCGGCTGAAGACCTTGGAGCAGTTCGGTTTGCGGTTTGCAAGCAGTTCGGTTTAATAATAAAAAAATAAAGAAAATATAAATAGAAGGATTTTGGCCCAAAAAGGTAAAACCATCTTTTTTATTACGCTCGAGCGCGATTACCCGAACCCGAACACAAACCCACTTCCCCGCCTGTCCGACCAAAGGAGCGACCAATGACGCACGCGTGTGGGAAGAAGTCTTAGTACCACCCTTAGACACTTTTACAAGAGTAAGGAAGAGTGTTTTAAACACTCTTCCCAACTCTAAATCTTTCCGTGTGGGACAAGACCTTAAACAATATTTTAAGGGCAATAAATCCCAAGTCATTCCCAACAATCCCCCACGAATGACTGTAAACAATATTTCTTTGAGGAAAGGAAGAAATTAAACTTAAGCATTAATATCTTTCGATTTGAATTAATGCATAGTGAAGACAATAACCTGCATAGAGAAAGTAAGTTACCTTTTGAACTTTCAATAGTCATGGTTTAGACCCCCACGACACGCTTGAATCCTCATGTATTTCTTGATTCCGCGATACAATAATAGAACAAGTGCAATTTAAGGCCATGCACATAAACCTTGGGTCATCGTGAAAGCTCTAGAAAGAGATCTTTTACACTCTTTCATAGAAGGCAGCCACACCTTTACAATCACGCCATGCTTCATCAAGTCCATCACAGATAGACCACTCAAACATTTGAGCTATGAAGACTTTAGAGAAATTTGTACATCTAGTCCGTACCTAGACACCCAAATAAAGGGCTATGGATTTATTTCAAATGTCTGAGTCCCATACACGATGAGGACTCCATAATCACTCTCCTTGTCAGGCCTTTGGTGAGAGGATCCGCTAAATTTCTCTCAGACATCACATGAAGGAGATAACTCCACTTTTCAGTAGTTGTTTCACGGCTCCAAGTCTCAGGCGTATATGCCTTCTCTTGCCATTATATACACTGTTTTTGGTAATTTCTATGGTTGCTTGTGAGTCACAGTGCAAGGAGACTGGCACTGACGCCCCCCACAATGGTACATCTTGAAGTAAACTTCTCAACCACTTTGCCTCTTGCCCCACAAGCTCGAGAGCTATATACTCAGACTCCATGGTGGATCACACAATGCACGTCTGTTTTGCTGATTTCCATTAGGGGTGAGCAAGAAAAGTCGAAAAACCGAGCCGACCGACCAAAACTGACCGAACCGACGTTGGTCGATCGGTTTTTTGATAATCATGGTCGGAGTCAGTTTTACAGAATGTAAAATCGACTTATCAGTCGATCGGCTCGCCCAAAAGAGGCGAGAACCGACAGAACCGACGAAAGAAAAAAAAAAGGTAACGTTAAAAACGCGTGAGTACGCAGTTGTAGGAAGCATTAATGCGCTGCCTGCAGCAGCCTAGGAAAGACCATTAGCCGATGGTCTTCCCAAGGAATGTAATAATAATTATATTTTTTTATTTTTTTTAATTTCATTCAATTTCTTTCTCGTTCTCTTCTTTCCTTTTTTTTTTTTCTTGAAATCCTCTCAGACTTCTTCTCAATGTTTATTTCCTTGTTTCCATCTTCTTCTTCTTTTCTTTATACATGTTCTTTCTTTTTCTCTCATTCTTCTTCTTTCTCTTTTCTTTTATGTATTTTCCCTTTCTTCTTCTTTCTTTTTTTCTCCTTCTTTCCTTCTGTTTTCATTTTATTACTTTCTTCTCCATTTCTTCTTTTTCTTCTTTTTTAGACTTCTGTATGGCCGTTTATCTTCTTCCTTTTTTCTTTCTTTTTTCTTTCCTTTTTTTATCTTCTTATTCACACCGTTATCTTCTTATTCACACCGCACCCTAAAAACCAACCCTAACCGACCGACCGCCAGTTTCATCGGTCGATCGGTGCAACCAATCCCTCCCAAACCGACGAAAACTGACAGCTGGAAACCGACTTTTCGGTGGTCGGCATCGGTTTGAGCCCAAAACCGACGCCGACCGACCGATGATCACCCCTAATTTCCATGATATAGCTCCTCCACCAAAGACGAACACATACCCACTAGTTGAGCTTACTTCATCGTTATCGGTTACGCAGTAGGGGTGAGCATCGATCGGTCGGGGTCGGTTTTGGCCCCAAACCGACGCCGAACCGACCGTAATCGGTTTCCAAAATTGGAAACCGATTTTTTTTTCTTGTTAATTTCGCCGACCGACCGACCGAGTCGGTTGGTCGGTCGGTTTGGTCGGTTTGGTCGGTTTTGCCTTTTTTTTTTTAATTTCGTATTTTCTTTTTCAATTTTATTTAATTTTGTCTTTTACTGAAATGATCTCCAATTCCTTTTAAAATTGTAATTTTAATTTCAATTCAATGTGTGATTAAATTCGGGATCGATTATATTTCTTTTTAATTTTGTTTTGTTTTTTAATGATTTTTTTTTACTTTTTCAATTTTATTTAAATTGTAATTTTAATTTCAATGTGTCGATTAAGTTTGAACGATTTTTTTAAGAAATAAGTAAATCATGGTATGTTCTTAATAGACATTTTTTAATTTGACAATTTCAAATAATTTACTATTGAACATATTAAATTAATGTAAACACCAAACATACAATAATTACCAAACAACAAAATAACAATAATAGTTTGATTGAAAATGAAAAAAAAAAAAAGAACATTATCATATGAAAGATAAAAGTCTCTAAATTAAAAGTGTAAACATCAGATTCAAATACATATTAATCAAAGTAGTCTTAATATTTTGAATCTTGATACAAGAGCAAATGCTAAAAATCAAATATGCAACTGTGCAAACTTCTCCACTTGATCCGGTTTCTTTTCTTCATCAACAATTGGTTGGAATCCTACAAAATTTGAAAGAGAGAGAAAAACGAAATACAACATTATTAAAATTTAAAAGTATAAATAATTAAAAAAAAAACAAAAAGTAAAATCAACAGATTAAATACAATACCATCTTCAAACATTGAAGCTTCTGCGATGGCTAGCAAATCATCAAGATCTAATGATATCGGTTTAGAGTCTAGCCAATTTTTAGCGCATATAAGAGCCTCCACCGTCTTTGGAGTCAAAGAACAACGAGATGTGTTGACTACACGTCCTCCAGTACTGAAAGCTGACTCAGATGCTACTGTAGATACTGGAATTGCCAATATATCTCTACTCATACGACTGAGAACCTCAAACCGATGACCATTCTGCTTCCACCAATAAAGTATGTCAAAAGAACTACTATCTTTAGCAAGAGTTTCCAACAAATATACATCAATCTCTGACTCCTTATCAAAACTTGTGGTCTCAACACTTTTAAATTGAGGTATTATATCATAGTTGCAGTTTTCATCCTCATCTAGGTCCATTGTTTCATCATCAAATCTCAAATCAACATTAGCACTAGCACTAGCACTACTACTACCACCACCACTCCCACTACTAAAACAAACAGATGCAGCTCCAGTACTATATTCATGAAAAAGACGTCTCAAAACATTCTCTACTGAAGATGTCATTCTTTTAGAAATTTCTGGACCAAAGAAGTTGTCAAAACAATATGATAATAACTTCAACTTAAATCGAGGATCCAAAACAACAGCAACATACAACAAAATATTGTTCTTCCTCTCATCAAACCCTCAATACTTTTCAAACTTGGCCTTCATCGAATTAGCCATACTAGAAAGCACTCTATTTGAACCCCTCGAATTCAAGAGTATACAATTCTGAATGGTAGTAATCTGATGAAACATCAAATTAGAAGTAGTGTACAAAGACCCTGAAAGTTTTAACGTGACATTATAAAAAACTTTCAAAAACCTAACCAACATCTTAGCATTTGCCCAATCATCCTTGGTAGGTGGTGAATCATTCTTATAAATAGGATCTTCATCCTCTAACCTGTCAAAAGCTTTTTCAAACTTACTAGCTGCCTCAAGCATCATATAAGTTGAGTTCCATCTAGTAGTAACATCAAGACATACAGAACTCTTGCAAGAAATTTTTTCAATTTCAGCACACTTCTTAAATTTCAAGAGACGTGCAGGAGAAGACCTTACAAATCTTACAGCATTGCGAATCCTTTCAATGCACTCATGGTGTTCTTTCAAAGCATCACATACAATAAGATTTAGTATATGTGCACAACATCGAACATGCAAAAATTCACCCTTAAACAACAACCCCTTACTAAATCTTTTAAGAAGAAAAGAAATAGCAGTATCATTGGAACTGGCATTATCAACAGTCAAGGTCATAACATTTTCAATGCCCCATTTCTTTAAATTACTCTCAATAGTCTTACCAATGGTATCCCCTCTATGATTCTCAATTTGACAAAATCTAAGATTTCGTTTATGTAATCTCCATTCAGAATCAATGAAATGAGCAGTCAGTACCATATAACTCATGTTTGCTCCCGACGTCCAACAATCAGTAGTGAGAGAAACTTTACATTTCAAACTTGCAAACATTTCTTTCAAACGGTCTCTTAACCTAGCATAGACCTCAAGAACATCTCTAGCTACAGTAAATCGAGATGGAACAACAAACTTAGGTTCTTGCCCACATGTCAATGTATCAACAAATTTCAGAAAACCTTCATTCTCCACAAACTTAAAAGGCAATTCATCTCTAATTATCATTTCAGCCAAAGTCGTTCGACATCTCTCCACACTAAATGACTCACATACAAGACTACATTCCCCACCATTATCTTCTTTAGGTTTGAAAGCTAATGTTGTTTGGGATGCATCTCTCTTCCTTTGGTATGGATACTTTTTACAATTTTCTAGATGATTTTTCATTGTTCCAGTACCATTACGCTTAGAGTGACATGCATAAACAACTCCACAATATTTACACTTAGCATAAGGGTCATTAGGATCACCTTTCAACCTCTCAGAATGATCCCAAACCATAGATTGTTTCATACGCGCCTTTTTTTTTTGGAATGGTAGAATTCTCTCCTTCAAGTTCTGCTTCTGGATGTGGATCTGGATCAAGATCAATGGTATTGCTAGTTTTGCTCTTCGTAGTCGTATCCGTTTCTGTAGCATTTTCATTCTTTGAATTGTTTGTTCCCACGGTATCCATGTTTACCCTACAAGATAAAAAGTAAAAAATGCGAAAGTAGTGATTACATTATTCAAATTTAAATACATTGTACAAACAAATATGTATCCACCGTATTTACTCACTCGTAAGAATTTTCCAGCGTGATGAATCGACGATCTGATGAGAGAAATGGACAATAATCCCAAGTGACGAATGTCGAATGGTGATCTTAATCTGAAGAAACAAAGAATAAAAATCAATGAATCAATCCAACAATCTCCTTTCTAATTTCTAATTTCTATTTAGTATTTCAATCCCAAAAAATTCAAAAAACTAATGCGAGGGGGGACCTATTCGGTATTTTAGTACAATACCTAATCAAAGAAAATCCAAATGGCAGTGGATTCAAATAAACCAAAACAACACATTAAATTAAACCAAAACAAAACATTATAAAAAACAAAACAACACATTAAAAGTTCTTGTAATTTCTTTGGTATGTTTATTGTTTCTCACATTCGCATTAATAAATCTTATTGTATATTTCTCACATATGCAAAAATTGATCAAACAACACATTAAAAATTCTTATAATTTAAAACAACACATTTCATATAAACCAAAAAAGATTCATAAAAGAAAAGAAAATTCAAATGCCAAGCCAACCATAATTGAATTGAATGAATTAAACTAATTAAAACAAAAACAGATTGAGAATGATGAATTTGAATGAATACCCAAAATATCAACCGAATCTTGGACCAAAAGTGAAAAATGGCGGCGAAGAAGAACCGAATCTTTGTTACAACTAAATCTTTGTTATATCTTTGTTGCAGAAGAAGCACGACGGCGGCGAGATTTAGAACAAGCAGAAGAAAAACGGATGGACGGACGACCGACGGGAACGAAGAAGAATACGAAGAAGGCGACTGCGGAGTGCGGAGGGGCGGCGAACCGACGGCGACTGCGGAGTGGAGGCGACGCGAGCGACGGCGATTGGGGTCTGCGGTGGTGGTGTGGTGCGTGGCTGCTGCGAGTGCGAGGGTTTTTTTGTCGAAGAAGAAGAAGATAACTTTTTTTAAAAAAAATAAAAGGAATGGAGAAGGGTTGATGCTTTGCTGATGGGGTTTGGCTTTGGGCTGGGGCGTATAAGGAAGGGTGAAGTGGAAGGGGATTTGGGCTTGCGGTTTGGGCTTGGGAGTTGGGAGTGGGCCAGTGGGCCATGGGGCATATAAGTATAACAATTTTTTTTTAAATATGTTCGGTCGGTTTGGTCGGTTCTCGACCTTCCCCGATAACCGACCGACCGACATGTCGGTTCAGCTTTATGCAGAACTGACACCGACCGACCCTTGCTTGAAACCGACAGACCGACGTCGGTTCGGTCGGTTTCGGTCGGTCGGATCGGTTTTTCGGTATTTTTCGCTCACCCCTATTACCCAGTTTGTATCATTATAACCTTCTAATATTGTAGGAAATTTGTTAAATTGCAAACAGTAATCTATTGTACCTTTAAGGTACCTCAACAAACGACGAAGAGCAACCTAATGATCTTTATTAGGGTTATGTGTATACCTACTCAATCTACTCACAACATATGCAATATCAGGTCTAGTATAATTCATCAAGTACATCACGATACCTATAATTTTTGCATATTCAAATTGAGAGACACTATCCCCTTATTTTTTCTTAAGTTTCATACTAGCATCATGAGGTGTTCTTACAGGTATATCATCAAAACAATCAAATCTCTTTAGCATCTTTTCAACATAGTGTGATTGACTCAATGAATATCCATTTTCGGTTTTTCTCAACTTAACACCAAGTATCACATCAGCCTCACTTAAATCTTTCATCTCAAAGTGTGAGGACAAGAACAACTTGGAATCATCAATTACGTCTAAGTTCTTATCGAAAATAAGCATCTCATCAACATATAGACAAATAATTACATAATATACACCAAACAATTTCGAGTAAACACATGTGTCAGAAGAATTCACCCTAAACCCATTGTTTACTAAGGTATTATTAAATTTCTCATACCATTGTTTGGGGGCTTGTTTAAGACCATGAAGAGATTTTTTAAGCTGACATACCTTGTTTTTATAACCAGAAATTACAAAGCCTTTAAGTTGTGTCATATATATCTTCTCTTCTAAATCTCCATTGAGAAATTTTGTTTTTACATCCATCTGATGTATTAATAGCCCACAAATAGCTGAAAGAGCGATCAAACATCTAATAGTAACTATTTTAGTTACAGGACAATAAGTATCAAAGTAATCAATACCTTGTTTTTGCAAATAGCCAACAACCACTAATCTAGCTTTGAATTTTTCAATTGAACCATTGGTCTAATTTTCTTTTTAAAAAATCCATTTACACCTAATTGGTTTATTTCCCTTAGGTAAATCTACCAAGTTCCACGTTTGATTCATAATTAAAAAATCCAGTTCACTTTCAATTACCTCTTTCCAGAAACTAGAATCTACTGATTTTAAGGCCTCTTGGTAGGTTTTAGGATCTTCATCTATTAGATACATGCAAGAAAATTGATCGTCTATTCTATCTGAGTTTTCAACAAGAAAAACAGTTAAAAAATCTGATCCAAAATCTTTCTCAGTTCTCTTCCTCTTACTTTTCCTAGGTTCAGATTCATGCATAATATCAGAAGTAGATGGAGGACAAGCAGACACCTGACTAGATCATGAGATATTATCTGACTCATTAACTGTCTTAATCATAGAAAAAATGTGTTCGAAAAATTTAGCATCTCTATATTCACAAATTGAATTATCATCTAAACACTTAAACCTATATGCAGCGCCATTATGAGCATACCCAATAAACACACAATCAAAGGTTTTAGATCCTACCGTAGGTTTCTTGAATACCAGATGTGCAACTTTAGCTGAGCACCCTTGATCGGTCTAATTTGTTATACACTTAGTATCTCCCAATTTGCTTATCTTAGTTGAATTCCTTGCGAAAAATGCTTTAAAATGAGTATAATATGTCTATAGGTCCTCACCGGAGCTTCGGAAGCAATTCAGGGCTTAAACTAGCGAAATCGGAGCGTAAAATGACCATTTTGCCCCTGGAGCCTCATCAGAGTCGAGACGCTAGCCAAATGAGGAAACTACTAGGAGATCAAGCTGGCAGACAGCGTCGCGACACTAGACCCCAGCGTCGCGACACTAGGGTAATCCGAGAATAAATTTCCAAAATTGAAGGGACAGCGTCGCGACGCTAGGCAGTTTTCCAGATTTGATTTTTTCCTATTTTGGCTAGCGATTTTCCCAAATTTGGAGGACCTATTCAACACCAAATTACCACGAATTGAAGGCCAAGAACCACTATAAATAGAGGCCTTTGGTGTAGGTTTAAAATCATCCCTCAACACACAATTTACTACAACTTTGTAGTCCATCTCTCTCTCCTTTCTCCACCATTCTTCTTAGTTTTTAAAGTTTTCTTACTCTAAGGGTCGGTTGATCGAGCCTCGAGCTTGGAGGTGCTTTTCTATGGCCAACTAAGCTCGGATTGATGTAATCGAGACTCGGTAATGTAAGTTTTGGTATTCTTGAGACCTCCTATTTAGTTTATTGAATTATTTTCGATTGTGTTCTAAATTTCCGTTTGGGAAAAATACACTTTTGGTCCTTGAGGTTTGGATTAAGTTACACTTTGGTCCCTGAGTTTTCAAACTCAACAAAAATACCCCAGAGGTTTGAGATAAGGAGCAATTTAGTCCTTGCCGTCTAATTTGCCGTTAAACCCTAACGGTTTGCTGACGTGGCACCATTATTTTAATAAAAAAATATTTTTTTTAATTTTATAAATAAAAAAATATTAAATAATAATAAATATTATTATTTTATTCTTTTTTTTTAATTATTTCTCATTCTCTCTCTTACTCTTCTTCTTCTTCTCCACTTCATCCTCTTCCCTCTTCTTCTTCTTCATAGCTCCGGTGGCCGGCGACCGGCGACCATCGCTCACCGCCGGCCGCCGACGACTTTTTTTTTTCCTCTTCCTTCTCTCAATCTCTCTCTCCCTTTTCTTCTTTGTCCTCGCTGACAACCTGTTAAAGAAAAAAGAAGAAGAAGAAGGGGGTTTCCCCCTTCGAAACCCATCAGGAACCCCTTCGTTCCCCTATGAAGTTCATGTTGGCAATCAGTAACAATGAAGGAAACAAGGAGGGATTTGGCATCAGAAAACTTGTTATGGCTAAACAGAGAGGGCAAGAGTGTAAGGAGAGAAGAAAGAGATTTATTGGGTGGGGAAGAGAATGAAGGAACATTTTTCTAAGCCCATTTGAAGAGAGAGAGAAGAACAGAGGGATGAGAACTCAGCGCTTTAGAGGAGAAAATGGAGGATACGAGGGAAGGAGAAAGGTGGGCGGCATAAGGGGGAGTGCACTGAGAGGCGCTTTGGTGGAAGTGAGAATCCTTGTTATGCTTTGAATCAGTTCTTGTGCTTGATTTTCTTGCTGGGTTTGTCGCTGATTTGAGATTGGAGGAGTTTCCATGGCCTACCCAACAATGGCTACTAGGGTTTTGGCATTAAAAATCTCAGAATCCAAGTCCTGATCAGCGAGAAAGAGAGAGAGAAGAAAGGTTACTTTGTAAAATTGCTCCAAAATACAAACCCCTAGTAGCCAAATCCCTTTTTCTGATGCCAAATCCCTCCTTCTGGGTTCGTTCCAGATGGGTTTCGAAGGGGGAAACCCCCTTCTTCTTCTTTTTTTCTTTAACAGGTTGCCGGCGAGGACAAAGAAGAAGAGGGAGAGAGAGATTGAGAGAAGGAAGAGGAAAAAAAAACAGTCGTCGACGGCAGGCGAGCGGTGGCCGCCGACCACCGGAGCTATGAAGAAGAAGAAGAGGGAAGAGGATGAAGTGGAGAAGAAGATGAAGAGTAAGAGAGGGAAGGAGAAATAATAAAAAAAAAGAATAAAATAATAATATTTATTATTATTTAATATATTTTTATTTAGAAAATTAAAAATATATTTTTTTATTAAAATAATGGTGCCACGTCAGCAAACCGTTAGGGTTTAACGGAAAATTAGACGGCAGCGACTAAATTGCTCCTTATCTCAAACCTCAGGGGTATTTTTGTGGAGTTTGAAAACTCAGGGACCAAAGTGTAACTTAACCCAAACCTCAGGGACCAAAAGTGTATTTTTCCCTTTCTGTTTTAATTACAATTAAATTGATAGAATAGATTGACAACCTATTTGCCTGACTTGGTTTAATTGTTATGCTAAATTGGTTAGTAATAGTTTATTATGTTAATTGTGTCGAAAGGCACGTGATATCCCAATTGGCTCAATTGCATGATAAATCTAGAAATTTAGACTTAGAATTGTATAAACCCAGGTTGTTCCTAGTTTATACGAGTCTATCTAACGATCCACTAGGGGTCTTTAATCACTGGTTTCAGTGACGGTTAGACAATTTGTTAAATAATTCGATTAATTAAGAGAGTCAATGATTGAATTACCAAACTTACATCTCGAGAACCGATTACATAATCTTCATGGTAAGATCAACTAACCCCGCCTTTTACTTTCTTTGCATTTAATTTTCCTTATTTATTTTCCCGTCTTTACTTTATGTCTTAAGCTTTTATAAATAAACCCCCCTTTTTGGTTACCTCAAAAACACAAAAGAATTTAGAAATAAACCGATTGTTCCCTGTGATCGACCCCGACCACTACTGCTGCAAGTTAGCTTTAGGAATCGTGGATTATAAATTTATTTGACAAGAGACCGCGACAATCTCTTCCATCAACCCTCATACCTTCAGATAGCTCAGGTTCGGTGAATATCCTTTCCAAAACTCAATGGTGTCTTATCCAGTTTTGTATGAGGAACCCTATTACGAATGAAACAAGCAGAAAACACAGCTTCTCCCCACATACTGCTAGGCAATCTAGAACTTAATAACATAACATTCATCATTTCTTTTAATGATCGATTCTTACGTTCAACTATGCCATTCTGTTGAGGGGAATATGGTGCATTACTCTCATGGATAATACCATTTAGTTCACAAAACTCCTTGAGAGACTTATCACTGTATTCACCTCCCCTATCGGATCTTAACCTTTTAATCTTTTTATCTAGTTGGTTTTCTACTTCTGCTTTGTACTTCTTAAACATGCTACTAGCTTTTAATTTCAAAAGATATATTTTCATGTATCTAGAGAAGTCATCGACAAAAGATATATAATAGTTTTTGCCACCTTTGCTAGTAGTGTTTTTTAAATCAGTTATATCAGAGTGAATTAATTCAAGCAGTTCAGTACATCTAGTTGTAACGGTTGGGTTTTATGCCCTAAAACTCGTAGATAGTAAATGTACTTTTGACCGAACATTAATAAAATGATGGATTATTCATTTATCTATGTTTGTAATATGCAATCTTGTCTTATTAGCCCTAATCCAATAAACTAAACATCCTAGGCTAATAGAATGAGGCTTGAAATAGTATGTTGGGACATACGGGGATCAATGTTCAAGACTTAGCCTAAAGGGTCTATAGTATAGGGATAAGGCTGGGTACCTTATCCTGGTGACACTATGGATACAACCCACTTTGTATTTTGATACAAACATAATGATCCAACGTGTTCATGTAGTTGACATGCGAGTGGGGGTATCCTATGCAATGAGTTTGCATAAGACCGGACCGCGAAATAGTTAACCACTAACTGTAACACTGTTAGTTAGCTTCGTTTCTATTTCACTGGGATGACCCAGGCAACTTAGTCTCAATCCTGAGTGGATTATGGACTCCTATCGGTGAGGGATTGTCCTTTGATTTGTACGGGTGAGAGTGGCTTGCACGCCGACTCAATAAGCCAACCATTTTGGGGACAAGCCGAGTGGGGAGCTGGGAACATAATCACACAAGATGAAATTCACTCCTTCTCGACTTTAGGGTAAGTAGAGGTGTGTTCCCTTAAGTGGTGTCTCCGGGTCTTAAACAATGGGCCCTACCCTCTCTATGGCACAAGAGGGACTTCTGTTTGCTGGTTGGACCTCAAACAGGTTGTTCATTAGATGAGCACTGATACTTAAGGATAAAGAGGTAACCCAGGGGTAAAACAGTAATTTGACCTAGATGGGGTACGAACACACGTGAAGGGCTGACTTGTTGTTGATGGTCAATATCCGTGGACACAGAAACATATCTGCAGTGAGAAGAGTGCAGTTGTGGTTCTATAGTGGAGTGAACCGCAGTTATCGAACATTGATTAACTTGGTTAATGAATTTAACCAATTAATCTCATATCGTTGGAGCTTCTGATCTGTAGGTCCATCAGGCCCCACCGATGACTCTAATAAAGTGTTGAGGTTAATTTCTAAGGGATAATTGAATATTCAAAAGGGTTCGAATGTAAAGTTAAAATATGAATTTGATTCATATTAAAACTATAAGTTATAATCAATGTGCATTGGATGTACATTAATACCATAGTTTATTTTAGAGGAATATAATTAAATATGTGATATTTAATTGTAATATTAATTAATTGGAGAATTAATTAATTATTGTTTTAATTTAATTTAATTAAATTTTGATTTAATTAAATTGCATTAAAACTATAAGGTTATGTGAAGGATAATCATTTAAATATAGTTTAAATGAATTGGTTGTTTAATTGTGAATTCAATTAACCTTATGATTTAATTTAATTAATTTGTTAATTAAATTATATTTTTATTATAACTGACATTTGATCAGTTATTAGGTCGTGGGTTATGACAGATTTGATAGGCAGCTAGAGGATAGTAACTTACATAAGATGCCTGACAAGTGTTTATACAACAAGATCAAAAGCAAAAGGGTTTGCAAGCTTAAATGATCCATTCATGGATTGACCTAAGCATTTCGATCTTGGAATGTAAGATTTGATACGGCGATCACATCTTTTGGCTTTAATAAGGACATTGATGAGTCTTGTGTCTGCAAGAAGATCATCAGTGGTTCAGTAGCTTTCTTCATGTTGTATGTGATTGATATCCTACTCATTGGGAATGCAGTAGGTTAACTTATTGAGATTAATGGTGACTAGCATCTCATTTCCAAATAAAAGTTGGGAGAAGCTTAGTTTGTTCTATGGTTCTAAATTGTTTAGAATAGTAAGAACAAAATGCTAGCCATGTTTCAAGCGTTTTATATCTATAAATGTTGATTAGATGTGAGATGCAGAATTCTAAGAAAGGTTCACGACCTTTCAGGGTAGAATTCTTTTGTCTAAGGAATTGTGTTCTTAGACACCTCAAGGAGTTGAGGAATGCCCTATGCAATAGGCATTGTCAGTGAGTATCAATCTAATCGAGGATATGATCACTGGAGAGCCGTTAATTATATTCTCAAGTATCTTTGGAGAATGAGGAACTATATGCTCGTGCATGGCGCTAAGGATTTGATCCTTATAGGATACAGTGACACATATGTTTTAACTGGTAAGGATTTGATGAAATCTACATCAATGTTTATCTTCACTCTTAAATAGAGGAGATATAGTATGACATCGAATCAAGCTAGGATGCAATGCAGCCTCGACCTATAGGCCAAAAACTACGTTGTTTGTGAAGCAGCGATCGAGGCTGTAAGACTTGGAAAGTTCGAGGCTGATTTGGAAAGTGTTCCAAATATGAACTTACCTGATACAAGACAAGCTTGCACATTGAATATGATGGAAGAATTGTTGATTCATTCACGAAGGCTCTCTCGGCTAAAGTGTATGAGGGTCATCTAGATGGTCTAGGTCTACGAGATAAGTACAAAGATGTAATCTAGGGCAAATGGGAGAAATGTAATGGGTATAATGGATGCCCTAGTTTATTGTATTTGTACATTGTATATATACGGTTTATGTATTTTACATGTATCGATACACCCATTGCCATAATAGATTATTGTACATCCTACTAAACTAGAGTTTTAGTTCAAGTGGGAGTTGTTGGGTTTTATGCCCTAAAACTCGTAGATAGTGAATGGTGACAAATTGTTCACTTGTCTCAATACGTTGTTATTGAGGTTTGTACAATAAAGAGTTATTGTTACTAAAATTGCACAATTTGACCCAAAACCAATAACTAAGATCCTAGGTTGTTTAGATGAGACTTGAACTAGTATCCAAGGACATACGGGGATCAGTGTTCAAGTAACAACCTAAATGGTCTATAGTATAGGGATAAGGGTGGGTACCTTATCCTGGTGACACTATGAGATACGGTCCACTTTGTATTCGATACAGATGCTATGATCCAAAGCATCCATGTAGGAGACACGCGAGTGGGGGTATCCTATGCAATGAGTTTGCATAAGACCGGACCGCGAAATAGTAACCACTAGATGTAACACCGTTAACTTGTTTAGGTTTCTATTTCAATAGGATGACCTAGGTAACTCAATCTCAATCCCGAGTATGTTATGAACCCCTTTCAGGAGTGATTGTCCTTAGATTTGTATGGGTGAGAGTGGCCAGTTCGCCGACTCAATAAGCCTACCATTTCAGGGGCAAGACCGAGTGGAGGCTGGGAACATAACATTACAAAATGGAATTCACTCATTCTCCTGTTGAGGTAAGCAGATGTGTGTTCCCTTAAGAGCTGATTCTGAGTCTTGAACAAGGGCGCCCATCCTCTCCTGGCTCGAGAGGAACTTCTGTTTATTGATTGGATCATAAACAAATTGTTCATTAGAGGAATCAATGGTACTTAAGGATCCAGAGGTAACCCAAGGGTAAAACTGTAATTTGACCCAGCTGGCGTTACGAACACTCGTGAAGAATTGACTTACCGTTATTGGTCAATATCCGTGGACACAGAAATATTCTATAGTGAGAAGAGCGCAGCTGTGGGTCTTTAGTGGAGTGATCCACAGTTAATGAATGTTGACTAACTTGGTTAATGAGTTTAGTCAATTAGTCTCGTATCGTTGGAGCTTCTAATCTGTAGGTCCATTAGGTCCATCTGCTAGCTCGTAAAGGGTTCTGAGGTTAAATAGTCTTGAATAGAATTTGAAGTGTGTTCAAATTTGTTAAGGGAATTTTATTGTATTTGATATAATTAAAATAATGTATAAAGATACATTATAATATAAGTTTAATTGGTGAATTAAACTTTATATTATATATTAATTTTGGATATGATTCAAAATTAGTTAATGAGAGAACTAAATATTTGAAGGAGTTCAAATATTAAATATGAATTAGATTCATATTAAACTATAGGTTAAAATTAATATGAATAGGGATTTATATTAAAACTATAGTATAAGAGAGAAAATAAAATTAATTAGATATGTGATATTTAATTAATTTACGAATTAATTAATTTACATATGATTTAATTGAAATTAAAACTATAGTTTATAATTAATGTACATTTGATGCACATTAAAACTATATATTAAAATGAGAGAGATTTATTTGAATATGATTCAAATGTGAAATTAATTAAGTATTTGATATTTAATTAATGAGGGAACAATTAATTGAGAATTAATTGAATGACCTATTTAATTCACTTGAATATGATTTAATTGAATTAAAACTTTATATTATAATTGATTTAATTAAAATTGGTTTAATTAAATTAATTATAATTAATTAAATAATTATTTGTTATTTAATTAACGGCCTGGATCACGTTGATTATGATCATCGGTGGAGATCGCGTAGGGAGGTTAACCTCCCTTATTCCCACGTATCAGTGAGGGGTTTTGGAGTACACACATTCATTCTTACATTTTTTTTCCAGAGACCAGTTGGTTTTTTCTTTCACAAGCTCTCTCTAAAAAGCTCTCTCAACAAGGACCTCTCAAAATGAAGATCACAACAAGTGTAATCTTGCTGTGAATTTGATATTCCCAAGTTCAAGAATGGATCCCACAATCCAAGCCTCAAGAACTCAGAGATTAGTGGGTGTTTATTGGTGGTCGTGTCCAATCAAATCCTTGTTCGTTGAGGAGCATAGTGCTATGGAATTGGTTCTACAACAAGTAAGTTCCTCAAATTCTAAATAGTTTAGAATGTGTTAATTGCATGCTTAATCTAGGTTTAATTTTGAGAATGGTTCTGAAATTTGTTGGCCAATGTACTGGTGTTTTCTGTGAAACCCAATTAAGAACGAACGATCTGATATACGCTTCCGCTGCGAGGAATTTCAATCCTTCAATGTCTAAGGCTGGATGTACTTAAGATGACGGTTTACGGAACACCTGCTACCTGGGAACTGACCCGAAACTTGAGTTTAATTAACCATAGTTATGTTAGCATGCAATGTTGCCAGGTTAATTAAAAGAGTTTAATTCACCTAAGACATTAGATTAAAGACCTCCATATAAGAGTTATATAAGGCATAGACTTAGATAGATTCATTTAGCCAGAATTTACCTAAGTAATAGACCCTATAATTATAAAAATACTTAGTGGGAGGAAATATATCAAAACAAGATTTTCATAAATTAAGTTTTTCTCTCACGTCCTCAAAAGTTCACAACGTGAGGTCCATGCTAGGCCTTGAGTTACCTTGGGAGTGACCCCCTACAGATGGTGTTTGCATGGATCAATATCAAGGTGAATGAGGGAGTATTTTATAGTAAGTGGAAGCAGGACACATGTCAACGTATCCTACGGTCTCCTCCATTAGGTTGCACCGTGAGATCCCCATGATCTGCCTGTGAGTCGCCCTGGGAGCAATCACCCTACGAAGGGCTTGATCATGGAAGTCGAAACAACGCAAACTCCAGAAATGGATAGGGTTTCTTAGGTCCATTTCCAACTTTGACTTTCCCTACGGTAGCATTGTTGGGGCCGACCTCTGAGATCTGAAAAATGAAGGGTCACACTTATGGAAAATTGTTAATGTGTTAATAATTTCCTGACCGAAAAAACGGTAGCTAAGAACTATTGGAATATGAGTTATTCTGGGAATATGGATTGGGTGAAATATGAGTTATTCTGGGAATAGGGATTGGGCCATGTTTTTCTTGTTGAAAACTCAGATTTTGAGTTATTCTGGGAATAGGGATTGGGTGAAATATGAGTTATTCCGGGAATAGGGATTGGGCCATGTTTTTCTTGTTGAAAACTCAGATTTTGGAAAGGAGTTCATAACAGACTCAGGATTGAGATTGAGTTACCTAGGTCATCCTATTGAAATAGAAACCTAAACTAGTTAACGACGTTACATCTAGTGGTTACTATTTCGCGGTCCGGTCTTATGCAAACTCATTGCATAAGATACCTCCACCCGCATGTCTCCTACATGGATGCTTTGGATCATTGCATCTGTATCGAATACAAGGTGGGCCGTATCACATAGTGTCACCAGGATAAGGTACCCAACCTTATCCCTATACTATAGACCTTTTAGGTTGTTACTTGAACACCGATCCCCGTATGTCCCCACATACTAGTCCAAGTTTCATTTAAACAACCTTTCATCTTAGTTTATTGGATTTAGAGTTTATTAATTCAAATTCGATTATTCAATAACCAAATTACTGAATCACTCAAATAACGCTTTATTGAGATCTATTAATTTGTTTCATTTACTATCTACGAGTTTTAGGGCATAAAACCCAACAACTCCCACTTGAACTAAAACTCTAGTGGGCAATGTACATCAACAATCAAAATTGAATGAATAATCATTGAAGTAGGAATAGTGGTTTGTATTAATACTGTATAATACATGAAAAGTACAAATACATATAAATACAATAAACTAGGGCATTCACAATACCCATTACACTTCTCCCACTTGCCCTAGATTATTCTATGTACATATCTCGCAGACCTAGACCTTCTAGATGACCCTCGAACACTTTAGCCGTGAGAGCCTTCGTAAATGGATCAGCAATATTGTGCTCAGAGGCTACCTTCGTGACAATCACGTCCCGTTGCACAATCTCTCTGATGAGATGATATTTGCGCTCTATGTGCTTGCCTCTTTTGTGACTACGAGGTTCCTTAGAATTTGCCACTGCACCACTATAATCACAGTCTACAAGATCCCAGACTTGATTGAAGTACATAGACTCCATCTCTAGGTCCATAGCTTTGAATCATCTTCTTGCCAACCAAAATTGTTTTATATATAAATTATTCAAGTTTATATTTATTTTACAATTTTCAATACTATCTATTATTGTATTAATGTGTACGTTTGGTTTTAATTCTTGATATCTTTGCTTAAAGTAGTAGTTCATGACTAAAAAAAAGCTTGTTTTAAAGTTTCATAAAAAAAATCATAATATTTTTATGAGTTCTGTAATATCCTCGATTTTTCCCGAAATATCCGTCGATATATCCATAAATTTGAGTTACCGATATTGGTATTGGTATCGATATCGATATTTCCAACCTTGCTTATAACAACTATTATAGTCAAAATTCATCATTTTTCGCATATATTAACATAAAAAAAAGGAAAATTTAGGAAAATAAATGTGCAACAATTTGATGCTCGGGGAAACGAACCAGACCTCAAGCACGTCAGAGAGCCAACCAAGTCAAGCATCGTGGTCGCCCTTGCCATATCACTACTAGAAATTGAACACAAAGTCATCTTGGAATGATATTGCAGGTAGAGAGGGTTTTAGATGGATAATGCGTGACTCTGTTGGATCCCTGATCTATGCTAGCTACAAACCAATATTAATCAACAATGGTCAATCAAAGGTCTGGAATCCCTAGCTATCGTGGAAGGATTAAAAGTGTACCTGGATAATCGACATAATTTTCAAACTCCTCCTTTTTATCGTGGATGAATCAAACACTCTGCTAAAGTAATCAATTCTCTCAATCAAGAAAATGAAGATCTCTCTTAAACAAAGAATATCTTAGATGAAGTAGTTGATTTAGCCCAACAACCGGGAGTGATTTCCATTGTCAAGTGCCCAACCAGGAGAGATTTCCTTTGTCAAGTGCCCACGTTGGTGCAATTCGGTGGCTCACAAGCTTGTGCGCGCCGCCAGTGATCGTCAATTCTGATGATGTCAATTTGGATGGTTTTGAGCATTCCCAGCCTTCTCTCTTTGAAGGTGTTTATTTTTTGGGAGGGTTTTGCTTTACCAATGTGATTATCCTCGCAATTGATGAGGATTTTAATGTATCTAACGGATTGTTAAATAACTATTTTGTTTTCTGTTTGTATTTTTCATTTTTGAAAAATAAGGTTGTTTGACAATCATTTCTGTTTTTTATTTTTCGGTTTTTTAAAAAGTTTTTTGAAATTATAAGTAAGTTTCAAAAACAAAAAAAAAAATAGTTTTTCAAAACCTCATTTTTCTTCAATTGCCCTTTTTTTCTCTTTTACCTATCTCTCTCCAACAAATTCTTCTTTCTATTTTTTCTCTGTATAAAATTTCTTTTTTTCTCTCTAAAATTTTCTCTCTCAAAACCTTTTCTCCTCTATAACTTATCTATTTCTAAAAATTTATCCATAACTTTTCTCTCACTAATAAACATATTCTAACTTTTCTTTTGAGAAAAAAAATCTCCCAAATTTTCTCTCGCTACAACTTTTCTCTATTTTTCTAATTTATCGTTATTTCTTTAGCATATCTATTACTTTTAACCTTACCATCTCTCTAAAGTTTCTCTTTTTATTTAATTTTTCTATCTAAAATTTATCTCTTCTACAATAATTTTTTTTCTTTCTTTTCCTAACTAATATTCTCTCTATAAAATTTTTCTTTCACGTCTCTAAATTTTCTGCTTTTAAATTTTCTCTAAAAAAAATCATTTATATTTGTATCTCTAAATTTTTGTTTCAATGTCTCTACACATTTGTTTCTCTTTAAAACATCTTTTCATCTCTCTCATTTTTTAAAAACTGAAAACCAAAGGCAGTTATCAAACAAGTTTGGTTTTCTGTTTTTTTTTTAAAAAAAAAACAGTTATCAAACTTATATGGTTTTTATTTTTAAGGAACATAAAAACCAAAAACAAAAAACTGAAATGATTATCAAACTGAAATTAGTTGGTTCTCATTAATGAAATTTCTTTAAAAAAAAAAACAACCAAGTGCCAATAAGCCACCTTGCAAAACAAAAACTAAAACAACCTTAAATGTGGCAATTTAAGTCAAATTCACGTCTATCCATGATAAACATAAGCTATTGATTGAGACTAATTTCTTGAATAATGTACTTTAAAAAAGAAATGACAAAATTAATGTAGTTTTAAAAATAATAATATTAATAATGTACTTAAAATAACAAATTACAAAACAAGGGTGGAAGTTGAAATTATTGACAAAAATAGGGTGGTTAGAAATCATGCACTTGGTACACGATTTTCATGTGGATAAGGTGGATGAAATCATATACGTGGTACGTGATTATCATAGGAATCGCGTACATGGTACACGATTTATGTTGGACATAATCGTGTACCAGGTACACGATTTAATATGAATCTGATTTTTTTTCCTTCCATGTTTCTTTGTTTTCTTTTTTATAAATAATGTATTTTAAAAAAATCAAATGTAGATATTTTTCTATATTTGATATTTTTTTCTTCCCTTCAATTGGATATTTATGTTATTTTGAAGTAAATATTTCTTTTTTTTTTTCATAATTAACGTACATAGATATTTTTCTAAAATTTCACAAACAACAATTTTTTAGTTAAACAAAATGTCTATTACAAAAGTTTTTTTAAGTACAAAAAATTACATATAGACAGTCTTATGGAATTAATAAAAACTCAAGTGCCACAGCGTGGTGGTCTTCTCTAACGAACTCCACGACAAGGTTGAGGTGCTTCCATGTGAGATTGATGATGAATCATATCATCAATATCTTATTGAGTTATATCACCATGACCAGAACTTGAAGCAATGTCTGTCTAATTTGCCAGTGGCTGTACATGAAGAGTTGAAGTGTCATCATCAACTATAAGAGGTTCTTCATCTTCATTCAGCTGTGGAATGTCTGCAACCTGTTGTCGATGACGTCTACGACGAGCACGTGTCTAATCAGTGTCAGCAACGGTCAGCCTCCTAGTTTGTTGATTGATGTCAGTTATGTTCGTGACGTATTACTCACACATAGAACCTAACTATGGTATATTTTATTCCACAGAAAAATGTTGTACATCTCGAACAAAGTTATTTTGTAAGAAGAAAATAATTAAAATAATATAATAATAATATTTATAATTGAAATTCA
The DNA here is from genome assembly GCA_017139565.1 of Luffa aegyptiaca. Taxonomy (NCBI): domain Eukaryota; kingdom Viridiplantae; phylum Streptophyta; class Magnoliopsida; order Cucurbitales; family Cucurbitaceae; genus Luffa; species Luffa aegyptiaca. The sequence goes on from CM029407.1 coordinate 23,987,801, forward strand.
ATAATAACAAATCGAAGTATATACTATTTATCGTGCAAACATAATTATATAGCACCCTCACGAGTGATATACCTCCTTGTGATTGAATCATACCAGTGTAAGTAGTTATCGGTCACAACTGGCATGTCTACTATGTCACCAAAGACACAATGATCATGACGTGCATGCCACAGTGATATAAATGTTGCATGATGTTGTCGCCAATCGTGATCGTGCTTACCTCGCAAGTCCAACTGATGCAACGCCATGCCTGTATCACAATATGGCGCCACCATTTGTCGCATTCCAAATTGTCTCAGCACTCGATTTGGGTAATGTCACTCTACGATATGAAAACATATGAGAGGGCTTACAGTCAACAAAATCTCCTGTCCATTATGGTAGTAGTCCAGTAGTAAGGTCATTATATCATATGTATATGATGTCCATGTGATCTGAAATTTATAAAATAATAAATTTAATATGATACATAATCAACATATTTGTACTAATTTTGAGAAAAAAATTGATTACTGTTTTACCTGGTTGGACATAAGACGATCAAATGTAATACGATATATAATCAACATATTTGTACTTTGCTCAGATGCTGCCAAAATTTCATTTCATCTGCACATTATATAATATAATTAAAACATATTATTATACAAATTTATATTAAATTTAAATTATACGTAAATTTAACATACTGAGCATTAAGTGGTCGTCTAGCATAATGATTGATAACTTTCAAAAAGCAAGTTATTTATCCTTTAAACTTAAGCTAAAACAAGGCTAAAAGATATACTGATGCATTACCTCAACGCAATAAGGAAGGAAAATGCGATGGTTTTCTGCGATAGGCTATAATTATGTTTGCGGTGCGAAATTATAAAAATAAAGGGTGCTAACGTAATTAATTCAGTTGTTTGTTGCCCAAGTTTCTCTCAGCGCAGGAACACATCCCAAGACGATCAGGAACAGACAAGATGGATGAAAAGACCGTGCTAACACACTGACGCGCAAGTGGGCTGAAGATGACTGAGGCAAGTTTTCTAATTCCTTGGAGAAGTCAGTCTCCTTCGCCTATAAATAGAGGCCATCTGCTCAAAGGAAAGGGAGACGAGAGGGAGGAGACGAAGATCAAAGAAGCAAAGAGAAAGAGAAATCACAAAAAGCTGTGATTAAGGGTAGACTTGCATTTGCAATGTATTGCTTAATGTATTGTTTTGCTCACATGAGCTAATTTTCATCATCAAGGCTTAGTGCAAGAACCCATGCGGTGATAGGTTTTACTTTGTAAGCGCAACTGTTTTCATTACTAACTCTCGCCTGGCCAGCCGGATGCGGTAGCAGCATAATAAATCCCTGACAGGTAATGCATGCGGACATATCTAAGTAGAACAAGTTAGCGCATTGCATGTAGTATTGGTAGCATTAGATACATACTACCGCTATAAGATAGTGCATGAATGAGCTTTGATTGCGTTAAGACTAACGCAGTCCCTTGTAAGTTGTTAGAGAACTAAGCCCACACATGAACTAGCCAAACAAACATTTGATAGTTTTATGCCAAACGCAGAAGTAGTACCAGAAGGGAAACTTGTGATTTTTTCTCACTTAGGCATTAATGGATCAATTAGTCATGGTATGCGCTACAAGGTTCTTATAAACGCATGAGGTTGCGACCGCAACAACCTTGATAATATTCTCCTTAAGACTTCCCTTTTTGCTCTCAACGCATGTTTTACTTTCCTGCAATATTTATCATTCACACTCATCAACTCTCTTATTTAGTTTTTCATAATATCACGCGTTTTTGAGTTCAGATCAATAAACATTATTAAAGCTTTGCAAATAACCTTTCCCTGTGGATTCGACCCTAGACTCATTAGGTATTACTTGATTGTGTCAATTTATACTTGGATTGATATATATCTGAGATAATTCCATATTAAATTATTAGCATACTGACAACCGATCAATGATCAGGGGTCGGTAATGAAGGGGATGAAAGCACCGGCACAGCGGAAGCACGTCGAGAGGACCTCACGCCATATATTAATTAACATTAAAATACCAATACGAAAAGACAAAACGCTACTTTAATCATGCTATAAAGTCGTTGTAATAACGTTATAAACATGCTGAAAGTATAGAAAAATAAAGCTACTTTATTTTTCATACTTTTCTAAAGAAAAGAGTAACCGTTACAAACCACTACAACAATTTTGGGCTTAGATGTCGGTTTTGCACCGTTATTAACCCCCTATGATCACAGGTTTGAATCCATTGTTGTTCTTGGTGTGATTGAACCCCTATGATAATGGATTACAACAATAATGGTTTAAAACCGTCATCAAACGCCTCTGTGATCATACATGTATAATCACGGATTACAACAATAACGATTTAAAACCGTGGTTGTTCTGGGAGTGTTTGAACACGTACGATGACGTATTAGAACAATGACGGTTTAAAATTGTGGTTGTTCTAAGTGTGATTGAACACGTCCGATGATGAATTACAACAATAACGGTTTAAAACTGTGGTTGTTCTGGGTGTGATTGAACACGTACGATGACGGATTACAACAATGACGGTTTATAACTGTTATAATAGTGTCATAAGATGACAGTTATAAACTGACATCGTTCCTCATACCACCTGCAACATATTTATTGCCATAATTCAAATCCACATCCTGAATACTTATTGCAATGTAAAATATTTTAATTGATCCAATCTACCGATATTTAAAACGAATATTTGAGAATATTATTTCAATCAATCCAAATACAGCAATTGAGAAAACATCAAATATTTTATTTCATTCGATCCAAAAAACTCCAAACGTCACAATACAATATTTGAAACCACTAAATTTTTCTAAACTATATAGTAAACTAAAAGATTTACAAAAAGAATAAAATGTTAAGCACAATCGCTTTTTTGTCCATTCAAACTACCACATGTATATGTCATGAAAACCCTACACATATCCTACATTGTCTGAAAGGAAACATCTAGCTACCACAAGGATGAATACTTCACATGAAGTTTGACACATGTCCCACCCATTCAACTCATATCTCGTCCAGTTGTTCTTGTGTAAACGGATTTTTAGTATTGTTGATGGTAAAATCCGGCCAAGCGCTCACCTGACCTTCACGTGACACCAACAGTGAATTTATTTGAATCCGAGGAAGACGTGACCTGCAAACAAGGAAGTAAACACTGCACACCGGTGTGGTGCTTGCCACACACGCTTCGATGCCTAAGTCAGTGATCGGAGAGAATCCAGCAAAGCAATAGAGAAACTGTCAAGGTATCGAGTTTAGGAATTCAGATTTCGACCCCCTTACCTAGGTCCCCAAAGGACCTTTTATATCTCCTCTCCAATTAGGGTTTTCCGCCTCTCATCGTCACTGGTTGACTTCTACTTCACGAACCCTGCTCTCTTGGGCCTAGGAGGACCTCCCACTGACCCACGCAGCCCTCAAGGGCTTATGCTCCTGGTCGGCCTCGGCCAGCTGCCAAGGCCAACCACCTCCTCGACCTCAGCCCAATGCCGAGGCCGAGGAGAGGTTTGATCCAATCCAGGTCGCATTCTCTCCGTGGGCCTATCTGGTTCGGGCCCAAAGTCGCTCACAGGGTCCAATTTCTATTATGCCAAAATTATTCATAACAAGATTAAACTACAAAAAAAAAATAGATATTACGATTATATTTAAGAAAAAGTACCGTAAATATATACAGAAGCCTAAGTTTAGAAATAAGCCGAACGACATAAGAGAATTTACAGCCTTGGCTTGCATCTAGCCCCAACTCAAGGACAATGAAGTGGCTGCATTAGATCTAAAATCACACATCTTCAATTAAACAAAAATCCGACCGGATCTACACCACGATACTTAAATAGACACATAAACCAACCCGAAACCATATCCAACTGACAGAAAGTAGAATCTGAACAATTCCTATTCATCAATGCATTGGAAAAGCCTACCAGCCGCCTTCATAGCTTCAATGAGTTCTTTCTTCCTAGGGACCCTCTTAATGTCAATTTTAATGTCAGTAAGAAAAAGTCTCTTAAAGTTCATTCGAGACCTAACTGTTGGGTTTTACGCCCTAAAACTCGTAGATAGTAAATGAAACAAATTAATCGATCTCAATAAAGCGTATTTGAGTAATTCAGTAATTTGGTTATTGAATAATCGAGTTTGCATTAATAAACCCTTAATCCAATAAACTAAGATCCAAGGTTGTTTAAATGAAACTTGAACTAGTATGTGGGGACATATGGGGATCGGTGTTCAAGTAACAACCTAAAAGGTCTATAGTATAGGGATAAGGCTGGGTACCTTATCCTGGCGACACTATGTGATACGACCCACCTTGTATTCGATACAGATGCAATGATCCAAGGCATCCATGTAGGAGACATGCGGGTGGGGGTATCCTATGCAATGAGTTTGCATAAGACCGGACCGCGAAATAGTAACCACTAGATGTAATGCCGTTAACTAGTTTAGGTTTCTATTTCAATAGGATGACCTAGGTAACGCAATCTCAATCCTGAGTCTGTTATGAACCCCTTTCAGGAGGGATTATCCTTAGATTTGTATGAGTGAGAGTGGCCAGTTCGCCGACTCAATAATCCTACCATTTCAGGGGCAAGACCAAATGGGGGCTGGGAACATAATGGAATTCACTCATTCCCCTATTAGGGTAAGTAGATGTGTGTTCCCTTAAGAGCTGATTTCGGGGCTTGAACAAAGGCGCGCCATCCTCTCCTTGCCCGAGAGGAACTCCTGTTTAGTGGTTGGACCCTAAACAACTTGTTCATTAGAGGAATCAGTGGTACTTAAGGAACCAGAGGTAACCCAGGGGTAAAACGGTAATTTGACCCAGTTGGTGTTACGAACACACGTGAAGGATTGACTTACTGCATTGGTCGATATCCGTGGACACAGAAATATTATACAGTGAGAAGAGTGTAGCTGTGGGTCTTTAGTGGAGTGACCCAAGTTAACGAATGTTGACTAAACTTGGTTAATGAGTTTGGCCAATTAGTCTCGTTTCGTTGAAGCTTCTGATTTGTAGGTCCATTAGGTCCCACTGGTAGCTCGTAAAAGAGACTTGAGGCATTCAAGTATAAATTGTAAATTGAAAGTGTTCAATTTTTTTGGGGAATCATATAATGTATATTGATGCAATATAATATAAAGTTTATGAAACTTTATAATATAATTTTTGAATTAATTTCAAAAATTAATTCTTGAGAGAAAATATTTGAAAGAGTTCAAATAAATTTAATATGAATTGGATTCATATTAATTTTAATTTTAATAAAATCCCTAAGATTAAATATATGATATTTAATTGGGTAAATTAATTAATTATGAAATTAATTTTAATTATTTATTAAAATTAGAGATCTTTTCCTATTAGGAAAGAAAATATTTGAAAGAGTTCAAATAAATTTAATATGAATTGGATTCATATTAATTTTAATTTTAATAAAATTCCTAAGATTAAATATATGATATTTAATTAGGAAATTAATTAATTATGGAATTAATTAATTATTTATTAAAATTAGAGACCTTTTCCTATTAGGAAAGAAAATATTTGAAAGAGTTCAAATAAATTTAATATGAATGGATTCATATTAATTTTAATTTTAATAAAATTCCTAAGATTAAATATATGATATTTAATTAGAGAAATTAATTAATTATGAAATTAATTAATTATTTATTAAAATTAGAGACTTTTTCCTATTAGGAAAAAGGTCTTGGCCTTTACCTATAAATAGGACCCCTGGGGTGGGGTGAAAGGCATCTCATTCATTCTCCTACTCTCAGAGAATTCCACTCAAGGCTTCCTCTAGACTCCCACCAGTCTCCTGCCTCTAGAAGTCTCAGAGTCATACCGGTGTAGCCATAGTGGTGGTGTTCGCACTAGTTCGTGATTAATTCACAACCAGTTGGTGAATTTAATCTGAGTCGTCAACGAGAGTAAGTAATTTGTTACTATATAAATTAGATTTAGATCTAATATTTTTGTATGCTTAGCCTTAATATATATTTAGAATAGTTCTAATATTATTGTCAATGTATTGGTATTTTAGATTAAACAGAATTAATTACGAATCAGTCCCAATCACGCTTCCGCTTTACGAAATTACGGAATTTCAATCCTTCACTAACCATATCGGGAGCATCCACCAAAGCCTGTATACAGCAACATTGATAAAAAAGATAGAATGAGCAACTAATGAAATATTTTTCTGAGAATGTTACATCACAGGGAGGTAGGTAATTCGAACCTACAACCTTTTAGGGGAAGTAGAAATATCTTAACTACAAAGCATAGTTCATGTTGATAGCAATTAATAAAAAAACTGAGAATGACAAGTGATAGCATATATTTGTGAATGACAAGTGATGCATATATTTCCAATTAATTATGAATAAAACATGCAATTCATAAATTTATCATATTGTTTCTCAAGTATAAATTTATCATACCGTTTCTCAAGTAGTAGGCCCACGTGATATAAAATTTCAACAACATTTTAATTTAACATTCTAATTTTAGAAACGATTTCAGTCACATTCTCCTAGAAAATCAGACATGAAAAGGCAGCAAACATAACATGATCAAATACATTGATCGGCGTCATTGCGCTTCATATCTCTGCTAACAACGAACAAAAAGAAGAAGAGGAAGAAAACAAAACGCCATAAATTTTCTCACCTTGAACACTGGAATGGTAAACCCCAAGACCGAGCCAATACGCATAGCCATTGATTGGCGTTAAATCATAAACATTCAAATAAACCGGCACTGTTCCACTTTTCTTCTTTTTCGACATCAAAGCAATTCTGCACAACATTTTTCCCAAACCCACCACTTCTTTTCTTCTTCTTCTTCTTCTCTATCTCTCTGAAATCAAAAACCCACAAAAATAAGTTTAAAACCAGAGAAATTTCATCAAAGAGAACCAAAATTGAGAAACCCAACAAGGGAAAAATCTAAGAAAGTGCTTCAATTCCTTACCAACAAAACAGAACGAAATGGGAAATCAATCGTCAGTGAATTGAGAGAATCGAGAGAATTTTTCACAAAGAAAAAAAAGAAGGGTTTGGGCTTTGGGTCGAAGAATTTTTCACAAAGAAAAAAAGAAGGGTTTGGGCTTTCATATACGACCGTCGCCATAGTCGTGTATGAAAGGCAGACCGTCGCCGTCGTTAAACACCCAAAACCGTCGCCGCCGATTAAACAGAGTCGCTGTCGCCGTCCTTTACGCAGAGCTTCGCCGCCGTAAAACACTCAGAGATTGTCGCCGTATATGAAAGAGAGCTATGAGAAAATAAAAACTAATGAGGGCATACGTAACGCGTAGGTCCCAAACTGTTCTTAAAGGGAAAAAGAAAGTAAAAGAAAAAGGGCCAAACTCGTCATTGAAGCCATCATTTAATCACGGTTTAAACTTGTCATCTATAGATTGGTCCAATACTTTAATGAAATAGGACCAAAACCGACATAGAAGCCCATCATACGATAACAGGCCTGAAACCGTTATTGAAGCCCACCATGGATGACACGTTAGATGACTGGCGAAAACCGACATCGTTGAGAAACTTTTATGAAAATTTTCGTCTTTCTCCAAAAAACGCAGTGTCTTTTTTATACACATCTTTAATGACAGGCGATAACCGACATCGAAGGTCTCTCTTTGATGACGGTTTCAAACCAACATCGCTGAGAAATTTTTACGAAAATTTTTCGTATTTCTCCAAAAAACCCGGTGCCTTTTTTATACACATCTTTAATGACGGATGATAACGGACATCGAAGGTCTCCCTTTGATGACAGTTTTAAACCGACATCGATGAGCAATCTTTTCGCCCCCTTTTTAAATTACATGTAATAACGGTTTAAAACTGTCATTGTAGGTTTCCATTTTTTTACAAACGTTAGATGACGGGTAAGAACCGTCGTGGAAGGGTCTTCTTTAATTACGGTTAGAAACCGTCATTGTACCCCAAATTTTTGAAAGTTAACATTTTTTTTTGGAAAAAGTTGCATTTTTTCACAATTCGTCATCTTAGAGTCAATCCGTCATTGTTGTAAAAATACAATCCGATATCGTAGCCCCAAATTGTTGTAGTGAACCTTCGTTGTAGACTTGACTGATTCTCGCCAACGACGCTCTAAAGACGAAAAACACAGCAACCTCCTTGAGTTTCTTCGTTGGAGGTTACACCGGTACATCTCCAAGTCTAGGAGGCAATTGACTGGTGGGAGTCTTTCTCTAAGAGGGAGGCTAGAGAGAATGCAAGAGTCTTGTCAGAATGCAAAAGTCTTGTCTTGTGATTCTAAGAGCAAGAGGACACCTAAACTATTAGGTCAAATGTTCTATTTATAGGAGAAAGGCCATGAATAAAATATTCACATTAAATCAATTATTTCCATAACTGATTTAATCTATTCCATATTTAATCAATCCATGATCAATCAATTCCGTAATTAATTAATCTTTTCCATAAATGACTAATTACTTCCATAAGTGATTAGATCATTTCCATAAATGATTAATCACTCCCATAAGTGATTAATTATTTCCATAATTGATTATTTTTCAATTAATTAATTCTTTAATTAATTAATCACCATTAAATATCACATATTTAATTTCCGGCCTTGAATTAATTAATTTTGCCCAATTTAATTTTAGGCCTTAAATTAATTTAATTCATATTTGAACTCTGTCAAATTCCTATAAATTTAATATGAATCAAATTTATATTAATATTTGAAATTTCTTCAAATATTTATTTCTCTCATAATAATATATCAATATATATTATATTGTTTCCCTTGGTAAATTGAACACTTTCAATTTACATATCTTACTTAGTTGCCTCAAATTACTTTATGAGCTACCAGTGGGACCTAATGGACCTGCAGATCAGAAGCTCCAACGATGTGAGATTAATTGGTCAAACTCATTAACCAAATTAATCAATATTTGTTAACTGTGTGTACATTCCACTATAGACTCACAGTTGCACTCTTCTCACTGCAGATATATTTTCTGTGTCCACGGATATTGTCCAATAACGACTAGTTAGTCCTTCACGAGTGTCTGTAACACCAGCTGGGTCAAATTATCGTTTTACCCCTGAGTTACTTCTATTTTCTTAAGTACCAATTCTCCTCTAATGAACAACCTGTTTGTGGTCCAACCATCAAACAGAAAACTCTCTCGTGCCACTGAGAGGGTAGGGCCATTTGTTTAAGACTCGGAGTCACCACTTAAGGGAACACTCATCTGCTTCCCTAAAGTTGGGAAGGAGTGAATTCCATCTTATGTGATTATGTTCCCAGCTTCCCACTCGATCATGTCCCCAAAATGGTAGGCTTATTGAGTCGGCGTGTTGGCCACTCTCACCCATACAAGTCAAAGGACAATCTCTTATGAGCAGGAGTCCACAATCAACTCAGGATTAAGACTAAATTGTATAGGTCGTCCCAGTGAAATAGAAACATAACTAGTTAACGGTGTTATAACCAGTGGTTACTATTTCGCGGTCCGGTCTTATGCAAACTCATTGCATAGGATGCCCCCACTCGCATGACTCCTACACGAATGCATTGAATCATGGCGTTTGTATCAAATACAAAGTGGGACGTATCCATAGTTTCACTAGGATAAGGATCCCTATACTATAGACCCTTCAGGTTGTTTCTTGAACAGTGATCCTCATATGTCTCTACATACAGTTCAAGATTCATACTACAGCCTAGGATGTCTAGTTTATTGGATTAGGGTTATTTTAGGCAAAGACAAACATAATATAACTAACAATACTTAATGGAAAAATACATCAATATTATTTCATTAATATTTGGTCAACTGTTACACTCACTATCTATGAGTTTTAGGGCATAAAACCCAACAGGTAAGTCGTCTAGTGGTGCAACAATAGAAAATCGATCGAATGCCCAAACTTGTAGTAGTATTAGTGGACTGACTATCTCTAATGCACTGACACTACTAGCTCAACATAATTCTCTGTACAACCATGCAAGGCATGCACTACCCCATGAATACTGTCCAACTGTCTACAAGTTTCCTAACACAGGAAGAAACATGAGATGAACAAGTGTGTTGGACTTGTCAGCAAATAGAAACCCTCCAATCAATTGCAAAATATAGGCTCTCGCATGCCTCTGTATTGTGATGTCATCTGCATTGGGGGGCAACTCTGTAAACTGTGCTGCCAACCATGGAATGCTTAATCTAGACCCATGCAATTCAAGGGGTCGAACTCCCAAAAATCCTCACATACCAAACCTCAATTATACTGTAATGAGCCAGTTATAGGTTCTCCCTTTATAGGTAGTCTGAATTGCACTGCAACATCTTGAAGTGTATTGTACACTTTCCACAAGGCATATGAAATGTATGGGTTTCTGGTCTTCATCGCTTAACTAATGCAGTAATAAGATGCCAATTTAGTTGCATGAACCCAATCTTTGCAACCCCCCAAAATTCGCCCTGTTGTACATAAGGCACAATGCGTTCATCTATATTAATATTTCGGATAACCACTGCCTCTCTTCTTCGACATTGTAAGATAGTAGTGGATTGATTATCCCATATCGACTGTGAATGGTACGTACATTGTAAATATAAGTGTCTCGGATTAATTCGCCCAAGTTTCATATTTATACTAAAAATTTAAAAACACATAAGTCCATTAGCAACTAATAAGTCATTGGCAACTATATAAGTCCATTGGCATTAAAAACCTAAAAAACAACGTCCATTGAAAGTAACATACATCGAAGTCCATTACAAAGTAAAGATCAAAAATCAAAGTCCATTAGAAATATGAAAGTAACATATATCAAAGTCCATATCAAAATCCATTACAAAGTCCATTACAAAATCCATTACAAAGTGTAAACAAAAATTCAAGGTCCATTACAAAAACACATAAGTCCATTATAAAGTACACTACACGAGCTCCATACATGTAGATGAAATTTAACGAAATCAAATTCAATATTAATCAACTAATAATAATGTTTAGAAATGAAATGTGAATCAAAATAAACTTTATTCATCCATAGGTTGAAGATGAAGCGCCTAAAGTACGAGTTGGACAAGTGCGCTTGTTATGTCCTTCTCGCTTACACAAACCTCAACGCACTTTTGTACCATCTTTTCGCCAATCCATCTCACTATGAATTCGTGTAGTTTTTGGTCGTCCATGTTCCCTCAACAAATGCTTATTTGGACGAAGTATTTCGAATTGTACCTCTGGCCAATAATCTCTATGTTGTATAGGATGGAATTGACTTTCGTAGCATCGCTGGTATTGTGATATTTTGTATGTTTTATCAACAAAAGGTAAGTGTGCAAAATGAATGTGGTTACAAGCTGCAATTACATGGGAGCAAGGGATCTTATAAGTCTGCCACTTGTTACAAGTACATGAGTTATCTTTTAAGCAAACCACTTGTGTTTGCTGACCCTTGTATGGAGAAATCATACTTATGTTGGGTTTTATGCCCTAAAACTCGTAGATAGTAAATAAAACAAATTAATTAACCTCCATAAAGTGTTATTTGAGTAATTCAGTAATTTGTTATTGAATAATCGAGTTTTGTGTTAATTAACCCTAAATCCAATAAACTAAGATCCAAGGTTGTTTAAATGGAACTTGGACGAGTATGTGGGGACATGGTTCGATATATGATGAGCCATGCTTCATTGCCTAATTCTTTTTGGGGTTATGCAGTAGAGATTGCAAATTATATTTTGAATGTAGTTCCCTCAAAGAGTGTTTCTGAAACACCTTTTGAGCTCTAGAGAGGGCGTAAAGCTAGTTTACGTCATTTCAGAATTTGAGGCTGCCTTGCACATGTGCTAATGACAAACCCAAAGAAACTGGATTCACGTTCAAAATTATGTCTATTTGTAGGCTACCCAAAAGAAACAAAAGGTGGATACTTCTGCAGGGTTAAAATCCCTTACGCAGCGGAAACACATCAGGGAATCAAAACCAATTTAATCATGCTTAGAATGCCCATACGATGGCAAATAATACAGTAATTATTTCAAACAAAAACTACTGTACTCATAGAATATTAAATTGCCCTAATATATTCTAGGGAAAAATACACTTTTGGTCCCTGATGTTTGGGTTAAGTGACAGTTTGGTCCCTGAGTTTTCAAACTCAACAAAAATACCCCTGAGGTTTGAGATAAGGAGAATTTTGGTCCCTGTCGTCAATTTTTCTGTTAAATCTTAACAGTTGTTGACGTGTCACTATTATTTTAATAAAAAAAATATTTTTTGAATTTTTTTAAATAAAAAAATATTAAAGTAATAAAATATTATTATTTTTTATTTTTTTTATTTCTCTCTCTTATTCTTCTTCTTCTTCAACCTTCTCCTTCTTTTCTTCTTCAACCTTCTCCTTCTTTTCTTCTCATCTTCAACCTTTTTTTCTTCCTTTCTTCTTCAGTAGGTCGCCGACGGCCGGCAGCCGCCGCCGACGACTTTTTTTTTTGGTTAAAAATCACTTTTGGTCCCTAAACTTTCATGAAAGTAACAATTTTGTCCCTGAACTTTAATTTGTAACGATTTAGTCCCTGTACTATCAATTTTGTAACAATTTAGGTCTTGAACTTTAATAAGTAACAATTTAGTCCCTATACTTTCAAATTTGTAACAATTTAGTCCCTATACTTTCAAAATTATAACAATTTAATCCTTGTCGCAAAAAAATTCATCAAAATTAAATGTTTATTTTTATTATTTAATGATTAAACTTTGTAGCTAATTAACATATTGGATCCAAAATTAGTTTATTAACCTATCAAGGTAAGAAATTTCATTATATCTTTACATTAATTTTTCACGATAGGGACTAAATTGTTACAAATTTGAAAGTACAAGGACTAAATTGTAACTTATTAAAGTTATGGGACTAAATTGTTACAAATTTGAAAGTACAAGGACTAAATTGTTACAAATTGAAAGTATAGGGACTAAATCGTTACAAACCAAAGTTCAGGGACTAAATTGTTACTTTCATGAAAGTTCAGGGACCAAAAGTGATTTTTAACCTTTTTTTTTCCTTTCATTCTTCCTTCTTCCCTCATCTTTTCTTCTTCTTCTTCTTCTCATTTTCACACCATTCTTTTTTTTTAAAGCTTGCCGAAAAATCGAGGAGGGAGGGAGCCCCGTTTCGGATCTAAAACGGGGAGGGAGGGAGGGACCTCCCTCCTTCGATTCCCGCCGGAAAATCGAAGGAGGGAGTCCCTCCACGATTTTCCGGCAAGCTTTTTTTTAAAAAAAAAAAAAAAAAAGAATGGTGTGAAAATGAGAAGAAGAAGAAAAAAAAAAAAGATGAGGGAAGAAGAACGGAAGAAAAAAAAAGTCGTCGGTGGTCGTCGGCCGCCGGCGACCTGCTGAAGAAGAAAGGAAAAAGAAAAGGTTGAAGTGAGAAGAAAAGAAGGAGAAGGTTGAAGAAGAAGAATAAGAGAGAGAAAAAGAAAAAAGAAAAAATAATAATATTTTATTACTTTAATATTTTTTTATTTAAAAAATTCAAAAAATAATTTTTTTTATTAAAATAATAGTGTCACGTCAGCAACTATTAAGATTTAACAGAAAAATTGACGGCAGAGACCAAAATGCTCCTTATCTCAAACCTCAGGGGTATTTTTGTTGAGTTTGAAAACTCAGGGACCAAACTGTCACTTAACCTAAACCTCAAGGACCAAGAGTGTATTTTTCCTATATTCTATACATTCACCAAAAACCTAAGGGTTAATGAATACTTACTACCGTTTGATGATTGGATCGACGAGACCAACTTCTTGGAAAATTACAGCAGCAAGTAGCCTTGTTCTTGGGTGAAATAATAGCTTGAATTTACCCCGAATGTGAACACCACCAAGAGAGCAACACCTTGTATTCTCTAAAGGGCTAAGAGATGAGGTTTCTTGTGGGAATGGGAGAGTAGATTGATTTCTCTGTAAAACTTTTCGTGAGAGAGAGCTTAGGAGGAGAACCACGAATGAGCGAGACTTAAAATTGTTGGGTTTTATGCCCTAAAACTCGCAGATAGTAAATGTACCTTTGACCGAACATTAATAAAAGTGATGTATTATTCATGTTTGTATTGTATCTTGTCTTATTAACCCTAGTCCAATAAACTAAACATCCAAGGCTAATAGAATGAGGCTTGAACTAGTATGTAGGGACATACGGGGATCGATGTTCAAGTTTTAGCCTAAAGGGTCTGTAGTATAGGGATAAGGTTGGGTACCTTATCCTAGTGACACTATGGATACGACCCGCTTTGTATATTGATACAAAAGTATTGATCCAACGCGTTCATGTAGTTGACATGCGAGTGGGGGTATCCTGTGCAATGAGTTTGCACAAAGACAGGACCGCAAAATAGTTAACCACTAACTGTAACACCGTTAGTTAGCTCGGTTTCTATTTCACTAGGATGACCTAGGCAACTTGGCCTTAATCCTGAGTGGATTATGGACTCCTGTCCATGAGGCATTGTCCTTTGATTTGTATGGGTGAGAGTGGCCTATTCGCCGACTCAATAAGCCTACCATTTTGGGGACAAGACCGAGTGGGGAGCTGGGAACATAGTCTTACAAGATGGAATTCACTCCTTCCCGACATTAGGGTAAGTAGAGGTGTGTTCCCTTAAGTGGTGTCTCCGAGTCTTGAACAATGGGCCCTACCCTCTTTATGGCACGAGAGGGACTTCTGTTTGATGGTTGGACCTCAAACAGGTTGTTCATTAGAGGAGCACTGGTACTTAAGGACCAAGAGGTAGCCCAGGGGTAAAATGGTAATTTGACCTAGCTGGGGTACGAACACACGTGAAGGGCTAACTTGCTGTTGACGGTCGATATCCGTGGACACAGAAATATATCTACAGTGAGAAAAGTGCTGCTGTGGTTCTATAGTGGAGTGAACCACAGTTAACGAATATTGATTAACTTGGTTAATGAGTTTAGCCAATTAATCTCATATCGTTGTTGCTTCTGATCTATAGGTCCATTAGGTCCCACCGGTAGCTCTATAAGGACGTTGAGGTAAATTTCTAAGGGTGAATTGAATATTCAAAGGAGTTTGAATATTAAGTTAAATATGAATTTGATTCGTATTAAAAACTATAGGTTATAATTAATGCACATATGATGTACATTAATTCTATAGTTAATTTGAGAGATATATAAATTAAATATATGATATTTAATAGTGATATTAATTAATTGGTGAATTAATTAATATTTTGGTTTTAATCTTTTAATTAAATTTGATTTAATTAAGTTATATTAAAACTATAGGTTAAATGGAGTTTATTTTGTATAAATAGGTTTATACAAATGACATTTAATTAAATTAATAGTTAATTTAATTAAAAGATTAATTAATATTATTTAATATTAATTAAATCTTTTCCCATCAGTTAGGTTAACTGATGGGAACGTGTCCTCCATCACATTCTCAGTCTTGCGTGAATGGGAGAGTTTTAAGGAGGAGGTTGGGAAATTTTACGGGAACTCTTTTTGATTCAGTTTGGCTCTCTCTCTGGGTTTTACGCAGAACAATCTCTCTCTCTCTCAATCCCAAGCTCTCTCTGCAATTCTCTTCCAAAGAATACAGAGAACACAATTCACCAAAAACCCTTAGAGACCACGCTCCCACAAGCTCCTAACGCACATCCTTCAAGAGAATACCGGTGCAACCCTGGTGGTGGTGTTCGTGGCATTTTACAGCGAGATCAAGAACTTCTTGCTGCTGGTTTTGGGTGAAAATCTAGGAGATTTTGCGAAACGGTTCAAGAATTTCTACAAAGGTATAGTATTCTTGGCCTTGGATCAATAGGATCCTTCTTAGATTAGATCTAGGAGTTTTTCCTTTTGATCATAGCATGCTTTATGCATTTTTTCCAGCATGTATAAATTCGTTTATGTTACTGAAAATTAGTTTGCGAATTGTAACGGTATTTTAATCTTAAGAAAAATACAGTGTGGTTTTATGATTATTTCCGCTGCATTGGGGCTTTATCCCTTCAAAAATAACTTAACCCCCTGTCTTTTAGGCGTGAAGGAGAAATTTGTGGGCTTAACGCACGACTAGCAAACTGATCATATCAATTATGCAAATTTAAGATAATTTATTATTTAATTTAATTAATAATCAAATTAATTAAATTAATAATTATATTAATGGTTAATTAAATCATAATTAATTAACCAATTCATTTAAATCACATTTAAATGAATATCCCTCACATAACCTATAGTTTTAATGTAATGAAATCTAATTTAATTAAATTAAACTAAAATAAATAATTAATTAATTCCTTAATTAATTAATTATTAAATTGAATATCACATATTCAATTATATCTCTCTCATATAACCTATAGTTTAATGTGCATTAATTTTAACCTATAGTTTTAACATGAATCCAATTCATATTTTAAACTTAATATTCGAACCTCTTCGAATATTCAATTCTCCCTTAAATTAATTTTGAATCAATATTCAAAATAAATTTATATTATAAAGTTTAATAAAATTATAAACTTTATTAGAATGTATCATCATACATTATATTATTTCCCTTAGAAATTTTACCTCAACACCCTAAATGAGCTACCAGTGGGACCTAATGGACCTAAAGATCAGAAGCTCCAACGATATGAGATTAATTAAACTCATCAACCAAGTTAATCCACTACTACAAAGAAGACTTCTAATGACGGGCAATGCCTGTCATTAAAAGGTTTTAATGTCGAGTGGTGTATGTCATCTATACGAGTGACATTAAAAGTCATCTATCATCAAATGTCTGTCATTGAAAGGGTATTTTATGACTAAATGTCCGTCATTAAATGTCCGTCATTAAAAGTCCGTCATTAAATGTCTGTCATTAAAAATCCGTCATTAAATGTTCGCCATTAAATGTTCGTCATTATAAGTCCGTCATTAAAAGTCCGTCATTAAATTCTAAGATAAATGTTTGTCATTAAATGTGTCAAATTGTATAGAAATCAAATATTTGACAAATTTCATTCCAATAAGCCAATGAACCAAATTTGTTCATACAATTTTTATTCATACAAGTTTGATATAAAAATAAAATTACAAACACTTACATTTAAAAGCCTCAAAATTACTAAACACCTATGATTAAAAGCCTACACCTACAGTTAAAAACAAAAATTCTTGTACATGCGCTTCCATTCTTGTCACCATAATCTTGCCCGTACATCAAACTTGAAGAACCTAAGAAAAACAAATTGTAATTAGGTTCGATACAACCAAAACAAGAACTCACATAACAAACATATGTCCAACAACTCGAAGAACCTAAGAAAAACAAATTTATTTAACAATAAAATACTTAACCTAGAGACATTACTAAAGTCTCTATCCTAATTCTAATCGGTTGCTCCAGAAATTTAAACAGCATAACAACATACATATGAATAACCAAAAAAAATTTAAACCTGTTAAACAAGAGAAACACACTTCTATATGAAAAAAAAATCACCCAACTACAGCTTCACAACACTTCAGGTTCACAACAAGACCCCAAATATCCTAAAACTAATCAAGTTAGGTCTTGCATCAAGCACAATCTAAATCGAAACAATCATTAAAGGACATTGCAATCAAACAAACTTTATTAGCCACAGCTTTATTAGACCTTAATCGTATCATAGCCTAAAATACACACACCCTCTAGCTTGGGAAGCAAAGAAGCTATATAAACCTAAAACACACACACCCTCTAGTTTGGGAAGCAAAGAAGCTATATAAACCTGATTGGAAAGCAAATAAGCTATATAAACCTGATTATATTAGGTGAAATAGTTTGGTCTTATAGTGATAACGTCAAATGGTGATTAAGGATAGTTAAAGAATATATAATCACCTCAATTCCAACAACTTTGTGGATACCATACATGTGGTATAATCCACATACTATTTCTTTGATCACTGTATTTAGACCAGGACACAAACCACCACAAGTTACAATACATGCATGAACTTCATCAGCTTCAAAAAACACTTGAAAAGGTGTTAAGACTCATCAAGAATATAACCTCATTGAAAAACAAGAGTTCAATTCAAAAACTTCCAGAATAGTTGATGAGAAAGTTGCAACAAGAAGAGTTGCATTTTAATTTTCCCAGTTCATTGAAAAAGAAAAGTTTCTTCAAAAATCAGAAATCAAGAACAAAGGTTTTATACAAGGTAAAATTTTGTTCATTGATCAAGCATATGTCATGTTCATGTGTGTGATGTGCATGTAAAACAGAAGAGAAGACATTTTCAGGATGAGAGGTAGAACTTACACGTCGAACAAGGTCGAGGCATTGATGACGCTGAATATCTCGACGAAGATCTGTTGGAAGGCCTTGTAAAATCGACTCTTCGTCAACTACTCGTGTTGCAAGCCACTTATATTGAACAAATCTCCTCACATGTTCTTATAAATCTTGAGGGAGTTGAAGATGTTTCATCCATTCCTCAGTCTCTCGACACTTGACCCTCCACTCCTCCAGTCTCACAATGATGGCTTGCAAATAGGTCTGCACTATAACACAAGTTTCAGAGAGAGGGATTGAAGAAAAAGTTAAATTATTTTATGATGATATTTAATTAATGTGGAGAACAATTAATTAAGAATTAATTTGTTGGCCTAATTAATTCAATTGAATATGACCTATATGTTATAATTAATTTAATTAAATTGGTTAATTAAATTAATTTGTTACATAATATATAGTTATTTGGATTATTAATTATTATATAAGATGATAATTTATGGTCCAAATCTCTTTGATGATTATCAATGGTCGAGATTCATCAGGGAAGTTATTTCCTTTTTCCCTACTTTTATCGTGTGGCAGTTTTTACAGAAGGTGGTTCTATATTTTCTCTAAAAAAAACCACAAACTCTCTCTCTCTCAAGCATTCTCTGTACATTGGTGATAGAAGGTTGATCCTCTAAAAAAGTCTCTCTCAATCCACCAACAAAGTCTATTGCTGTAAAATTCCCTCCAAGACTTTCATGATCCCACCATGATGGGCCGAAGTTGTCGAGGCTCCGGGTCAAATAAATTTATAATTCCATGAACACTAAAGCTAACTTGTAGTAGTAGTGGTCGGGGTCGATCACAAGGAACAGTTGGTTTTATTTCTAAATTTTTTTATGCTTATAAGTAGCCGAAAGGGGGAAGATTGGAGAAAATGATTAAAAATGAGGAAAATAAATTACACGAAAATAAATTGCATAAAATAAAGAGGGGCAGGTTAATCTTACCACGAGAATTACTGCAATCGGGGATGTATGAATTAACTTCATTCATTGACTATCTAGAAATAGATTTACCAATTGAAAGTTTAATCGGCTTAACTGGAAAAGCCAGTAAGTATAATATCCCTAATTTCCTAGGTCTGATTAATGCATCGAAACTAGTCCTAATCGATTATTGAGTTAATTGTGCACATTAACTAATAATAAATTGCATTAAGAATGAGGATGATTAGAGTGCTCTAAATTAACTACGAAAAGCCTAAATTAACATCAAGCACATATTTAGATTCTAGATCTTTCATGTCATTTGCCAAGTTTAGGATAAAATGACAAATCGCTACATGCTTAGACCTATTCTCTACTTAATATTAGCATATAAATTAAGAAAGTTGCGAACGGGGTTGTCAATCCCTCCAACAATCCTAATTGCAAACATGGAGCCTAAATAACATTCAATCAAATAAATCATGCATTGAACCACAGAAATCTCATGAAATTAAATTCATACTTACAATCGAGGTCCCGATTACATCAATCTGAGCTTAGACGACCATGAACAAGCCAAATCCAAGTCCAAGGCTTGATTAACCTTCCCTAACTAAGCTTAAACTACGTATTATAGAGAAAGAGGAAAGAAATTGAGAGAGAACAAGAGGAAATCGTCAGAATTCGAAACATAGAATAACCTAAAACGGAAAAAAAAACTATTTATAAACTGCGACAGCGTCGAGACGCTGTGGCCAGCATTTCAACGTTGACAATAAATTTGGTCGTGCCTCGCATCCGTAGCATGAGGTAGCGTCTCGGCGCTACCTCTCGGGAAACCAGCGTGTTTGCAGTGTTTTTGGGGTCTCGACGCTACCTCTCGGGAAACCAGCACGTTTGCGACATTTTTGGGGGTCTCGATGCTCTTGGTTGACTTTTTGGTTGACTTTCGCTTCTTTGGCCAAATTTGCCTTACTTTTAATCACCAAAATGCCCTTTTTGATACCGAGAACACCAAAATGACCTATACATCAATAAGACTCAAAATTAGTTAATTTTCACAAATAATAGCATTAAGATAAGCAAAATTTGCAGAAATAATTAGGCACCAATTTGGTGCTATCAAATTACCTCCAACTTAAATCTTGCTAGTCCTCGAGCAAGGCTAATAAACGTGAATATGGATGGCAAAGATTCAAATGTTGAAATTTATCATGATCAAATCCCTGTGCTATATATGCTAGACCTTTTGCCTAAGAGAAGCTAATGTATGCTAGCAAATTATGAGACACATCAAAACTTTTCCAAGAATATTCTCACACGTGTGTGTGTTTAGCCTCTCCTAAAGCAGCCCTTACTAGCCCGAGAATGATTTATAAGACCCTCCACCTATGTTCTCCCTACACTGGCACTAAGGTTTCGCTTAAAAGGCTAAATAATGAAACAAATTAGGTTGTTTTCTCTTTACCTAGGTGCCTGAATAAGAAATTCCTTTTTTTTTCTTTCCATTTTTTTTCTTTTTGCATTCTTTTAAGGCGGGGCACTAGCTTTCACACTACAATGTAGGGACCCATAACCCGAGTTTAACCCTTAGTTGGCCTAACTAATCACACTGCAGACAGCTCTTTTTACCCCTTATCGCTCATGACTATTGCTAGCATGCTTTTTCTTAGGAAAATAAAACAAAAAAGATGAGCAAAATTTTTTTTCTTTCTCAAGATCAAGCTCACTCACTCATTTTACCACTCATTTTCTTTTAGCAGGCATATATTCTTTTCTTTTTCCTAAGCAAGGTTCACACGCTAATTTGTGGCATCTCGTTCCTTGCGTTGATATTGCCAGTGCGTTGGCACTTATCACAACTGTCCACATATTTGTTTGCGTCATGGAACAAGGTTGGCCACCAGTAGCCACTTTGCAACACCTTAGCCGTTGTGCGTTGGCCTCCAAAGTGTCCCCCATATGGGGCTTCATGACAAGCTTCCAAAATTCTCATCGCATCCCTATGTCCAACGCATCTCCTAATCATCTGGTCAGGTCCTCTGCGATAGAGATAGGGGTCATCCCATAAATAGAATTTTAATTCATGAAAGAATTTCTTACGATGTTGCGTTGTGTATTCCTCAGGTAAGACCCCTGTGACAAGGTAGTTTGCGATGTCCGCAAACCAAGGTTCTTCATCTTTAATCATCAAAAGCTTCTTGTCAGGAAATTCTTCTGCTATAGGGATTCTTGACGCATCTACTTTTTCAGGATTCTCCAATCGTGACAAATGATCTGCGACCAAATTTTCACTTTCTTTTTTGTCTTTGATCTCTAGGTCAAATTCCTGCAGCAATAAGATCCACCTGATCAATCTAGGTTTCGCATCTTTTTTTGTGATCAGATATTTTATCGCCGCATGATCTGTGTAGACAATGACTTTGGAGCCAATTAAATAAGCACGAAATTTGTCAAAAGCATACACAACCGCCAATAATTCTTTCTCAGTTGTCGTGTAATTTGTTTGTGCTTCATTCAATGTTCTGCTGGCATAATAAATGGGATGCAGAATCTTGTCCTTTTTCTGTGCCAGCACTGCTCCAATTGCCACGTCACTAGCATCGCACATCAAGACAAAAGGCTCCTTCCAATCAGGAGTTGCAAGAATGGGTGCACTCACTAGCGCAAGCTTCAAATCCTTGAATGCCTTAACGCATTCCTCTGAAAATTCAAATTTTCTATTCGCTTCAAGTAACGCGCATAGTGGCTTTGTAATATGCGAGAAGTTCCCGATGAATCTGCGATAGAATCCTGCATGTCCCAAGAAACTTCGAATTCCCTTTACAGAGGATGGTGGTGGCAATTTTTCAATAACATCAATTTTCGCCTTGTCGACTTCAATTCCTGAGGTAGATATGCGATGACCTAGGACAATTCCTTCTTCCACCATAAAGTGGCATTTCTCCCAATTCAGCACTAGGTTAGTCTCTTCGCATCTTTTTAACACTTGTTCTAGCTGCGTTAGACAGTCTGCGAAGGACTTCCCATAAACTGAGAAATCGTCCATAAAAACTTCCATAGATTTTTCTAGTAGGTCTGAAAAGATAGCCATCATACACCTCTGGAATGTTCCAGGCGCATTACACAACCCAAAAGGCATCCTTCTGAACGCAAAGGTGCCATAAGGGCAAGTGAATGTAGTCTTTTCTTGGTCTTCTGGCGCAATGGTAATTTGATTGTATCCAGAGTACCCATCAAGGAAAAAATAATATGCTTGTCCCGCAAGTCGATCCAGCATTTGATCAATGAATGGAAAGGGGAAGTGATCCTTCTTAGTAATTGCGTTCAACTTGCGATAATCCATGCATATGCGCCATCCTGTAGTGGTGCGAGATGGAATCAACTCATTGCTTGCGTTAGCTACCACTGTCATTCCTCCTTTTTTGGGTACGCATTGCACTGGGCTCACCCATCTACTGTCTGCGATGGGATAAATTATACATGCGTCAAGCCACTTGATAATTTCTTTCCGTACGACTTCCATCATTGTCGGATTTAGCCTTCTTTGTCGCTCAATGAATTCATTGGATTCGTCGAGCAAGCGAATTTTATGCATGCAGTATGAAGGGCTGATTCCCTTAATATCCGCCAGGCTCCATCCAATGGCTTTCTTGTGCTTTGCTAGAACCTACATTAAAAGGTGTTCTTGCAGTTGATCAAGCTTTGATGAAATGATGACTAGGAGTGATTCTTCTGCTCCTAAAAACCTGTACTTCAAATGCGTTGGGAGTGGTTTAAGTTCTAGTGCAGGGAGTTGCGCTATAGAAGACAAGGTGGGGATTCTTTCTTTTAGCTTTAGAGCATGGATAATTTCTTCGTGTTGCGCTAGGATGCAATTTTCTTCCACCTGTTCTTCCTTGTTTTCTTCTTTCATGGAGCTAAACGCATTTGATTGTAGTATTTCGTGTGGGGAACATACATCTATGCGAGCTACCATATCGCATTCTTTGTTGTCGTCAGGGTATTTTAATGAAGAGAGAACATTAAAAACCACTTTCTGATCATTCATTCGCATTGTCAGTTCTCCTTTTTGCACGTCTATCAGTGTTTGTCCGGTGGCAAGGAATGGTCTTCCCAAGATAATGGGAACTTCTCTGTCAGCTTCATAATCTAGTATGATAAAATCTGCAGGAAAAATAAATTTGTCCACTTTGACCAAAACGTCTTCAATTTTTCCTTCTGGGTGGACCACAGATCTGTCCGCCAATTGTAGTGTGACAGTAGTCGGTCTTGCTTCTCTGATCCCTAGGCATTTGTAAACGGATAATGGCATTAAATTTATGCTTGCGCCTAGGTCGCATAATGCTCTGCCAACATCGATTCCTCCTATCGAACAAGGAATCGTGAAGCTTCTAGGATCTTTCAATTTGAGTGGAAGTTTGTTGGCAAGGATTGCGCTACACTCACTTGTTAGCACAACAGTCTCAAACTCTTTCCACGGTCGTTTGTTCATCAGAATGTCTTTTAAGAACTTTGCGTAGCTAGGCATCTTCTCTAATGCCTCTACAAGTGGGACATTGATATGCAGCTCTCGCAAGACACTTAAAATTTTCTTAAACTGAGCTTCATCATTTTTCTTCCTTAATCCTTGCAGAAACGGTATTGCGGGCTTATATGCGTCAGGCTCCTTTTCTGCGTGAGCCTCCTTCTCTTTGGGTTCTTCTTCTTCAGTTACTTTTTCTTCTTGCGCTTGGTTGCTGTCTCCTGTGGTTGCGTTATTGATCAAATTTTTCTGTGCTGGCGCAGGGTCATTTGCCTGCAACTACTTTCCACTTCGAAGAGTCACCGCATGGCAGTGCTCCTTTCCCTTTGGGTCTTCAGTATTGCTGGGCAACGCCCCCGTAGGTCTATTCTTTAGCTCTGACGCAAGTTGACCTACCTGTATTTCCAGACTGCGTAAGGATGCGGCTTGGCTTTGTACCACCGCATCATTCTTTGCCATATACTCCTTCTGACTCGACATAAATTCTTTCATCATGGTTTCTAACGCATTCGAGGAAGATGGTCTTTGATTTCCATTGTCTGTGTTGCGTTGAAACTGTCCCTGCGGGGTTTGTTCATTTGTTAGAATTATACAATCTGGGCGCAGGATTTACATTACCTTGTTGTGCTTGTTTATTTGCGCCACCATTCCATGAAAAGTTCGGGTGATTTCTCCATCCTGGGTTATATGTGCTTGAAAATGGGTTATTGCGCACAGCTCCTTGCGGTCCAACGTAAAAAACTGATTCTGGGTTTGAAAGACACAGGTCATGCGTGAGTCCAGGGTCGATTTCACAGGGAAGGGATATTCACAAAGTTTTTAACAATATTTACTGATCTAAACTCAAGAACGTATGATATTATTTACAAGAATAAACAAAAGATTTGGTATATTTGAAGAGTGATTGCTTGCATAAAACAACACATGCGACGAGAATGAAAGGAAAATTTATAAGGAGAATAAAATCAAGGCTGTTGCGGTTGCAACCTCATGCGTTTATAATAACCTTGTAGCGCATACTTTGATTAATTGATCCATTAATGCCTAAGTGAGAAAAAAAGTCATAAGTTTCCCTTCCGGTACTCCTTTGCATTTGGCATAAAACTATCAAAAGGTTATTTGGTTAGTTCATGCTTTAGGTGTAGTTCTCTAAAACTTACAAGGGACTGCGTTAGTCACAACGCAATCTAAGCTCATGCGTGCACTATCTTTTAGCGGTAGTTTTTTTTTATGCTACCAAGACTACATGACATGCGCTAACTTGCTCTACTTAGAAATGTCTGCATGCGTTACCTGTCATGGATTTAGCATGTTGCTACCGCATCCGGCTGGCCAAGCGGGAGTTAGTAATGAAAATAGTATCGCAACTAAATAGAAAACAATTAATATTTCATTTAACTCAAAATATGCGATTACAAAATATACTTATCACCGCATGAGGTGTTTGCGCTAAGCCTTGAAGAAGAATTTAGCTCATGCTAGCAAAACAAGATATCATGAAATAGAACATTACTAACGCAAGTTTGCTCCTAATCACAGATCTCTGTGATTTCTCTATTGATCTTCCTTCTTCTCTCTTGATCAAAAACAAAAAATGACTCAATGCTTCTTCATCTGAGTAAGGTTTCTATTTATAGGCGAGGGAAGAAGACTTCTCTAAGTAATTAGCAACTTGTGATAATCATCATTTAGGGTCAACTTGCTCATCTTTTTCAGACCTTTTTCCGCCCACTTGCGTTTAGTGGTGTCGGCGCTGTCCTTTCATTATTTTTTCTATCTCCTGATCATCTTGGATTGTGTGCCTACGCTGAGAAAAACTTGAAAACAACTGAATTAGTTTGCGTTAGCGCCCTATATTTTATAATTTCTCGCCGCATACATGAATATAGCTCACCGCATTAAATTATCACGTTTTCCTTTCTTTTTGTGCTGAAGTAACGCATCTTTGTTTCTTTTGGCCTTGTTTTAGTCTAAGTTTAAAGGACTAATAACTTGCTTTTCGCAAGTTATCAGCTGCCTCCCAAAAGCGCAAGTTTTAACGTCGATTGCTCGATGGGATTCACATGTGCTCAACCAAAATCTACTTCTTTGATCCTAAGAGGATCTTTCTTCATCTTCTTAATCAGCTCCTGTATCAACAGATTCAACTTGCACACAGAGTGCACAACATAAGAAAATTCAAGCAAATAATCATCAACCATCCCAAGCATACTCAATAAAAGCCATCTAAGCATAACAACAGTATGGTCAGCTACTGGAATCACAAAGTCTAATTCATGCAGTTCAGAACTATGAATCTTAGGAGAAACAGAGATAGTCATGGAATGTATCGAGTCTAACTCAACATCTCTAGTTTCTATCTCTCCTATCATGCATGAAAACAAGAATCAAACTCAGAATCTAAGGACAGTTCGATTTCACTGACCTCGAGAATATTTTCTTCTAACTTACCTTCCTACTGTCGCTCTGGAATTTGGCTTTCTACGTCATCGAGGGAGGTGGCAATTTGATCGCTCTCCTGCAGTAAAATTTGATTCAAATTCTACATTGCACGGAGCTGAGAACTCTTTGCCAAATTTGCAATTAACTCCCTCGCCTCGCTAGGTGTCTTACCATTTACCCCACCGCTTCCTAGGAGAATCCCTTTTCCTTCTGATGCTAAGCCTTCAGTGAAGATCTCGATGTAGGATTCCTCTTCGAGTGAGCAATGAGGTCGTGCACATAAATCGTTGAAACTATCCCAGCACTCATGCAACGCCTCCTCAGGCTCTTGGGAGAAGCCCCAAATTTCTGGGGAATTTTCTAACTCTCGTGCAGACGGGAGGTACTTATCCACCAGAAGCCGCCTCAATTGGGGCCAATTCGATACCGATCTAGAAGGTAATTGATACAGCCACTCCCTAGCCTCACCTTTCAGAGAATAAGGAAAAATCCTCAATTTGATCCGGTCTTCGATATGTCTATCGCATTTCACCAAGTCGGAATAACGCTTAAAGAAGTCCAACTCATGGAGACAAGGATTTTCTCCTGTAGAACCACTAAAGGAAGGAAGTAAGCTAAAATCAACTTTAATCTCGAAGTTACCTTCATCAGGATAAATGATGCAAGGGGGCGGATGATAATTAGGAGTTGAAAAATTGGTTGGCACTGCATGCTCGACCCTTTTGATCTCAGAGGATGGTTGGTCGAGTGTCTGCTGGATATTCATGATGCCTGGTGCGTGGTTCGCTGGATGAATATGTTAGTAAAAGATGATGGATAATGAAATGAGAATAATTCAGCCAACCTTAGTGCAAGTATACACTGTCGCACGTAGTAATAAAAACCTTAGAAGTATTCCAAGGGTATCGATCCCACGAGGACTAAATTGGAAACACAAATTTGAAGAAGAAGCTGTTCAAAGATTGCTTAGAATAGGTAACCAAAGAAATAATTGATGATTGATTTTTGGAAAATAAGCAAAACAAATGAGTAAAAAATAACAATGATAAATAAAACGAGGTATTCAATATAGATTCATCCCAAAGGAAAACAACTTTAATCATAGATTATTCTACCTAAGCCTATGCATTGGGTTAGATTTAACTTCTATTTGGTCTTGCTCCCAAGAATCGTTAGAAGGCTAAGCGAGTACCGTTATGCACATTTATGTGACTCGACTCCGACATAGATAAAGCAAGCATGTAATCTATAACCCTATAGTTGTTATAGGGTGCCTTAGGCAGCCTCACCCTATAACACCGAATACACTCTTTCGAGCCTTTTCTCCTATATCCCCTTTATGAGAACCGATATCGTTCGTCCCTTTTGAGATCAAACTCACATGGCATGCAAAGTCTAAGTGATCAATTTAAACTCGGCAAGATTCAAAAGATTCAAAATAAAGGATGACATGCATTGAATAAAACTTAAGCAAATAAACACTTTCAAGCTATTGAACCATAAGGGAATTCACTATATTGAACCCCTCAATGGAATTTAGCTAAGCATGGTGGGATAAAGTGCAAATGAACAACTTTCCATTGAAATAAAATATAAATACAAATGGATGAAAAGTGACAAGTGCTGGAAATAATGGACAGTAGCTAAATACTAAGGTTTTTTTTTCTTTTATCCAATCCTTCTAGAGTTCGTTCGACACTCTACTCTCTTTTACAAATGGGAATATGGTGAAAATCCCGACAAACACTAAGGTTTGATGTCTAACTAAGGTTAGAATTCAGTCATCTAAGAAGGACCTCGGGCATCCCTACTCATGGGCGTCTACTAGGGTTCTGTCACCACCCTCTTCTTCCCAGTGAGTTCTGTTTGGATTTGACCTCGAATCAAGGCCTTATATAGTGTGGGGAGTAGTTGAGGAGCCACGAAATAGGTGCTGGTAGGTAGCCCAGTCATTTTCGGGGTCTAAACGGTCAATTAGGTGCCCAAAAGTCTCGTTCAAAACGACCTGCGACGGACTCGGAACGACCTCTGTTTTTCCAGAAATGCAATCGCATTTGAAATTTGCCTCTGTGCATTTCTGGGTAATTTCCAGCTTTCCTCTGTTTTCTTGCACAACACCAAATTGGGTCAAATTCATATCAAATTGAGTCTTTTTAGGCACAATTAAGCATATTTTGATAAATGTGACTCTCAACTCCCTAATTTATCAGCTTTAACATATTTTGAGCTTGGGAATAGTAAAATTGGTCTAAACATACAACTTTTGACAAGGAAATGAGCTAAATATAAGGGTAAAATAGGTGTATTTTTTACCCTTATCATACCCCAAATACTTTTTCTCGCTTCTTGACTAGAAATCAAGTTTTCTCTTGTGAAGGTTTGTCACTAGATCCTGCAAGAACAAACTAAAACAGAAGAAACTAGAAAAAGGTGAAAAACACAAAAGAGAATAGAAATAAAACACCGTGTTCCCCGACAACGGCGCCAATTTTACGAGTCGGAGTTATCGAGGCTCCGAGTCAAATAAATTTATAATTCCACGAACACTAAAGCTAACTTGTAGCAGTAGTGGCCGGGGGTCGATCACAGGGAACAGTTGGTTTTATTTCTAAATTCTTTTATGCTTATAAGTAGCCAAAAGGGGTGAGATTGGAGAAAATAATTAAAAATGAGGAAAATAAATTACACGAAAATAAATTGTAGAAAATAAAGAGGGGCAGGTTAATCTTACCACGAGAATTACTGCAATCGGGGATGTTCGGGTTCAGTATGAATTAACTTCATTCATTGATTATCTAGAAATAGATTTACCAATTAAAAGTCTAACCGGCTTAACTGGAAAAGCCAGTAAGCATAATATCCTTAATTTCCTAGGTCCGACGAATGCATTGAGACTAGTCCTAATCGATTATTGAGTTAATTGTGCACATTAACTAATAATCAATCGCATTAAGAATGATGATGATTAGAGTGCTCTAAATTAACTACGAAAAGCCTAAATTAACATCAAGAACATATTTAGATTCTAGATATTTCATGTCATTTGCCAAGTTTAGGATAAAACGTCAAACCACTACATGCTTAGACCTATTTGTTACTCAATATTAGCATATAAATTAAGAAAGTTGCGAACGGGGTTGTCAATCTCTCCTAACAATCCTAATAGTAAACATGGAGTCTAAATAACATTCAATTAAATAAATCATGCAATGAACCACAAGAATCTCATGAAATCAAATTCATACTTACAACCGAGGTCCTGATTACAGCAATCCGAGCTTAGACGGCCATGAACAAGCCATATCCAAGCCCGAGGCTTGATTAACCTTTCCTAACTATGCCTAAACTAAGTATTACAGAGAAAAAGGAAAGAAATTGAGAGAGAACAAGAGAAAATCGGCAGAATTCGGAACATAGAATGACCTAAAACGGAATAAAAACACTATTTATAAACCACGGAAGCGTCGAGACGCTGACGCTAAATTTGGCCGCACCTCGCATCCGTAGCGTCGAGACGCCGTGAGGTAGCGTCTCTCTGGAAACCAGCGTGTTTACTGCGTTATTGGAGGTCTCGACGCTCTTGGTTGACTTTTTGGTTGACTTTCGCTTCTTTCGCCAAATTTGCCTTACTTTTAATCACCAAAATGCCATTCTTGATCTCGAGAACACCAAAATGACCTATCCATCAATAAGACTCAAAATTAGTCAATTATCACAAATAATAGCATTAGGATAAGCAAAATTTACAGAAATAATTAGCACCAATTTGGTGCTATCACACCATCAAGATCTCTCCCTAGAGATATAGTGGGTGTATTCTCTTTGGTGGTGTCCAGGAGATTGTCGTGATCGAGTTATTTGGAGCATAGTGCTGTGGTGTTCTTCGGTCTCCATCATCACATAAGTGCTCCTGAAATCTAAATGGTTTAGATAGTTATAATGCTTGTTTAATCTGATTTTCATAGAAATTTGTTTCTGTTTTTCCCAATGTATCGGTTTTCTAAATGACTTAAATTCATTCACGCTTGATTAAATTCGCTTCCGCTGGGATTCAATTTCTTCAACTTATTCCTGTCTCAATTTCAAAACTTTGTGTACTTCTATCAACAAACTTTACAGTATGTGCAACAGCTCTCTTTTCCCACCTTTTGAGTCTATTTAAAGTATATCGTGCATACGTTTCACCATGATCTAATCACTACAACAATTTTGGGCTTAGATGTCAATTTTGCACTGTTATTAAACCCCTATGATAACGAATCTGCGTCCGTGATTGTTCTGGGTGTCATTAAACCCCTATGATAACAGATATGTTTAATGTCGGTTTCAAACCGTCATCAAACGCCTCCATGATCATACATGTATAATGACAGATTACAACAATAACAGTTACAAGATATAAAGCGAGACTTGTTGCACAAGAATTCTTGCAAAGGCCTGGTATTGATTATGAGGCGACATATTCTCTTGTAGTGGATGCAATAACATTGAGATATTTAATTCCCCTGACTGTGTATAAAAAGCTTGACATGCATCTTATGGATGTAGTTACAGCATATTTATATGGATCTCTTGATAATGATATTTATATGAAAATCTCTGAAGGATTAAAAATACCAAAGTCATATAATTCAAATCCTAAAGAATTATATTCGATCAAATTATAGAGATCTTTATATGGATTAAAACAATCAGGACGAATATGGTATAATCGCCCGAGTGAATATTTATTGAGAGAAAGGTATCAAAACAACTCAATTTGTCCATGTGTTTTTATAAAGAAATCACAGTTAGGATTTGTTATCATTACTGTATATGTTGATGATTTGAACATAATTGGAACTCCTGAGGAGCTTCCAAAGGCAATAAAATATCTTAAGAAAGAATTTGAGATGAAAGATCTCGGGAAAACAAAGTTTTGCCTTGGCTTACAAATTAAGCATCTAGCAGATGGAATATTTATTCATCAATCAACTTATATAGAAAATATCTTAAAGAGATTTTACATGGACAAAGTACATCCATTGAACATTTCAATGGTAGTTCGTTCACTCAATGTAAAGACAGACATCTTTCGACACCGAGAAGATAATGAAGAACTTCTTGGTCCAGAAGTACCATATCTTAGTGCAATTGATGCACTTATGTATCTTGCTAATAATACACGATTCACGTTTTTTTTGCAGATGTCAAACGATGTCGGTTTGACAATTTTAGGTGACAGTCACAAACCGTCATTGAAGACCAGCTTTAATGACGGTTCAGAACCAACATTGTTTGTAAATTTTTACGAAAAAATTCTGTCAAGTTCCGAAAAACACGACACCTTTTTTAATATATGTTTAATGACGGGCATGAATCGTCATTAATGCGATCTTTAATGACAGTTGTGGACCTTTATGGTTCGTAAAATTTTTCTGAAAAAATTTCGTAAAATTCCAAAAAAACATGGCGCCTTTTTTTAATATAAGTTAATGACGGGCATGAACCGTCATGAAAGGTGGTCTTTAATGACGGCTGTGGACCGTCATGGTTTGTAAAATTTTTACCGCCTTTTTTAAATCATGTATAATGACGGTGTAGAACCATCATTGAAGGGCGATCTTTAATGACGGACAAAAACCGACATTGTACCTCAAAATTCCAAAAATTTCCGTTTTTTTCCGAAAAAGGTGGTGCTTTTCTCATAATCCGTCATCTTAGAGTCAATCTGTCATTGTTTAAAAAATACAATCTTACATCATAGCCTCAAATTGTTGTAGTGAATGCTTCACTGATTTCTTCTCAGCGCTATTCAAAATAATGGATTGTCCGATACCAACTGCACTTGACCAATGTCGTGATGGGCAACATTCTAGCTCCTTTAAACACACCATTAATACATTCAGCTAGATTTGTAGTCATCCATCCATAGCGGTACCCATTGTCATGTGATTGTGTCCACTTTTCTAGGTTCATGTGAGTGAAAAATTCAAGACAATTAGGATTATGGCTTGTGCCTTTGGTGCTGACGTCCTGCCCTATAGACCAAGTCTTTAAGTTGCTTCAATTTATACATTTTATTAAAGTTGTTGGCCACATGATGAAGACAATATCGATGGTATGCTCTAGGTTCACTCCAACCATTTTCCTCATCATTCACAGCAGCTAAGATGCCTCCATGTCTATCAGAAATTAAACATATACCATCTCCCTGTGTTAAGGCACGTTAAAACCACGACCAGCTAGAAGTACTCTCCTCTTCAACAACTGCAAAGGCAAGGGGAACTATATGTCCATTTGAGTCAACAGATGAAAGCTATCAATAATTTCCCTTTAAACTTGCCATAAAGGTGTGTACCATCAATATGAATCATTGGTCTACAGTATTTAATACCTTCTATTGTGGGCCTAAAGGACCAAAAGACTTTACCAAAAATTAGATTGTCCGGTACCTTAGTTGGAATGAAGTCCCATTCAACCCGAGTTCTTGGATTATAGTGTACAGCAGCCATCAACCATTACGAAAGTTCTTCATACGATTTTTCCCAATCACCAAATACTTTAACCAAATCTTTTCGTTTAGCTTGCCATACACACCTGTAATTAACACTATAATCATAGTTCTTTTTATAGTTTTTTGCAATAATGCTATGGAACCTCCAAGATCACTTCGAACAAGAATTTGGATTTCATAGCACATAAAATCTAAGTCCAGTTGTGAATGGTCTTGTGTGAGTTCTGGGTATAAACACGAAGGTTCCCCTTCAAGCTTCATAATTTCAAACATTCCATGAGTTTTACGCCTACAGACACGAAGCCTCCAGCACCCCCCACCCCATTGTTTGCACTTCACATACCAAATAACCTGATTTGATTCAACCACAGTAATCTGATAATGGTTTACAACACAATATTTTTTAACGGAAATTTTAGATCTTTTTTACTCTCAAATAATAATCCTTTGGTGATTACATTTGGGTTCATTTCTACACACTTTGCCCCTTCTCCCAATGTGGACCCTACTTCACATATTGAATTAGTAATCTCCCAATTTATATGTGTGAAAATATCTGAAGGTGACTCCTCATTTTGCTTTTTAGGGGGAGAATTAATATTAACATTCTCCAAATAATTCATCAACTTCTGCCTCTATATCACTATCCCCACCATATTTAGGTTCAAGTATCACTAACTCCTCACGAGGCAATGACATATTTTACAAATTTGACTATACCTGAAAAAATTAGAAAAATATTAATTAAATATTTGTTTTCTTCAACAGCATGAAAAATATGTCACATCAATCCAAAAAAGTCCAAAAATTAAATAAAACAATCCAAAAAGGCCCAAAAAGTATATATAAATCATCCAAATATTCACACAGACTACCACAAATCAATCCAAAAAAAACCCAAAAAGTGTGAATCAGATCACATAAAATAATTCAACCAATCCAACCCTGTAAAACAATCCAAAACTCAAAAAAAAAAAATGTATAAGCAATATATATAAAATCATACAAAACAATTTAAAATTTTTAAATCGTACAACGTGGCCCAAATCAATAAAATAATTCATAAACCTTCAAAGCAGTCCATAAACCATCCAAAGCAGTCTAAAATAGTCCATAAACCTAAAATAAGTAGATATACCTAAAACTTCATTAATCAATCAAAGATAAACTAAAAATTAAACCAAACATGACTAAAAATGTTCCTATACGAAAAAAGAAAAAAAAATGTAGTACCTAAAAGTCGATGGCGGCACGGCAGCGGGCGACGACAAAGGGCAAAGACGGCTGCGATTTTTTCAGAGGGAGACGCTGGTTAGAGGTGAAAAGCCGAGGGGGGTGGTTTGTGGCATGTTCACAAAAGGGAGTGGGGTAGGGTTTGTAGGACCACAAAATCGTGTACGTGGTACACGATTTACTCAACAAAATTGTGTACCATGTACACGAGTCCTATGTGGAAATCGCGTACGCGGTATGCGAGTTTGTTGGCGCCACATCATCGTGCCAACAATGCCTACTCAGCGTGCCAACAATGAAATCGCATACCGAGCACACGATTTACCCCTGGAATCCTGACCATCGCATAAGATTAAAGTAACTTGTAGCCCACGTACACGATTTAGCTACCCTACTTTTGGAATTAGTTTCAAAACTCCTCTATATATATTTTTTTTATGTACATTATTTTTTTAAAAAAAAAATCCCTATTGATTGATGTTGCAATTCTGAAGTGGTTAAAAATATGGATAGAATTCACTTCAAAATACTGTGCAAGTATACACAATCTAGCAGCAAGTGATAAGTATTTATCGTATCCACAGGGTCTTGAATTGCCTACCTCTATTGATTTAATTTGTCTTTTTAGTGATTTCAAAATGTTGGTTAAATTGATTGGGTTTTTAAAATGCTGAAACAAAAGATATACGAAGGCAGTAAATGATTACGACTAGAGAAAACGTAATGGAAACATACACAGGTTAAGACTTCTGTAATTGTTTATAAAGATGCTCCAGCAATTCTTTTGATCTGTCAATCTCATGCAGTATTATCAGCGGGATCCTCCTGGAACTCCGAATTTTTTGGAATATGTTTCAACTCCAATGAAGCTCTACCGATCAAGCACTAGGCAACTGGTTATCCCTAACTCAGTCACTGGCGTTCACCAATACACAATGATCTAGCGTGAATTATCGCCACACAACTCCTAAATCATCCCTGAAACTAGGAGAAGCTATACATATCGGCTAGCTAGGCGGGCACATAATGAAATTGAAGAACAACAATAACTCAAGATGATCATAATCAAATAGAATTTCCAGATTTTATAAATATAACAATCACATAATTCTTAACCCATGCCTCCAAAGCAATTAGTTCATAATTGAAAATATAAAATACGTTACAATCTCGATAAGCACATCCATAATACGAAATACACAAGAAATACTAATCCTTTTAGTAAATGGGGATGAAACGGCTGCTCCAAACCACCAAGAACATGGAAGAACTTCGTCTTCTTGAGTTGAATCGCAAATGGTCTTCTAGATCTCCATTCTGCCGTCAATTCGGCCTCCAGCCGATTGATTCGGTCTCCCCATCGTGTATGATTTTATCTTTGACGGTTCCTCCTTTTATAAGATGAGGTTTAACCTAATTAGGTTAAATTGGACACATGGCAGGCTTTCCAAGCTTCTTAGATCCGAAAATAATTCAGTTAACGCCACTTTATTAAAATGGATTACGAGCTGTTACGTGTCAGTTTTGATCCCAGCTTTGCTGAATCATAGATTTTGCTCCTTCAAGTCGCTCAACAATATTTTTTGCACAAAATAACTTCCAAAGCCTCCATTCTTCCAAATGGGTTAAAACATATAATATTCATCTAAAAGCAACCCTATTTAGCACAAATGACACACAAATCATTATAAAACTAAGACCTAAATAACTCTCTTTTGGAGAGTTATCAATTGACCTCTACCACTGATTGACGTGTATAAGTGATGGGCATCAATTATTGATTCACTACAATTTAGTAAACTAAAATGTAGTCTGCTCGTTTGATAACGTTCTCGTTTCTCGTTTTTTGTTTCTGGTTTCTTGTTTCCTGTTTCTTGTTTCTTGTTTTTTAAGAACTAAAAACAGAAACATGTTTGATAATTATTTCTGTTTCTTGTTTCTCTAACAAAAGAAACAGAAACATATATGTGTTTGATAACTTTTTCTCGTTTCTTGATTTTTAGTTGAAATAAAATTTGGCACATATAATATAAAAATTATATATAACATACATTAAAATTATAGTCAGAGGTTGTCGGTGGAGGCTGGTAGTCGAAGGTCGACGGTAGCGGTCGGTAGTCGGAGCTCGATGGTGGCGACCGGTAGTCGGAGGTCGAAGGTCGCCACCAATCGGCAAAGGTCGGTGACGGCCGGTTAGCAGAGGTCAGCGGCACCCGGTAGTCGGGGATCGATGGTGGCGCCTGATAGTCAATGGTCGACAATGGCGATTAGTCAGCGGAGG
The DNA here is from genome assembly GCA_017139565.1 of Luffa aegyptiaca. Lineage (NCBI taxonomy): Eukaryota > Viridiplantae > Streptophyta > Magnoliopsida > Cucurbitales > Cucurbitaceae > Luffa > Luffa aegyptiaca. The sequence goes on from CM029407.1 coordinate 24,024,151, forward strand.
TCGGCAACAGCCGATAGTCAGAGGTTGACGGTAGCAGTCGGTCGTGGCCAGTAGTCAAAGGTCGACGGAGGTCGGTGACGACCGGTAGTCGCAGGTTAAAGGGGCGGCCGGTCGACGGAAGTCGATAGTCGGAGGTCAACGGTGGCACCCTGTAGTCAGAGGTCGACAATGGCGGTCGGTCAGCAGAGGTTGACGACGACTAATAGCTAGAGGTCGACGGTGGCGACCAGTCGGTGGAGGTCGATGGCGGCCAATAGTTTGAGGTCAACGGTGGTGATCAGTTGGTGGCAGTCGGTCAACGGAGGTCGACAATGACAGGTCGTCGAAGGTCGACGATAGCAGTCGGTCGCGATTGGTAATTGGAGGTCAACGGAGGTCGGCGACAACTGGTAGTCAAAGGTCTTTTGTTCCAATCTTGACAACTTATCATGTTTTCTTTAGTTTCTTGTAGATCTTTTCTTTTATAATCTTGTTTTTACTGTGCAGTAATATTTCTGTTAAGTTGGTAGATTTCCATCTATTAATTCCTTTTATCTAGGCTGTTAAGTTAGTTATCAGTTGTTTAGTCTTTTTCCAGTCCTCCTATTTGTATATAAAGGGGGTTGCAGCCTTTTGTAAAGTATCTTTTGACATCATTAATAAAATTCCCCCATACTTGATACATCAAGTGGTATCAGAGCTCCCGATCCAAGCTCGATTTTTCAAAATCCGGATCTTTGATTTGACAACAATGGATGCGGAAGCCTCCTCACATACAACACAAAATCTCGACTGACGCTTACAGTCGGTGGAGAATTCAATGGAAGAAATGAAGAAAGGGCTTATAGATGTTCAGCATGCAATTATTGATCTTACCAGACAAATGAATCAACAATGCACCATTCAGCAAGCTCAAAGAAATCCCCCAGTTAATCAAGACAACAATCGGATCCTTCAAGAAAATCAAGAATTTCAAGTTCAACCTGTCCAGCAAGAATGTTGGAAAATACAAATCTTGGAAGGCTCCCTAGAAATCAAATGCTGGGTTTTATGATGCAAGATTCAGATTCTTCGGATGAAGGACAACCAGTAAATATAAACCTTCAACATCGAGGGGGTAGAGCTCCAAGAAGTCAGCAACATTTTGATCCAAATGTCCAAGAAAACTCGGAATTTAAAATGAAAATTGACCTTCCTAGTTTCAATGGAATGGATGTGGAAAAATTTCTCGATTGGGTCAAGAATGTTGAAAGTTTCTTTGAAAATTTCTCGATTGGGTCAAGAATGTTGAAAGTTTCTTTGAATATGCCAATACCCCGGAAGACAAGAAGGTAAAACTAGTGGCCTTCAAATTACAAAGTGGGGCTTCGGCTTGGTGGGATCAACTACAAACTAACCGAAGATACTATGGAAAACAACCTATCAAGCAATGGCCAAAGATGCTACGATTAATGAAAAAACGTTTTCTCCCACTCAACTATGAACAAATCTTGTACAACCAATACCAACAGTGCAAGCAAGGTGGACGTTCTATACTTGATTACACAGAAGAATTCCATCGTTTGGGAGCAAGAAACAACCTTCCTGAAACGGAGCAACAACAAATATCAAGATTCGTTCATGGCCTTCGTGATGACATAAAGGAAGTAGTCAATTTACATCCATTAGCCTATCTTGCAGACGCCATCACATTGGCCACAAAGATTGAGGAAAATGATGAGAGCAAACCAATGAGGACTTATCAAAGAAGGAATTCATGGACAAGGCAGGACCAAAGAAAAAACACCAATGATCATAATAAAAACTTCCAACAAGGAAGTTCATCTACTTCAACACAGCAACACAAAAAGGATGAACATCTCCCCAAGAACAATGCAAATAAAGGTTTGGAAGGTAATGGTAGTAAAAATACTTCTAATCCTTATAATCGGCCTTCTCTTGGGAAATGTTTCAGGTGTGGACTGCAAGGACATCTATCTAACGAATGCCCCCAACGACGGACACTTGCTATTCGTGAGGAAACTCAAGGTGATGATACTTTCAATTCTGAAGATTCGGATGGGTTTGAATATGCAGAACCAGACTCAGATGGGGATCAACTTTCTTGCGTTCTCAAAGAATCCTCCTAACTCCAAAGACTGAGACCAATCCACAAAGACATAAACTTTTTCGAACAAGATGCACAATCAATGGTAAGATTTGCCAGGTAATCATTGATAGTGGTAGCACAGAAAATATTGTTTCTAGGAAACTAGTTAATGTTCTTAAACTAAAAACCGAACCACACCCCAACCCCTATAAGATTAGTTGGATTCAAAAGGGCGGGGAAAAACAAGTAAATGAAATTTGCTCCATTCCTCTCTCCATAGGATGCCATTATAAAGACCAAATTGTGTGTGATGTCTTAGAAATGGACGCTTGCCATATCCTCCTAGGTCGTCCTTGGCAGTTTGATAACCAAGCCATACATAGAGGTCGGGAAAATACTTACACATTCACTTGGATGGGAAAAACTGTGGTTCTTTTACCTTTAGGAACATCGGAAGACAGCAAAAAAACCAATGAGGGATCTATTAAGAAACAATTATTTACTTTGACCAAAGGTAAAGATATTTTTCCTACACATAAAAATAGTTTGGTAGCTTTTATTGTTAAGGCAGAAACTGAAAATAATAAAACAGTGTTTTTTCCTCCTGCAATTTCTAGCCTTTTAACTGAATTTCCTAACATTTCAGCCCCACAATCTTCCCTCCCACCTTTACGAAATATTCAGCACCAAATAGACTTAGTTCCAGGAAGTTCCCTTCCCCATCTACCTCACTATAGGATGAGCCCCCAGGAATACCAAATTTTACATGATCAAATTCAAGAATTGCTTGATAAAGGACACATTCAACCTAGTCTTAGTCCATGTGCTGTCCCAGCTCTTTTAGCTCCTAAAAAGGATGGATCTTGGCCTCTTTGTGTAGATAGCCGAGCAATTAATAAAATCACAGTCAAATATCGATTTCCAATTCCTCACCTATCCGACCTTTTAGACCAACTTGGTGGTGCCTTGATATTTTCAAAAATTGATCTCAAAAGTGGGTATCATCAAATTCGTATTAAGCCGGGTGATGAATGGAAAACCGCATTTAAAACTAATGAGGGACTTTTTGAATGGTTAGTAATGCCCTTTGGTTTATCCAATGCCCTAGCACATTCATGCGCCTTATGAATCAAGTGTTACTTCCTTATTTAAATAAGTTTGTGGTTGTTTATTTTGATGATATACTTATCTACAGTAAAACAGAAGAAGAACATCTTGATCACCTTCGAAAAGTTTTTTCCATCCTTAATGATAATGAACTATGCATCAACCTTAAGAAGTGTACCTTTTTATGTACTGAAATTGATTTTCTAGGCTTTGTTATTAGTGCAAATGGAGTAGCTGTAGACCCAAGGAAGATCAAAGCTATTAAGAATTGGCTTATTCCTACTAACGTTAAGGAATTACAATGCTTCCTAGGATTAGCATCTTTTTATCGCAAATTTATTCAAAGTTTTAGTACTATTGCTGCACCTCTAACAAATTGTTTGAAGAAAGGCCAATTTGATTGGGGTGATTCCCAAAATTCAAGTTTTAATACAATTAAGAATCTCTTGGCTTCTACCCCTGTCCTTGCACTCCCTAACTTTGAAAAACCATTTGAGGTTTCTGTGGATGCTTCTGGGGTTGGTATTGGGGCTGTTTTAAGTCAAGAAGGTCACCCAATTGAGTTTTTTAGTGAAAAGTTAAGTGTTGCTCGTCAAACTTGGAGTACTTATGAACAAGAATTATATTCTTTGGTTCGATCTTTGAAACAATGGGAGCATTATTTACTTGCCAATGAATTTGTTTTACTAATAGACCACTTTTCTTTAAAGTTTCTTCAATCACAAAAATATATCAGCAGAATGCATGCTCGATGGCTCTAATTCCTACAATGTTTTGATTTTGTGATTAAGCACACCACAGGTAAAAGTAACAAGGTGGCTGATGCTTTAAGTAGGAAAGGTACTCTTCTTACACTTCTTCGTGGTGAGATTATTGCTTTTGATCATTTTACCCAATTACATGACACGGATTTTGATTTTAAGGACATTTGGAATAAATGCATATCTCATAAAGCATGTTCTGACTATCATATTTTGGATGGTTTCTTGTTTAAAGGTAATGTGGTTTGCATACCTCACACATCCCTTAGGGAATCTATTATTAGAGACATGCATTCTGGAGGTCTTGCTGGCCATTTTGGTCGTGACAAAACCATTGCTTTAATTTCTTCCAAATTTTTTTGGCCTCAACTTAAAAAGGATGTAGCCAGCTTTATTAAAAGAAGTTTCATTTGTCAAACTTCAAAGGGTACTAGTCAAAATACTGGTTTGTATATCCCTTTACCTATACCTAACTCTATTTGGGAGGATCTCTCCATGGATTTTGTTTTAGGGTTGCCCCGCACTCAACGTGGTTTTGACTCCGTTTTAGTTGTTGTGGTTAGATTTAGTAAGATGACACATTTTTTACCTTGTAAGAAAACTAATGATGCACTTAACATTGCTAATCTTTTTTTTGTGAGATTGTTAGATTACATGGAATTCCTAAAACTATTGTTTCGGATAGAGACGTTAAATTCATGAGTCACTTTTGGAGATCATTATGGAAAAAGTTTGGGACAGATTTGCTCTTTAGTACTACGAGTCACCCACAAACTGATGGTCAAACCGAGGTTACTAATCGAACACGTGGAAATTTGGTTCGTTGTCTTAGTGGAGACAAACCTAAACAATGGGATTTATCTTTGGCCCAAGCTGAGTTTGCATTCAACCATATGAAGAATCGTTCCACAGGGAAGTCACCATTTGAGGTTGTATATACTCATCTCCCTCGTCTCACTGTTGACTTAGCTAATATTCCTTCCTCTTTTGATCTTAGTGCGAAAGCCGACAACATGGTTTCAAGGATTCAAGAATTACACCAAAAGGTTAAAGACCATCTGGAAAAGGCCAACGCTTCATACAAATCTTCGGCTGATGTTCACCGCCGACCTCAAGAGTTTCACGTGGGAGATTTGGTGATGGTTCACCTTCGAAAGAGTCGTCTACCGGCTGGTCATCATACCAAATTGACCAGCAAAAAGATCGGACCTTTTCCTATTGTTCAGCGGATCGGTCCTAATGCCTATCAAGTGGCTTTACCTCCATCTTTGCGTATTAGCAATACATTCAATGTGGCGGATATCTTTAAATACCACGTTCCTGATGAGTTTTCTTTACATGCTTAACTCGAGGACGAGTTTTCTTTTGAGAGGAAGGGTTTGATGTAGGACATCTTTTGTTCCAATCTTGACAACTTATCATGTTTTCTTTAGTTTCTTGAAGATCTTTTCTTTTATAATCTTGTTTTTACTATGCAGTAATATTTCTGTTAAGTTGATAGATTTCCAGCAATTAATTCCTTTTATCTAGGCTATTAAGTTAGTTATCAGCTGTTTAGTCATTTTCCAGCCCTCCTATTTGTATATAAAGGGGGTTGCAGCCTTTTGTAAAGTATCTTTTGACATCATTAATAAAATTCCCCCATACTTGATACAGCACATAGTTATTAATTGCTTAGATTTCTTAATAAAATTGGAAATAAGAAACAAGAAACGAGAACGTTACCAAACGGACCCTTATCAAACGAGCCAGTGACTTACGTCAATTTGTGTTTTACATCAATAGTTGATTTACGTCTAGTAGTGAAAAATCACATTGATGGACTATCATTATAAATTATTGATAAAAAAATATTTAATTGATCCAAAACTAATCACTAATTTACTATCATTTTGGGTAAGTTTATTATATGTTCAACACACCCTTCTTTTCCTTTAACTCATTGTTTTCTTCAAAAAAAAAAAAAAAAAATCATTGTTTTTAGTGATGGATATAAATCACTAATAGACCTGAAATCTTTGATCCACTAAATCTTAGTAAATTAGATATAGTAGATTACTGACTTACATTAATCAATTATGTGAATAATTGATAGAGATAAATTACTGATTGACTGATCTTAGTAAATCAATAATGTATGCATCTTTATTTAAAAAATAATAATAATAATAAATAGTAATGTATGCATCTTTGCATGCTTATTTACTATTAGGTTTGTCACTAATATACCACATTAATGAAATAAACAGGGGTAATTACACAAATAGGCCAATAGTAGCCCATTTATTTCAAAAGTGTTTATTTTGTTATAACTTTACATTTTTGTCAGCTCACAACCGGATATTAAAGGAGTTTAAGAAGTCCATTTACATATTTGTTCTTACTAGTTGACAGAAAAAAATATATAATACTAAAATAAATTAATAAAATAAGAGTTACCAAATTAAATAAGGACATTTAGGGAAGAATAGAAATTGAATTAATGCATGAAATCTTACCATTGATAAATTTAGAAGATTTAGACAAATTTGAAATTAATGGGTTAAAGGAACCCATCCACCATAATTTCTGTAGTTTTATTAATGATATACATAATTAATAGAGTAAATTTTGTATATCAATCATATTTACCTTTGTTTCATATTTGTGGTTATCTGTATGCTCATTTGTTAATAGATCTATCATTGATGCTCATATCAATAATATATATGATAAAAGCAGTGTATTAACAATAAGGTGTTTGGGCCCCTTTTTTGGAAGTGGGGGTTTTGGAAAACACCCATTTTTGGAAGTTGGTGTTTGGGCTCCCATTTTTAGAAAAACCTATTTCCCAAACCTCCACTTCATAAATCACTCCCCCTTTCTCTCTCCGTTTTCCAAGATCACTCCTTTTTCTTTTTTCTTTTTTCTTTTTTTTGAAAAGCTCTCTTCTGTTTTCTCCTTCTCTCTCTCTCTACTGTTTTCTCCCCGAAAACCCACCTTATTTACTTTTTTTTTTCCATTCTTCTTCTTCTTCTCGTCGGCCGCCACCGCCACGACTCTCCACCACCACCGTTGTCGCCGCCCCTTTCTCCTCTCTCCCCCACTCACCGGTATTTTAGAAACTCTCTCTCCTCTCTCTCCCCCATCCCCGAATCCATCTCTCTATCTTCTTCTTCTTTTCTTCACCACCGCTAAATCTTCCTCCCCAAACGCCGCTGCCGCCGCCCTTTGCCATCGCCGCCCTCCACCACCACCTTTTCCTCCTCCTCCTCCCCTTCTTCTTCTTTGAAACCGAACCCACCCCCACCAAGCAACCCCTTCCTCTTCTTCATCAAAACACAAAACCCACCACACACACACTCAGATCCACCGCCGATGTCAACCCTCCCGTTGGCGTCTTCTTCTTTTTCCGGCATTTTCATTTCAGATTTGGTGTGGGGTGGTTTTTTTTTAAGATTCGGTTTTGAAGGAGTTTTCAAGGGGTGGTGGTGGCTGTCGGTGATGAAGAAGAAGCGGCGGCGCTCGACGGCGACGACAACCGGCGAGAAGATGAGAGAAAGGGAGAAAACAGTAGAGAGAAAGGGATTTTTATCGTGAAACATAAGAGAGAGGGAAGAAATTAGATTTATTTTATTATTTTTATTATTTTATTTAATTATTAAGTCTATTATTATTTTAATTTAAAAATTATTATTTTATTATTTTTAACTACCATGCCAGCACCGTTACAAAAATTAACGATCTAGGGACTCAATAGAACTATTTTTGAAACAGTAGGGACTTGATCATCGGATTATGAAACCTAGGGACCTATTGGAAACGAACCTGAAACATGAGGGACCAAAAGGGTATTTTACCCAAAAAAGAAAATTTGTATTGTGAAAATGTTAATTAGTAGAAAGTTCTCTAAATTGTTGCAATTCCGAGCTAAGCACTCCTAAACGTACTCTTGAACACGTTTGATGAAATGTTAATTAGTAGAAAGTTCTCTACAATGTTTGAATGTTACGAATCTAACTTCTTTTTTTTAAAAAAAAATTGTTCATTTTAATCAAAATTGTGACTTAAAAGGAAAATGGAAAATCATACTTAAAATTAACTCAATTTGAAAAAAATTGTATAATTTTTTTTTTTTTAAAAAAAAACAGCTAATATAAACTCAGACTTCAAAAATCAACACCCCAAACACAGACTTTCAAAACCCACAGATTTCCCAAATCACCCTATTTCCAAAACCCTCACTTCCAAAACCCAAACCCTTCCCCCAAACACCCCCTAAAAATTGTTTATCATGGTATATCGATGATATACAATAAACATGGTTTCTCATGATCAATGATATACAAATGTAAAAAGGAAATTATGTAAAAGTATCTAAATAATATTAAGCACATAATTTTTTTTTTTTTAAATCATATTTGCCGATTATCTTTCTATAGGACAAATTTACAAATGTAGCAACCAACTTTTCCACCCATTATAACTTTCCTTAAAAAATTAGACACAAAAAATTATTTTGATATTTAAAATAAAGGTTTTATTACAATTTTAGTCCCTAAACTTCAGAGTTGTATCAATTAGATCCCTGGACTATAAAACGTTTCTAATAGGTTCTTTAACTTTCAATTTTGTTTCTAATAGGTCCGTGAGCTATAAAATATGTAATAGGTCACCAAACTTTCAATTTGTTTCTAATATGTCCTTGATATATTTTTTATTTTTAAAAATTAACCAATCTACCATATATAAAATTGAATTTTATGACTATTGAGACTCTAAACTTCCAAACTTGTATGTAGTAGGCTTGTGAATTTAAAAAAATGTTGAATAGGTCAATCACTTATTAGACACAATATTAAAAATTGAGGGACCTATTGGACACAAAAGTGAAAGTTTAAGAACATATTAGATATTTTTTAAAATTTAGGGATCTATTAGAAACAAAATTGAAAATTTGATGACTTATTTGAAACTTTAAAAAATTCAAGGACTAAGTTCAGGGACTAAACAGGTAATTTAACCTAAAATAAATATTAAATTTATGCCATATATCACATTCAAATTCAACTATAGGAAAAAAAAGTCGACGGCACGTGATGACCGCCACCATCCCACTTCCACTCCCACATCAACGTCGTTCATGGGTCTCCTTTCTTAATAAATTAATTAACATTTACTTTCAAATTAATAAAGAAAAAAAAAAAAAAAGGTCTCCTTTCTACGCGCACGTGATGACGATGAGCTCAGCCACCAACCATTTGACTCTTGCCACCGTCGTCCAGCTTTGACAATGGAGCTTCACCGTTACATCATTTCATCCCATTTTTCTCTCAGTTCCTTTACCCATTTCTCCCTTATCTCTCTCTCTCTCTCTCTCACCATTTTCTGTTATCCTTTCACCCAAAATCCCAAACCCTTGATCCCAATTTCCGCAGATGGGTGTTCCTAACTTCTTCTTAATCCTTCTTCCCGTCTCTTTCTTCTTCCAATTCCATCTCTCCCATTCTCAGAACCCCACAATTTGCCATTCCGATGATTCCAAGGTCTTGCAGGACTTCCACAGCGCTTTTCCTTCCCAAATCTACGGATGGCACACCAACTGTTCGACGAATTGCTGCACTTGTATTGGCCTCACTTGTGACTCTTCTGGGCGCCTTGTGAAGATGGAGCTTGGTGGGAGAAAGCTAAAGGGTCAATTACCAAACTCTATTGCTAGATTGGAGCACCTCAGAGTTCTCAATCTGTCCTCTAATTCCCTCACTGGCTTGGTTCCCTTGGCTCTGTTTCATCTCCCATACTTGGAAGTTCTTGATCTCAGCTCCAATGAGTTCCTTGGGAGCATCTCACCAGGTTTCATTAATTTGCCATCTATTCTGGTTCTTAATGTTTCTCGTAATTCCTTTGATGGTGGTCTTCCACTTGGGGTTTGTGTTAACTCCTCTAGAATTGAGATTCTGAATCTGGGTTTCAATAATTTCTCTGGTGTGTTTCCTGTTGAGCTTGCTGAATGTGTTTCCCTGAAGAGACTGTTTGTGGAATCGAATTTTATCAGTGGTGGGATACCTGATGAGGCTTCTGGATTAAGGAGATTGACCCATTTTAATGTTCAGAACAACAAGCTTTCTGGTTCTTTGAATGGTGTTGTTGGGAATCTCACGAGCCTTGTTCGGTTGGATTTGTCATCTAATGGGTTTTCTGGGGAAATTCCTGATGTTTTTTACAATTCTAGGAATTTGAGTCACTTTGTTGCAGAGTCTAACAGGTTTAGTGGGAAAATTCCCAATTCCCTGTCAAACTCTGCTTCTCTCACTGTCCTCAATTTGAGGAACAATTCAATAGAGGGAACTCTTGATCTTAATTGTTCAGCAATGAAAAGCCTGGTTACACTTGATTTAGGCACTAATAGGTTTCATGGCTCTATACCAAGTAATCTTCCCTCTTGTACCCAACTGAGAAGTATAAACCTTGCTAGGAACAACCTTGGTGGTCAGATCCCTGAAAGCTTTAGGAATTTTCAGAGCCTCTCGTATTTATCACTTACGAATACGAGCATTGTTAATGTTTCGTCTGCCCTTAATATCTTGCAACATTGCCAGAATTTGAGTACTGTGGTTCTTACCTTTAATTTCCGTGATGAAGTGTTGGAAGATGATCCTAACTTGCATTTCAAGAGCCTCCAAGTTTTGATAATTGCTAATTGTGGATTGAAGGGAATCATACCCCAGTGGTTGAGAGGTTCTACGGAGTTGCAGTTGTTGGATTTGTCTTGGAATCATCTCAGAGGAACTATTCCACCCTGGTTTGGCGAGTTTCCGTCCTTGTTTTACTTGGATTTATCTAATAATTCGTTCACTGGAGATATCCCGAAAGAGATGACTGTAATGAGGAGTTTCATTGACAGAAACTTCTTGCCTGACGAACCTTCCTCCCCAGATTTTTCCCTTTTCGTGAAAAGAAATGGAACTGGATTGCAGTACAATCAAGTATGGAGATTTCCACCCACTTTGAACCTCAGTCTCAACAATCTCAGTGGGCCAATCTGGCCAGAGTTTGGAAATCTTAAGGAGATTCTAGTTCTTGATCTGAAATTCAACAGTTTGTCAGGATCGATTCCGAGCAGCCTCTCTGGGATGGTTAACTTAGAGAATCTGGATCTTTCTCACAACAATCTTTCAGGAATAATTCCACCTTCACTGCAAAATCTCAATTTTTTGTCTAAGTTCAGTGTTGCATACAATCAACTACATGGGGAAATTCCTGAAGGAGGTCAGTTTCATAGCTTTGATAACTCTAGCTTTGAAGGAAATCATTTTTGCTTGCGAGACGATATCTGTACATCAATAGATCCTCTTGTACCATCCAAGAAATCAAGAATGGTTATAGGGACTATTATAGGTATGGTTTTTGGTATTGTATTTGGAATCACGTTTCTTGTAACTCTCATCGTTGTGTTTATTCTTCGGGCACCTCGGGGAAGAGTTGGAGATCCTGAAAACGAAGTGTCTAACACTGACGATAATGACTTGGAGGAAGCCAAGGCAGGATTGGTAGTTTTGTTCCAAAACAATAACAATGGAAGTCTCTCCCTGAATGACATTTTGAAATCGACGAATGACTTTGATCAAGAAAATATCATCGGATGTGGGGGTTTCGGTTTAGTTTACAAAGCCACCCTTCCAGACGGTAGAAAGGTTGCTATAAAACGGTTGTCTGGTGATTGTGGTCAAATGGACCGAGAATTTCGAGCAGAAATCGAAACGCTTTCAGGTGCTCAGCATCCAAATCTTGTTCTTCTTCAGGGGTATTGTATGTATAAAAATGACAGGCTTTTGATATACTCTTACATGGAGAATGGTAGCTTAGATTACTGGTTACATGAAAAACCCGATGGCCCGTCCTGCCTGGACTGGGATACCAGACTGCAGATTGCTCGGGGGGCTGCGGGGGGCCTGGCTTATTTGCATCAATCCTGTGAACCCCATATCCTCCATCGAGATATAAAGTCGAGTAACATTCTTTTAGACAAAAACTTTAAAGCTCACTTAGCCGATTTTGGTCTTGCCAGGCTCATTCTTCCCTATGATTCCCATGTAACGACCGATCTTGTTGGTACATTGGGCTACATTCCACCCGAGTACGGACAATCCTCAGTGGCAACTTACAAAGGGGATGTGTACAGTTTTGGAGTTGTTCTATTAGAGCTTTTGACTGGTAAAAGGCCAATCGATATGTGCAGACCGAAAGGACTTCGAGACCTGATCTCTTGGGTGTTCCAAATGAGGAAAGACAGAAAAGTTAGTGAGGTGTTCGATCCATTAATATACGACAAGCAGCACGAGATAGCGATGACTGAAGTTCTTGATATAGCATGCCTTTGCTTATGTAAGGTACCTAAAGAGAGGCCTTCAACTCAACAGTTAGTTGCTTGGCTAGATAAAGTATGTTAAATCTCCCAAGCTTTTGAAGCTTCTCAACTCGAACATTGTACATTTTAGTATATTGCATACACTCCACAGTAATTCTTTTGTGTACATAGCACATTCAGCAGTCTCAATTGAAGAATTGAAGCTTCATTTTGAGATTAAATAGTCATATTTTGAAAGTTGTAAACTAAAAGTAGATTAGTTATTGACTGACTCTTAAAAGTCTCACTTTGACTAATAAAGCAATGTTGATTTTCCTTCATGTTGAACAATTATGTTGGGTGTATATAGGCTAGATTTTTAAAAATGGTCTCTAAAACTTTAGATAACTTTTCGGTTTCGATCTTTAAAGATTTTAAAATTCTCAATGATACCCATTCGCAATTAGGCCCCTTCGATTAAAAAAATAAAATAAAATTGACGTGCTATTAAATTATTGTTCTATTAACCTGATCGAATTTTGTTGATGGTTAGGTTGGATTTCATGTATCAAGAATGGTAACATTTGGTTAATAAAATTTAACAACTTTTTCTTCTTTACAAAATGGTGAATTGAGAACCTCTAATATATTATGGGCAAGCTTGCAAATTTTAAATGATAAAATCAAGAATTATCCAAAAGGTTAGAGATCATTTTGTATTTCAAGCGGATAAAATTTTCCGCTCTAAATTTTATATTTTTCTATGTTAGGGGTTGTTCTTGACCAGCAAAGTCAAGAAGCTATAAGTCATTGTCTAGTTTTTCAATTCTAAGATTTGATAGAGATAGCGAAATGCTTTGACATTTGATTATAAATAAAAATCGTAAATTAAAAAAGAAAAAAAAAAACAAAAAAACAAAAAAGGAAGAAATGCTAAAAGAGGGTCAAATATGGAATAATAACTCCAAAACCACATTTGTCAACTTTGTGGAAAGTATGACCACAAATTTATTAAAGTCGTCTTTGTGGAATACAGTATATGGTCACGCAAATTATAAAATGTGGTCAAATCAATCAGTGTTTGTATTGAATAATCGAAAATTGTCAATAATATTCTAAGGGGACAATTACTTTGAGATTTTAGCAAGGAGAAAAATTTCGATCGACATGTTGACAATTCAATTGACATGTTGCTTTGTCGCCTTTGGTATGTCGGATGGAGAAAAAAGATTGTTTTTTCCTCTTTTGAACTAAAAATATGCACCTCGACATTTTCATTGACATTCACATTCTTACCATTGATTACAATGTCTTGACATGGCATATTTCAAATTCTTAAATATTATTTGACCTATTAAACATAAAGTTGAATTTTGTTCAACCATAAATTTTCAATTTCGTGTTCATTAAAACCATCAATTAAAAAAAATGCTGAATAAATCGAATATTTATTAGATACAAAATTGAAAGTTAAAAAAAAAATCTTAATGAATAAAAAAATTTATTAAATACAAAAGTCGAAAGTTTAATGACTTATTAAAAATTTGACAAAGAAGTACAAGTACGGTTCCTGAAAGTGACTTGTTCAAACAAATACCATATTTGATATAATTTTATAAATTTGAAATCTAAAAAGTTATAAAATTTTAAAAAGTTAATTAGAATTTGCAAAATAAAAAATATATATATTATCAAATTTTGAAAGGGTTGATCTAAATAGACACACACCATTTAGGGATCAAACATGTAGTTTAACCTTAATTTTGATATGTTTTTGTAAATTATTGATAAAAAAAAAATTGAAACTTTACCAAAAAAAAAAAAATGGAGAAATTATGAGAGGCTTTAACAATATGATCAGTAAATTTTCTCATTTTGACGTTTGTATCTATTGTTTATTAAGAAGCATATATGTTTTAAACATTTATTTTTTTTAATAGATTTTAAACATGTATTTAAGTTTATTTAATGATACACCCAAAAAATTCAACCTAATCAATGGGACATTACTAAACTTCACCCTAATGTCTCTTAATACCTCAAAAATTTCAACAGCATAACAACATAATTATAGCAAACAAAAAATTTTAGACACCTGAAAAGCAAAAATACACACTTCTAAAATTAGAACATATAGTAATACAATTTGAGATAAGAATGTATAATCTCTTGGTGTATTTTCCATTGAGGTTCATAGACTTTTTACACAAGAATTTACAAGATTCCTAAAATCAAGGCTACAATCATTTACAATCTAAAGCAATAATGAGGGCAAGAATAATGGTAATATTAAAGGCAATGATTTGTCTAATATGCCCCCCTCAAACTGAAGTCTGGATGGTAGTCAGAAGTTTATCTCTGAATAATGAAAAAATTTGAGATGATAACGCCTTTGTGAGCAAGCCAGCAAGTTGATCCTTCGAGGAGATGAATCAAACAAAGATATCTTTACGAACAACCTTCTCGCGAATAAAGTGATAATCAATTTCAATATGCTTTGTACGAGCATGAAAGACAGGTTTGTTAGCAAGAGATATTGCTGAGATGTTGTCACACCATAAAGTAGGAGGAACTGTCAAGGAGATATAGAGATCAAGCAGAAGCTTACGTATCCAATAAAGATCTGTAGTGGTGGTAGCGCGAGATCTGTATTCAGCTTCTGTTGAAGAACGTGGGATAGTAGATTGTTTCTTGGCTGACCATGAGATAGGATTAGAGCCAAGAAACATAATAAAACCAGATGTTGATCGTCGATCAGAAGTATCTCCAGCCCAATCAGAATCACAGAAGGCATTAAGAGACAAGGATCCTTGTCGAAACATAATGCCCATATGTTTGGATCCACAAAGATACCGTAAGATACGTTTGACAGCAGCAAAATGAATAGCAGTAGGGCGATGCATGAACTGACTTACTCGATTTACTGCATAGGCGATGTCTGGTCTAGTGAATGTGAGATATTGCAAGGAACCAACAAGTTGCCGATAGAGTGTTGTATCACCAAATAAAGGTGTAGAGTCGTTCAAATCAATGGAAGTCGACATCGGAGTGAGACAAGATTTAGCAGATGACATTCCTGATGTTTGAAGAAGATCATTGGTGTAGCCGATACTAGTCATTAATTAGAATGAGATAATGATCTTTATTAATGAAGTTCCAGCCTTTAAATAGGCAAAGGAACTAACTAAAAGTGGTTACAAGGCACATGCTACTCACATGGCATACTAAAGAGATAACTAGCTAATATGTATATAATCGGCTACATCAATTTCCTCGCCCAACAAAAATAACTCGACCTCGAGTTAGGTAATAAACGGGCAAAAAGATGCAACATTTCTTCCCAAGAAACAAACTTCTGTCTTTTAGAACTTCCAATTCTTCCATCTAGCCTATACCAATCTTTACCCTTCTTCCAAAGTTTCCCTCTCTTTTCAATGCTTGGGTTATATCAACTTTGGTGTTCTTAATCATGTGGGCCTCATCACATACAAGAATATCGTGCAAGATATGGTAACTTTCTTTAGCCATGTAACGGTCCTTGACATGTCTACCAAGTGAAGAATTTCCGAAAGTACTATAGCCAATTAAAAAGACACCACCCGTAGCTCTCCACTTAGCAAGCAACTTACGTCGTCCAACATGAAAACATGAAGGGGCTGTAATTCTGAAGGCTTCCACTTGAAGAATTCTTGCTGCCAATTATGTAATGGATTGATGTGGAAGTCTTGATACATTATTTGATACTTTCTTGGAGCTAAATGTGTTTCTTGAACTATTCTTTGCTCCATTGTTTGTCTTTCTTGCTATTGTCCCATCCTTTCTTCCAATTCCCGAGATGTTTTATCTTGTTCGTCATAAGTTCTCTCTATGGTAGCTTACCTCATTAGGTTACAGCTTGGTTCCCCCTTGTTTCCCATCTTTCCAAGGTCCTTGTTTCTAGAGGAATCCGTCCCGTCTTTTTGTCTTCTATACAAGGGATTATTGTTGAATTCTTGGAGCATTGGTCGGTGTTCTTGATGGATTCTTGGAGGAAAATCTACTTCTTGGACCATTCTTGGAGGCAAATCTATTTCTTGGACCATGGTTTATTCCATTCCAAGCTTTTCTTGCCACTGTCTTGTTTTGAAATCAGCTCCTACCTTTTCTTGTTTTGAATTCAGCTCCTTTGTTCCATTCTTGGTTTGCATCATCGGGTTTGTTGATTGGTGATCCGGTTTAATTCCCAACTTCTCGCAGATTATTTCTAAGGTTTTCTTGATCTCACGCACGTCGTTTTCAACTGACAGCAAACGTGCAGTTGATTCTTGTGGTGAGAGGACGGTGGTTGACTCCGCCTCTTTCCCAACCAAAGATGAATCTCCTCCTACGTTGGTCGAGACTCTCTTGGTTAGTGGAAGCGCCCCAAAAATCGTGCGCTCTGATACCAAATATGGTGTAGCCGATACTAGTCATTAATTAGAATGAGAGAATGATCTTTATTAATGAAGTTCCAGCCTTTAAATAGGCAAAGGAACTAACTAAAAGTGGTTACAAGGCACATGCTACTCACATGGCATACTAAAGAGATAACTAGCTAATATGCATATAATCGGCTACATCAATCATGTAGATACTTAGCCTGATTAACAAAAATTCCCTCTGAAGAGTAGTGGACTTCCAGACCAAGGAAGTATTTCAAAGCCCCAAGATCTGAAATCTGAAATTCAGAGGCTAACTGCTTTTTTAATATAGATATATATGAAGAGTCAGGTCCAATAATGATAATATCATCCACATAAAGTAACAGATAAGTTAAAGAAGAACCAATAGAACGAATAAATAATGATGAGTCAACAGCAGAAGCAACAAAAACCAAAGTTAGTAAGTAGGATGTAAAGTGATCAAACCAAGCCCGAGGAGCTTGTTTAAGGCCATAAAGACTCTTATGAAGCAAACAAACATGATTAGGGCAAGATTGGTCCAAAAAACTTGGTGGTTGTAACATATAAACTTCCTCCTTCAAGTGTCCATGAAGGAAGACATTTTTTACATCCAATTGAGTGAGAGACCACGTATACTGAGCAGCAAGAGCAAGTATAACACGAATGGTTGGCTTTTTGACTACCAGACTAAATGTTTCTT
Organism: Luffa aegyptiaca; assembly: GCA_017139565.1. NCBI lineage: Eukaryota > Viridiplantae > Streptophyta > Magnoliopsida > Cucurbitales > Cucurbitaceae > Luffa > Luffa aegyptiaca. The sequence goes on from CM029407.1 coordinate 24,041,534, forward strand.
CAAAATCAAAACCTTCCACTTGATGATAACCCTTTGCAACTAACCTGGCTTTATATCGAGCAATTGAACCATTTATGTGATACTTTGTTCGAAAAACCCATTTGCAACCAGGTAGTAAAGTCCACGTACCTTGTTCTTGAAGGGCATTAAACTCTTCACACATAGCAGATCTCCATTCTGGAAATTTAGAAGCCTCAGTATATGAAGACGGATCTGGCGGAATAGAAGATACTGCAGTTGAGACAAAGGCTTTGGGCTTAAAAATTCTTGATTTACCTCGTGTTTGCATCGGATGAACATTAATTGTTATGCGAGAAATATCAGCTGAACCATCATGGTTGTTTCTAACACTGTCAGTAGCTGATGACAGATCTGCACTATTGACCAAGGTAGAAGAGTGCAAATTCTCTCAAGAAGGGTTAATGCATATTTCATTGTTGTGTAACACAGATGAATTTGACCATAATGTAGAGTCAACATCAACAGTGGGTGATGGAAAGGTAGAGGGTGGAGGCATATGGTTAGATGAAGATGATAAATTTAAAAGGGTAAGTAATGGAGTTGGGAAGATATTAGTAGGTGGGGATGGTTGAGGGGAAGGGTTTGGAGAAAGTGGTTTGGCAAAAGGAAAATTGGTTATGAAAAATGACATGGCTAGACACAATAGATTTTCTAGTGAGGGGATTATAACATATATATCCTTTAAAATCAAGTGTATAACCAAGAAAAATATGTTGAGTTGTGTTTTGTTCAACTTTGTGTTTTGTGTAAGGCTTAAGTAAAGGATAACATGCACAACCAAAAACTTTTAAATGATGCAAATCAGGAGTGTAACCAAAAAGCTTTTCAAACCGAGATAACATATTTAGAGAAGGAGATGGCATTTGATTTATGAGAAAAACTGCAGTAGAAAAGGCATAGGGCCAAAACTCTAGGGGGACAGAAGAGTGAAAGAACAAAGACTTTGCAGTTTCTACTATATGACGATGTTTGCGTTCAACTACACCATTTTGTTTAGGAGTATATGGACAAGATTTTTGATGTAAAATACCTTTGGAGTCAAAAAATGAACGAAGAGATGTATTACAAAATTCACCGCCACCATCAAATCGAAAAATTTTTAGTTTGCGGGAGAGAAGATTTTCAACAAAAGGAACAAACTTAACAATAACAATATTTACATCAGATTTATAAGAAAGAGGAAAAGGCCAAGTGAATTTACTAAAGTCATCAATGAAACTGACATAGTAGCGATATCCATTAATAGAAATTATAGGAGAAGGTCCCCATACATTGTTATGAATAAGAGCTAAAGGTACTACAGAAGTAGATGAAGACATGAGAAAAGAAAGTTTAGTCATTTTAGCTTGTAAACAACTAATACATTCGCAAGTAGAAATTGAAGAAGATAAAGAAAGATCCAGACGAGATAAACTAGAACGTAAAAGTTTTGGTGCACGATGTCCTAACCGATGATGCCAAAGGGAACACTCTTGTTTTGCATGAAAATTGTAATTTTTGGTGTGCAGACTTGAAGAAAACAAAATGGACGAGCTTGGAATGGGATACAGACCATTGATGCTTTTGCCAGTGTATAAAGTTTTGCCAAAAACTTTATCCTGAATGAGGAACTAGACAGTGTCGAAGACAAAAATACAATTATTATCAAGGCAAAACTTATGAACAGATAAGAGATTTGAAGCAAGAGTAGGTGCATGAAGAACTTTAGATAGATTAAAGGTATGGGAGGGGGTAGAGATAATACCACTGCCTGTGTGCTCTATGTTTAAAGTGAAAGGATTTGGAATTCCCCAATTCCGTTACAGCGGAAGCGTAATTGGGACCGATTCGTAGTTAATTTTGTTTATCCAAAAATACTATTGCATTGGTTAAAACATAGAACAAATTCTATAGAAACTTAAGGCTAAGCATACAAAATTTAGATCTAAATCTATAATAAAGAAAAGAGAAGCAAGTTGACGACTCTGAATACTTCAAGAATGATTCTTGATTGCTCTGCACCAACGAAGAACACCACCATTTGATCTTCCCCGCTATAACTCTGAGATTAGGAACGTAGTTGTGGGACTACCTAATCTTGAATGGGAAAAACTCTGGAGAGAAAATTCTCCCTAGAGTTCTTGAGTTGAGAGAATATGAGAGGGCCTTATGGTGGCCATATGTTGTATCACATAAACCCTAGGGTTAGTGTTCTATTTATAGGATAAATGCCATGAATAAAATATTCATTTAAAATCAATTATTTCCATAATTGATTTAATCTTTTCCATAATTAATCAATTCCATAACCAATCAATTTCATAATTGATTAATCTTTTCCATAAATGATTGATCACTTCCATAAGTGATTAAATCATTTCCATAAATGATTAATTACTTCCATAAGTAATTAATCATTTTCATAATTGATTAATTTCCAATTAATTAATTCTTTAAATTAATTAATCACCATTTAAATATCATATATTTAATTTCAGACCTTCTATTAGTTAATTAATTAATTACCCAATTAAATATCATATATTTAATTTCAGGCCTTCAATTAATTAATTCTATAATATGAATCAAATTCATATTAAAATTGGAACTCCTTCCAATTCTCTTATATCCTATAAATTTAATATGAATCAAATTCATATTGATATTTGAACTTCTTCAAATATTTATTTCTCTCATAATAATAAAGTTTAATTTCCAATTAGACTTTATATTTTAATGTATCATTATACATTATATTAATTTGTATCTCATACAATTAACTTAATTCCCAATATGAATTTGAACTATTCAAATTCTCTCAAGATATAATTGTTCCTAATTACTCTTTACGAGCTAGCAGGGGGACCTAATGGACCTACAGATCAGAAGCTCCAATGATATGAGGTTAACCGATTAAACTCATTAATCAGGTTAACCAATATTCATTAACTGTGGGTCATTCCACTAAAGAGCCACAGCTGAACTCTTCTCACTGTAGAACATTTCTGTGTCCACGGATATAGACCTATACCGGTAAGTCAATCCTTCACAAGTGTTCGTAACTACAGTTGGGTCAAATTACCGTTTTACCCCTGTGTTACATCTGTCTCCTTAAGTACCAGCGCTCCTCTAATGAATAAGCTGTTTATGGTCCAACCATTAAACAGAAAGTTCCTTTCGGGCCAGTGAGAGGACGGGATCCCTTTGTTCAAGTCCCGGAGTCACCACTTAAGGGAACACTCATCTACTTCTCCTAGAAGTGGGAAGGAGTGAATTCCTTCTTGTGTTGTCATGTCCCCAGCCTCCCACTCGGTCTTGTCCCCAAAAAGGAAGGCATATTGAGTCGGCGTATTGGCCACTCTCACCCATGCTAATCAAAGGACAATCCCTCATGAGAAGGAGTTCATGACACACTCAGGATTAAGACTGAGTTACCTAGGTCATCGTATTGAAACAGTAAACTAACTAGTTAACGGTGTTACATCTAGTGGTTTACTATTTCGTGGTCCGGTCTTATGCAAACTCATTGCATAGGATACCCCCGCTCGCATGTCTCCTACATGGACGCCTTGGATTAATACGTCTGTATCGAATACAAAGCGGGTCGTATCACATAGTGTTACCAGGATAAGGTACCCAACATTATCCTTGTACTATAGACCTTTTAGGTTGTTACTTGAACACCAATCCCCGTATGTCCCCACATACTAGTTCAAGTCACATGTAAACAACCTTGGATCTTAGTTTATTGGATTTGGGTCAAATTGTGCAATATTTAACAATAACACTTTATTGTAGAAACTCAATAACACTTTATTGAAACAAGTATACAATTTGTTTACATTCACTATCTACGAGTTTTAGGGCATAAAACCCAACATAAAGGTTGTCCATTACCCACTGTGACAGACTCTTTGCCATTGTAAGTATTGGAGAGATTGAGATTGGTCAGATCATTGGTCATATGAACGTTACATCCACTATCAAATAACAAAAAATTATTAAAGGATTCATAACCAAAAAATTTGAGAGTTTCTAAATACCATATAGTAATACAATTTTAGATAAGAATGTATAATCTCTTGATGTATTTTCCATTGAGGTTCATAGACTTTATACACAAGAATTTACAAGATTGCTAAAATCAAGGCTACAATCATTTACAATCTAAAGCAATAATGAGGGCAAGAATAATGGCAATATTAAAGGCAATGATTTGTTTAATAGAACACAACCTTTACTTAACAACAATCCAACATACTCAATACTATAAGAACTAATTCCAAAACTCAAGTAGAAATAATACAAGTCAGATCTCGTAACAAGTACTAATTAAAAAAAACTAACACATCAGAGATAAAAGAAACTAAAGCTCAAGTTTATTATAACTGCCTTTAACAAAATCCTATAAGAAGTTAAACACAAAGATAAATAAAAGCAGCTAACTATCTAATAGTCTTTTCCTTCAAATCTCATCTTCATCACCAAGTCCGAATATGATCTCATCACCTGCAAAACCTAGTGGTGAGTCAATACAAACCATGGTACTGAGTAAGTGACTCACACCTGCAGAGTCGTCAATCACATACACATACAAGGCAGATATCATGCTTTCCACATTCAACCACACAAGCTTAGTATACATGAAAAACAATTAACACACATAACATACATCAACTTATACATCAAACCACATGCTCATGTGACATGCACTCACAATCACTAGCTTAAGCTCTTACAATGTAACGCCCCACGTTTCGAAATTATGCCATTTTGGATTAATTAGGTTTAAATTATAATTTAGGAAAATTAGAATTTAAGTTTAGCTTTTAGTTGACATAATTTAAACCTGATTCCTTTAATTGAAAATTAAAATTTAAGTTTTCCCAAAATTAGAATTTAAACTTGATTAATCCAAAATGATATAATTTCGAAACCCGGGGCGTTACATACAAGCTCTATTCGACTCCTCTAAGTCCTCTCAACTCCTCTGAGTTCATACAACACTCATATTTAGCCCTCACAAAGCTCTCCAAGATTGACCCTTCAAGTCACATTGACCCTTGACCATTTGTACCCAGGGCCTTAGGCTTCTCTACAGAGCTCAGTGTTCGACCCTTGACCATTTGTACCCAAGGTCTTGAACTGTTCCATCGACCCTTAACCAGTTGTACCCAAGGCCTCGATAACTTAGCAACATATTGGCCCTTCCCCAGGCATCCCAATACTTGCTGTTCTATGCTCATCACATCGACCCTTGACCATTTGTACCCAAGGCCTCGATGACTTAGCAACATATTGACCCTTCCCTTGGCGTCCCAATAATTGCTTTCCTAGTCTCATCACACCATCCTAGACCATCCCAAGGCCTTCATGCTTCCTTTAATTCTTTGGTGACATACCACCCCTCGATCATTTTTTCCTAAGGCGCATTGGTGTGCACCATACTTTCCTTTATCACACACAAGGTCCTCTAACCTCATAGTCTCGCTATCACACACAAGGTCCTCTAACCCATCTTTCACTAAACAGACTCACAACTCATCATGCACAACCAAAACATGCTTTTCTAGCTGATGTCATGCTTTTAGCCAAGCAACAACCAAAAGTATAGCACACGTTCACAGTATTAAAATCATGCTTTACAACCAACCACAACAAAATAACACATGTTTATCACCTTCAATATCGCATCATAACAACTCAACCTACTCAACACAACAGTTCAAAATATCATATCAACATAACAGTTCAACATGCTCAAAACTCGTCATTATCATAACAACATATACATATATCCAACATATATTGAAACTAAATAAATAACACACAACATACTAGGTAGAAAATCCACTTACTAATTCTTTTTAAAACGCTCCTGAATTAGTCTAACGAGCTCCTTGAAACGAGAAAGATAAAGCTTTAAGGCTAAACTGAAGTCCAAAATCTTAGTTGAAGTTGGAAAGGTATTTAAAAGGTAAGATCTTACTAAAGGCAACTTTAGAAGCTATCTCGAACTCCCTAAATTAGCTTGAAACTTCAACAAAGAGTTTCTAATTGCTAAAGCCTAATTTATCACACTTAGAAAGAGTTTAAAGGAGTCTAGAATGCACTATTACCTATAGAAAGCCACCAAATAGCTCGATCCTTTACTAGACATGTTCGAAGGTATTTGTAAGTACAAACAAAACACATGTTTAAGGATTAGAAATCAATCTAGACTGCTTTAAATTAATCTAAAATGGCTTAAAAACGCACAAATTTGGGAAAAGACCCAAATGATCTAGAATTCACTCAATTTTATAAAACGAGGTGTTACACTAAAAGACAATCAAATGATGGCAAACACTTTTTTTCCTTCCAAAAACTAATGCTGGAAAAGTTAAATAATATCTAATGGATAAATTGTCTCGTATGGGCAAGGGTGCACCAGATTGAAATAAGGTATGATAACTTGACCTTCTGAAAGTGTTAATATCTAAATTACGGAAGCAATTTTGGATCTTAGGCACTTAATAAGCTCAATTTGATCAAACTTTGCATGTTGTTCTAAAGAAGAAAAACAGAGACATGAATACCAACCTCTTTAATTCGTGAAATTGGTTGAATCCTTTTGTTGTTTTTCTTCTCCAACCAGTCACGAACCACCACTTGATCTTCCTTGCTATCCTCAAGCCTTTGGAACGGATTGTGGGATCCTCTAGTGATGGAATTTGATGGGAAAAGCTTGAAGAACAAGCTATGGAGGTGGGTTTTGGTGTGGAGTGATTTTGGCAACAATTCCCTAAGGAAGAAGATGAATTTCTTCAGCAATTCACTTCCCTTTTATAGAAGGAAGATAGCTGAAGAAAGTGACCAGGGATTGACACCAAATTACCCAAGATTAAGTGGGTAATTTGGTGGCTAATTTGAGGGGAGTGCATGGGTTTAGTCACCATGCACTCCACCTCCTAAAAATCAATTTAATTTTGAATTTCTAAATTCAAAATTATCTTGATTTTTAATTTTTAATTATTATATATTAATAATCTGAAAAATTCAAAATAAAATTTTAAATTAATTCAAAATTAATTTAAAATAATTATTAATTAATTTAAGATCTAATATTAAATTAATATTTTGCCATCAATCCCGAACATTTTCGAAATTTTATTTTCAACCATGAATCCCTATTCATGTTTTCGGTATTTAAATCATATTAAATATTAAATCTCTCACAACCCGGTTTACACAAAATTCAACGTATCGATAACGTCAAACACATCCAACCATTTCCCTAAACTGAATTCGAACTAATTCATATTCTATCCATCATATTGTTCCAAAGGTTAGTCTCAAGCTAAATGAGACCTAATGAACCTACAGATCATGGACTCCAACGATACGAGGTTTAACAGGCTAAACCCTTTTAACCTAGTTAACCAACATCCGTTAACTACTGGGACACTTCATTATAGCATAGTAGTTGAACTCCCCTCACTGTAGATATATTTCCGTCCACTCGATATAACCATAATTAGTAAGTCAATCTTTCACAGGTCGTTCGTTACTATAGCTAGGTCAAATGTCCGTTTTACCCCTATAGCACATTGACGGGGCAGGAATTGTCGAGGCTCCCAGTTTTCCAAATAAAATTTATAATTCCACGGACACTAAACTGCTTACACTAGTAGTGGCCGGGGTCGATCACAGGGAGTGGCGGTTGGTTACTTATTTCCTATTTATTTTGAGTTGTGAAAGCAGTAAGTGAGGGGATTGGAATATTGAATGAATGAACGTGCAAGGAATTTTAAAATACAAGAATTTAAACAGGCAAGAAATTATAAAAAGACGAGGAAATTAATTGAATTAGGCGACACCGATTGGAATGATTATTGGGGTTGAATGATTTACTTTGATCATTGAATCTCTACCTATTAAAGGCTAGTTTGAATTGCTCAATTGCCTAATCGATCTAATCTAAACCCACAACGTCCATCGAATTAGACACTAATTGGTTAATTAATTAATCCAATTGGACTATCAAATTAAACAATCAACCAATTGCCTTAAGTCTAGTGGATTGATTAGGACATTAGAAATAATTAGGCCTAGATTACTTATAACACTATTTTGGATTCTAAGCCTATCGTGTCAAGTAACAAAGTCAGAGTCTGCTCTTGGGACCCGTACCCACGAATTAGTCTATGCGCTAACTATTAAACCAATGTTCCATTAGCTACTTGGAAATCAATTTCTTAGCAAGTTATTAACATACGAGCTGCGAGTTAGGGTGTCAATCTAACCTACTGCGCATGCAAATAATACGAACTGAATCCAAAATACAATAGCAATATGAAATTGAATAGACATTCAGAGCATGAAACTCACAAAGAAATACATTCTATATCCCAAAAATCATCCAATCGGCGTCAACGGGTTTAGACGGCGAAGCCAACTAAAACCCGCGACCCAACGCTACAATAACAACTAAATACAAAGGAAATCAATAAGAAAAACTTACACCTCAAGTTCTGGAAGTGCAAGGCAAAGAGAACCGAGAGAGAGAATGAAAATAAAATCCTAAAGCGACATATATTCGGCGAAACAAAAACGAAGGTATTTATAGAAAAATTTGTTGCAACGTCTCGACGCCGTGCCATATGGGACTAAGGCTAGAAACGGGCCAGCGTCACGACGTCTCGACGCCTGACCTATTTTCAGCGTGCCTTGACTTAATTCTTCGTTGTTTCTTGCTCGATTCAGGTCTCGAACCATTGACTCCTTGGAACTATTCTTCGGGCTCGTCACGATCCTCACGGTCTTCTCACCTCCTCGAGATCCATGGCCCTCAAGTAAGCTCGAAAACTCTCTAAATTGCCCGAATTAACTCCAATTTGTGTAGTTCGTCCCTGATGCCCTGAATGCACAGATTATCTACAAAACAGACAAATAAAGCGTAAAGTGCACCCTAACAAGTCTAGATTAATAACAAATAAATAGGACTATTTTGGTACTATCACACATCTTTGTTCCTTAAGTCCACTGGTCCTCTAATGAACAATTTGTTTATGGTCCAACCACTAAACAGAGTCCCTCTCGGGCCAATGAGAGGGTGGAGCCCCTTGTTCAAGCCTCGGAGTCAGCACTTAAGGGAACAATCTCTCTACTATAATTGATTCGGGTAGGAGTAAATTTCGTCTTGCTACACTATGTCCCCAGCTATCCATCTAGTCTTATCCCCAAAATGGTAGGCTTATTGAGCGGCACTATTGGACCACTCTCACCCATGTAGATCAAAGGATAATCCTAAACGAACAGGAGTTCATAGCAAGCTCAGGATTAAGATCGAGTTACCTAGGTCATTGCATAAAAAAGTTAGTCTTAACAGTAAACGGCGTTATAAAGCAAGAGTGACTTGTTTCTCGGTTCTGTCTTGTGTAAACATCTTTTACGCAGGATGCCCCTACTCACATGTCTCTACATGAACGATCCAGGATCACGTTGTTTGCCTCATTCGCAAAGTAGGTCACATCCATAGTGTTACTAGGATAAGGTACCCAACCTTATCCATTTACTATAGACCATTTAGGTTATATGCTCAAACTTGATCCCTATCTATATCCACGATATAGTTCAAGTATTTCATATTATAACCATGGATGTTTCTATTAGATTTAAGATATAAAACAAACAATTTCACTGAATAACATCTTTATTATAAAAGGATTACAGAACTTGAATTTTAGGACATAAAACCCAACATCTTTTCTTTTCTAGCCTCTTTTAATTTAAATTTAGATGAGAAATAGCTTGCTTTTTGCAAGCTATCAGTAATGTGTAAAGACACCCGAATTTAGTGTCTTTGCAGCTTGAGCACAACATAATGGGTGATGGTCAAATACAGTGTCTTTACAGCTCGAGAACAACAAATCAACCTTGCAGTACATACACTAATGTTGATCCCTTGCCATCTTACCTACCATTTGGATAAGCTTCGTATCTATATTGAGAGCTATTGAGATCTATTTTTTGATCTACTTGGTCTATGTTTCCACCGAGTCTTCGATACCAGGCAAAAACCTCAACTTTCACCCACAACTATTCTTCTTTATGCATACGTTCAAATGATTCTCATCCAAATGGTTCAAATCCTTGTTGGTTGGTGTTTGAAGGAGTCCGAACTTGTAATCTAAAATCGTCGAGTTGTGGGCATTCAGATCCAAGATTAAAAAAAATGTATATCATAAACCCAAAGTGATTCAAGGTCCAATTTTGAGCAGTGAACGTTGTTGGATGCGACATTGAGTCTCTGACGGAAAAATCTATTTTTCCTTCACGTTGCAAACAAAAAAAAATCACCTTCACGACAATCAAAGTGTTGAAAAAATCTATGCTTCATACTAGACAATCAAGAACCTTCCGGACAATGACAAAATAACACCACTTTCCTTTCCCTTCAAACCATTAATGTGCAACATCTGTGTTTGATCAGTGATGATATTTTGCAGAAAATTCGAGCAACAAAAAAATTGCAGCAATGGATCTGCAGATGGAGTTGTCGTGGTGAAGGGGTTGCGGCAGAGAAGATGACCACATGGAGGTGCGAAACTCGTCAGATGCTTCTATCGTTGATGGAGAAGTCGCTGTTTGTGGTTGCATCGCCATACTTGTTGACGAGGAATCTACCGCTAGGGAGGGAATGTTGGGCAGATAAGAAGTGATCGATTTGACAAGATCTATTATTTGATTTTAAATCAAATACCTAGATTTGATTTTCTAAAATGTCAAAGATATACTATTCTTAAATCTAGGGGAGACGTTATTCACTTACTCCCGCATGAGGGCATGTTCGGAATTAAAAAAAAATGTTGGGTCATGTGGTTCTCACGTGAGGCTGTATTTCAACCATTTTTTTTTGTTTTTTTTTTTTTTTTCAAAATCGCTGCTTTTTTTTTTTTTTTTTTTTTTTTGGCCCATCTAGAACAATTTCTCTAAGAGAAATTTTGGTGGATAGGCTGTTTGAAATGAATATTTTCATATATGTCAATAGTTTTGAAGATTTTCAATATTAGATTTCCAGCCATTTTTGTTACCATTATACCCTTTTTGTCATAATAATTTCTCTTCAATTAAAATTGTAGGATCAATTATTATATAAAGTATTATTTAAACAAATTCCTTAATTTTAAGAAAATATTATTGTACCGATTTTATTTCATGCCATAATAAATTTGGTTGATTTTCCTTCCCTTTCATTTAATTATCGACAGATTTTCCTTCCATTTTGTGCTCTGATTTGGTCATTCACGAGATATTTGAAATTATATTATATCTCAGATTTTCCTTAATCAATGGGATGGGTACATTTTCATAGATGCAGCAGGTTTCTGGTTAATTTATTCTCAGTAATATACAATTTATAACCTTATATATTACATTGATTATTATATTTTCTGGTTAATATGCATTATATAATAGTTTAGTATATATGTCCCATAGTTGATGTACCTTTATTATATTTCAAGATATTTGAAATTATATGGTCATTCGCATATAGTATGTTTCATATATACGATGTATATCATATCCCAAAGAAACAATATGTGATCCTCTCATTGTCTGAACATATACATTCTTGATTTATATATCGTTCATCATGATTATATTCCAATATATATATATATATATATATATAGTATGTTTTATATATCGTGTATCTATTTGTATATATCATGTTTTATCTATTGTCTGTCTTATATATCATATATCATAATTATATGGTTATTAGCCAATAGTATGTTCCATATATATCATATTTGTCTAATATATGTTTTATGGTATATTTTCCTTATATCTATTTTCAAGCTAGCGTAAGTGTTCAAATGCTTGCACGATGGTCATTGGAATATATTCATCATACCCTACCGATAGTTCTCTATGCATATCATTTCCAAATATATTCATGATAGATAGCAATATATTTATATTATTTCTAAATATATTATATATATTTAGGGATAGTTAATAATGAATATAAACATAATGTATATTGGTACATATATATACCAGTTCATATATACACACACACACACAAATATATATTATATAAACACTACTATATAATTCTCCTATATTTTATATAGGAAATAATCTCGTTCATGTATGCATAGTCTACTACGGTCACTCAAATGATATATATTATATAAAGTCAATCGAAAGCATTGGTTAATATAATTTATAATGTTCTTAGATTATTTATTATAAACCCTATAAATGTATGAAACTTGAAAATAAACCCAATATATATTGTAGATTCATTGTTTGAAATAAACCTTATAAGTCATAAACATTATAGAATTCCTACAATATCAGTTCAACCTCATTGTGACAAAGTATTACATACAACTAATATTATTCTCGGAATATTTGAAATAAACCCATAATAAAATTAAAAAATGAATCCAGTATATTTGCAAATTAAGTCTTGAAAATAATTTCTACCCTATAAATGTATGAAACTAAAAAATAAACTCAAATCATATCTTATAAATGTATGAAACTCGAAAATAAACTCGATATATATTGCACTGATTCTTGAAGATGTCCATCAAGTGCGAATGTCGAATGTCATGGAGGAGATTTAACTGTCATATCCCGGAAAGCCCTTGATTGACGAAACGGGCAAGATTAGAAAACCTCATTCGTTGTCATTTCCATGGAGGCAAAAGGGTCAAAAAATTATTTAAAAAAAAAAACCAAAGGAGGCATTGTAGTTTGCACGATTAGAAGAAGAAAAGTTTTCCTTTTTTTGAGGTGGCGGTTGTGAGTTGTGAGGAAGTATTTAAAAAAAAATCTTCAACAAAACGCAGGATTTCTTTTTAGAAAAAATTGCCCGATTTTAGGAGAGATTTTCCTTTTTTTTGAGGTGCGGTTACGAGGGGAGAGATGACGTTTTTTTTTAAAAAAAAATCCATCCTTAAAAACGAACAATGATGGGAGAGAATTTTTGGCAATTGGGTCATTTCGAAATCAATTCAATTATGGAAAATCTTATAATTTATTTGAATTTCTAATTTTTTTATTGTTTAATTTTAATGTCGGAATATTGTAAAATACTTAATGGTAATTAAATCACAACTTTTATGAAAAATCTATAGACTTGTCGGTTATTTGTGTAAAAAATAGTGGGTTTGGACATATTTAAAATTTCGGGGCAACCAGATAAATGGTCATTTTAAAATAGCTGTTTTGAAAAAGGGTCATTCGTGTTTTCATTTTGAGATATGGCCAAAAGCTAAATTTAGTAAATTAAATTAAAATACACTATAAACAAGGGAGAAAATCTAGGATTGTTACCGATTAATTCAACAACCAAATCAATAACAGAACTACAAATTAAACAGATAAATAACGATATACGGATTCAAATTCAAACAAACGAGAAAAAACAGGACAACTCAAAATTTAAACACAGTATATTGGATTGAAACAAAAAATGAAGAACAACTTAAGAACTTACCAGTTCCAACTGGGATTAAATAAAAAATGAAGAACAACCTGATGCATCTCACAAATTGGGTAAAAAATAAAATGTAATTCATATAGAAAGAAGATTCTAGAACTATTAATACACACTGTAAATGAAACCCTCACAAAAGTAAATATCATTCCAACACATGGATCCCAATTTCATAAAAGCAAATAAAAAGGTCTCACCAATCCAATTCACGGTAAACTCTTGACATTCTCTCTTGGAAACCCTCACAAAAATCAAACCCTCACAAAAACCAAGCAAATAAAGGGAAGACCTTACCGTTTCAGCTTCTCAAAACCAAACCCTTTCAGCTTCCTGATTCTTCGTTCTTTTGAGAGAAAACCTTCTTGCTTCCCGATTCTTCGTTCATTCGAAAGAAACCCCAATCCTTCTTCAACATTCCTCGATTCTTCGATCCTTCAGGCTTCTGGAAACTAAAACCCTCAACATACTTACATTGTATCTACGCGAACACAAATTGAAGCTCGAGGGAGTCCTGTCGACATTCAATGGTATGCATGCGTCAATCTCTTCTAAGTTCTTGGTTTATACGCTATTTTTTCCTTAGAAATAGGACAATCTGGAACAAGGACCAAAGCTAGGACCCACCCTTTTAATAAGAAATGATAGACGATAAAGTAGGGACTCGAGATTTTGTTTTACTGTTTTGGCGTATCTCTCTGAGTTTTCAAAATAACAAAAGACGCAACAAAGTAGGGATACTTTTACGATTTTAAAACTCTCACAAATAATTTTTAAGTCTGTCAAACAACATTTTAACTGATTAAACATGTTTTAATAGAAGACATGGTGAAAACGGATGAAAAAGCACAGAAAAGAACGAGTGAGAGGCTGAGATCTGCTGGGAAAATCTTGGGAGAAAAGGTGCAAAAGGATTCAAACCCCATAACGATCAACAGTGAAGAGGTAAAGTAGTTTTTTGGTTTTGTTTGTTTCCAATTAAAATGAGTCTTTGTTTTGGGATGTATGTAGGATAACACCGATCAAAGTACATCAATGGAGAAAAAAACAGAGAAAAGACCAAAAAAAAAGAGATGGGGAGAATCAGGATCATGAAAAGAAAAATAAGCGCCCAAGACATGGAAAGGTAAGGAATCGACTCTAAGACACTTGAGTTTGCCTAATGACAATTTATTGCAAAGGAGGAAAGCTATAAATCTGATAATTGAAAATTTATTGCTGAAGGGAGAAGATGAAGAGGATGAAACTGAGGTAAGGTTATACAATTATACTGTATATGTAAATGATCTAGAGATTAACAATTACTTCCTTTTGTAGGAGAAAGAAAATACGAAAATGACTGAGGATGACGAAGAAGGAAGTTCAAATAAACCTTATGAAACTTAAAAGGGAAGCTTTGGAGGAGAGAATGAAGAGACTCCTACCAAAACACTGAAGAATGATAGGACTAGAGAAAATAAGGTATTTTGTTAATTACATTGTAGTAATATTAGTATACATTGTAATTGCATAATAACCCTTGAAAAAAAAATGGGATTGTAGGTAACAAAGAAGCAACGAAGCAAAGGTGGTGTTCGAGGGACAAAAAGGAAAAACACTTTCGATGATGAGACCGAGGTAAGTAAACATTTATATAAAACTAATTAGCACATTTATAATGTCATTATTATTTGACTGATCTGTTAGGACATATTGTTAATTAGGATGGAGAATTTTTAATGCCGAAATCAAAGAGGACACAACCTTTAAGAATAAACCTGCAGCTGAGGAATGATGTTTTAGAAAAAATAAAATCCATAATACTAGATAGGGTACAGGAGAGATTTAGAAATAGTTGTTTTGGAAATTACCTAGACTTTGTCATCCCCAACCAATCCTCCCAACTCCTACTGCATTTGATTCAAAGGCAATGTAGGCTGCAGAAAAAAAAATGAACTAACATTTTTGATAGGAGGGAAAGTATGTCCATTTGGACTGCGAGAATATGCATTGATAACTGGGCTAAACTGTGAGCCAATCCCAAAAATTGATCCAGAACAGATAAAGGGGGACCAATATACAAAAAAAAAAACCTTTTTTGAGTGGGAAAAGACAGTGAGTAGGAAACTATTGAACATTGCACTAAACATGAGTAAAAGTGGAAGTGATGACGGCATGTTAAAGGTGTCACTTTTGTATTTTTTGGAGAACTTCCTGCTTGCAAAACAAGACACGTAAACATTGAGATGGACCATATAATTATGGTGGATGATGAAGACTTGTTTAGCTCATACCCTTGGGGGACAGTAGCTTATGAACTTTTAGTGGACTTCATGCAAATGGCCATAAAGAGCAAGGCAGCAACTGGGATATCGATGAGGGGGGGGGGGGGGGGTTCATATTTCCAATCCTAGTTTGGGCATATGAAACAATCCCAACAATTAGTTCACCTCAAATTTTTTATGCAAGAAGAATGACAAACTGAATTCCAAGAATCCTAAATTGGGTTGCTGACGTGCAACCAAAATGGAAAGACTTGGAAAAGAAGGTCTTCAAGTCAAGTGAGGTAATTTAGAAAATCCTTATTCTTTAAATTTAAAGATATACTGTAGATTTGTTGCTAAAATACATTTTGCTTATTATATCAAATAGTTGGAGGTGTACCCAATGGTTGCTACCGATGAGGAGATGGGGATGGCCTACTTTAAACCATTTGTTGATAAGGAGATAGAGTTTAGAAGAAATTTGGAGGAACAACTATCGAAGTAGAAGCCAGGAGCCAATATAATAGATTTAACTTCAAACAAATCGGCACCAACCATACTCGAAAATTCATACATAAGAGAAAGGCTATACTCCATTGAGAGTAAACTGAACAGAAAATTGGATCAAGTTATAGAATCAATAAATCCTTTGCTGGACTATCTTAAAACATAAAGGAGGATGATGAGTGGCAATGTGAGCCATGATATCTACAAGGTACAGTGTATTTGTGATCAAATGTATTTGAATTATACCGTATTTGTGGTATGTCCGAACATGAATGCATCTGAATTTTTAAAAATTATACAGGGATCAACCGAATTTGAAAAAGAACTGGACGAATTGGAAGAAGAACAACAGGAGCTAGAACATGAGAAAGAGGTTTCTGAGAATGCAGACGATCGAAAGATGAAAGGCAAGAGGGATGATGATGAAGATGAGGACCCTCAAGGCCAAACACAACCGACGACTTTGCTAGGTCACACTACGATCTCCCTCTTACAAACTAAACAGGTAGAAC